>OY787611.1:5000-366440 GCA_963678935.1 Umbilicus rupestris | reverse complement strand
GGAAGGGGTGCAAAAATATGTGACCTGCCGGGAGGGAGACACTCGTAGACTCCCTTTCAGTGACAATTACTTTGATGTGGTGGTATCTGGTTTATCAATACACAAGATAGGAAAGGAGCATGGGGGCAAGAAGACCGAGGAGTCAGCAGCTGCTGCTGCAGAGCGTATGCGAGTGATTGTGGAAGTAGCCAGAGTTCTCAAAGCAGGCGGAGTTGGAGTGATCTGGGATCTAGTTCATGTGCCCGAGTATGTGAGAAGACTGCAAGAACTTCGGATGGAGGACATTCGCGTCTCTGAGCGAGTCACTGCTTTCATGCTTACAAGTCACATTGTTTCCTTCCGAAAACCAAAACAGCATATGATTGCTCCTGCGGAGGTCCGGCTCGAATGGAGATGCCTTTAGTCACCAGCTCGAATGGCATGATCCGGCTGGAATGGAGATGCCTTTAGTCACCAGCTCGAATGGCATGATGGCATACAAGTAGCAAGCAACCTCTGGTTACATATGAGTTGAGATTAGGAGCCGAAGGTGTCCTAATCATGAAGATTGGAGCTCAAAATGTACAGTAAAAGACTTGATAAAGAATTATAGATGGGTGAAGAGGTCTGGGGAGACGAAGCCGAACCAGGCAGGTGGCGTGAGAGACTATTAAATGCGCGATGAGGTTTAGTTTAGTTTAGTCATGTTTAGGGGTTATGTATTTAATTGGGAAAGAGCATGTTTCCTACTCTTCCATGTATAAATTATATCTACATTTGAATCTTCCGATTGCTGGGTATGAATGAGCAAAGGACTCATCTATGTAGGTGTTGTAACAACAACGTTGGAGCCTTGTGGTTTTGATTTGTGATTTCAAGGATGACTCACTCATCCTTGTAAATGCAACCCACGTTAACCTATCCAATTCCCACGCCTTTGTCTTACCTTGTTGGGTAGACATGTACAGTTTTTTCCATTGGTTTTCATTCAAAGTTGAAAGTCACATCTCACCACCCATTATCATCTTCTTTTTCCACCCAAACAAGCCTCACTTTCCCACCCACACAATCACTTTAACTATAACTAGAACTAGTTTTATGGTAGCTCATCTTATTCAATTCATTTGCACCCATTTCTCCCCTTCGTAAATGCCTCCATGAAACCAAGGATGCAGAAGATATGAAAAACTCACATTCTTCAATATGCTACAAAACCCCTTAATCTCTCACCACTTGCCCCATCCATACATCTATGCATGTTCTATGTTCACTAGTAACTCTCTAGGCCAACTTCAATGGATAAATCTTATCCACTTGGAGAAGAACAATGCTATGATCTACTTGTACTTTACAATGTTAGTGGTGTTCCATCTTGTGTCGCAGCCTGTGAGGCATTATTCAACAAAAGTCACTCCCATTATACCCTTTGCCATGCCCACTCACCCTCAGCCGTCTATTTGGATTTCTCCTCTTTTGTCCTCTCAAATTCCCTTCACTTGCCTCCACTTTCCAAGTCTTCCTCCCCATGTCTTGTCCATTCAAACTCGCTAGTGCAAGTCCATCTAATCCCTCCTCTTTATAAGACTCAAAACCAACTTGAATTATGCGAACTGAATCGACCTGAAAATACTGATTCAGTCAAATTTAATTGAAATAAGACGCATGAACATATATTAGATAGTATGTAACTATCATCTCTCATTTGTGATTATCTTGTGTTGAGTGATAAAAATGAATATATATTATTTGTTATCTCTTTTTTTCTTATATCGCATTTATCGTTACGTATGTATGAAACCCTAATCTCTTTTTATTATTTATTTTGTAACTTCAACAACATTGACTGTAGTGCAGCTCCGACAACCATGTCTGACTCTTCTATAAAACAACGCTCATAGAGAAATGAAAAACCGGAAAGTCAACTGAACCATGAGTATATTATTATCGGTCGAACCGCCTCGCTTCAGCTCGGTTGACGAGTTGAACCGGTATGTAGTTTTCTCTACTGGGCTCTATCCAACACTTCATGCAACCCTATTTGGGCCGAAAAAAGCCCATTTGACATGAGCTCAGCCCAGCCCAAAATGGAAACGGTTACGTAATTAATAAGTAATTTAAAAAGAAATAGACACGTCAGCAACGAAGTTAACGGGTGGATAGGGCTGGAGGAGGTGGCGGATGGATCTTCGGATGAGGCGCGCCAAAACAGCTTCTTCTTCGTCCTTCTCCGCTCATGGCGTTTTCTCTCTCCTCAGCTCACTTCTGTCAGCTGCTCTCCACCGATTTCGCATCGTGTCGGAGAACACGCAATCCTCTGCCGTCGACGCATTTCGGGCTTCAGCGCACTCGAGGCATCCGCATCGCGCTGCGAAGAATCGGATTGAGCTGCATTCGCTGCAAAGTTGAGCCGCTGGTGAGCCACTCCATTCTGTTGATTTCGTTTATTTTGTGGTATGTATGTGTGTGCTGTGTGAGTAGTGGAAATTAGGTTTAATTTGCATTCTGAGATTAGACATTGCAGTGATTTGATAAGTGGTTCATAAAATGCTGTGGATAACGATTAACGTGTACCACTTCCATTTTTGTGGTTTTGTTTTTTGAGGAATGCATTGTTAGTGAATCCTAAGTGATGCAGGAATGTTCAGACGCAGAAAAAGTTCCTTCTTTGTCTTACTTGGGGGATGGAGCGAGGAAGATGCAGAAGATGGCTGCTGTGGCGCTTATAGCTGTTCAAGTTTCATGCACGCTCCCGGTTGTTGGTCCAGTGTCCTGGTTGGTTCCGCCTGCTGAGGCGGTATTGTATTCACCAGATACCAAAGTCCCACGAACTGGAGAACTTGCTTTGAGAAAAGCTATTCCTGCCAATCCTAATATGAAAAATATACAGGTAGCATCACTACAGTTCTATCTCTCAACAAAATGTATTTCAAGTATTGGAGAATGTACGTCAAAGATGAATGTAGTCAGTTATTCAAGAATTTCATTGTGTAGAATTCCTTGGAAGACATTTCCTACTTGTTGAGAATTCCACAACGAAAGCCGTTTGGAACTATGGAGGGAAATGTGAAGAAAGCATTAAAGGTAGATAAAAAGAAACTGATGTTTGATTTTATTTTCTAATTAGCATTTTATATGTTTACAAAGTGAGACAGGTTTTCTCCATTTGATTTAAGATTGCAAAGGATGAAAAAGACTCCATCCTGGCTACTTTTCCTGCAGACCTGAAGGGGAAAGGTTCTGAATTGTATGCATCTCTGATTGATGGAAAGGTATCATGGATGAATAAGAAAATAAATTGTCTATTCTAAGTCTTTCATTTCTTTATTATGTGCCTCTATTTGTCCATAGATCAACATATTGCCTCACCAAGCATGGAATGATGATGCTATTGACCAAAGAAAAATTTCAATTGTCTTGCTAGTCATAATGATATTGTAGTTTTCTCAAACAAATCTTTGTTTATATGATGTAATGTGGATGTTACCCTGAAAAAATTTTCAAGTTGGCATTTATGATCAGCAGGATAGTATGCCTTTTTGCTATTTGGTTAGTGAGATCAAGAACCTAACATTTTGTGTCTAACAGGGTGGATTGGAGGACCTCCTTAAGTATATAAAAGACAAGGATCCAGACAAAGTATCAGTCGGACTTGCCTCATCATTGGACACTATTGCAGAAATAGAGCTGTTACAGGTAAGAAAGACTGCCTGATAACTGCATTAGTTTATTACCCATTCAACTTATTCACATTTGCAACAGGCACCTGGGTTGTCATTTTTGTTGCCTCAGCAATATCTGACTTACCCAAGGTATGCTTTATTCCCCAATGATAATCAGTAAATGCTAATGCTTTGCTTTATGCCAAGATGGGTTTCAATCTTCAAGCGATGTTATGTGTTTTACACTTGATTAAATAATATTTTGTTAAGCCCTTCTTTGCTTCAATTATATATTTAGACAATGATTTGTTAATTTTTAAAAATATTTTGATGAAACATAGTAAGGCTTTTGTTTGTATCATATGGCGGATGCTTATTATATCTTCTACCTTGTCTAAATATATAATTTAACTGCGCACTTGAATAATTGTACTAAATACTTATATCCAATAATAGAAATAAGGCATGAAGATGACTACATGTTGAAAAGGAAGATATCTGCCATATTATTGTTAGCCAGTCAATTACACCATCAATCTGTAATTACAAGGTTAAACATGTAAAGAGGTTTGCAGGCTAGCAGGGAGAGGAATGGTTGAATTCATAATTGAGAAAGGAGACGGTTCATCATTTTCTCCTGAAGCTAGTGGTGAACCCAGGACAACAGCCTCTATTCAGGTGCCAAGAAACTATATTAGATTTTGGAGTTTATAGGGATTTATGCATCCGAGTTTTATCCTGTTTCTTCTGTAGTCGAGAAATAGCATGTCAAATTTGACAACATAACTTGTTTTACATATATATATGACCTTTCAAAGTTAATAACAATTATCAGCTAATTATAAGGGTTTACCAGGTTGTTATTGATGGATATTCAGCACCATTGACAGCAGGGAACTTTGCGAAAATGGTAAGGTAGTTGAACCTCACTTCAGCTTCTTGAAGCATCTATTTTTTCTGTCCGCTCACCAACTTCTGATCTGTTCCTTTCACTTGCTATTTTGTTACTGAACACGTGGTACTGATGTGCTTTCCTAATGTTTTGGGTAATGCTTCTAAACTGTTGTTTTCCTTGTGTACCTCTTCAGTTGAGCGGAATTTGATACTCTCATCCTAGAAGCCGAATGATGAGTAATCAAAAAGCTCTCCCTAGGAAAGTTTATGAAATTGGACTAGCGTGTTTCTTTAGTATAGTCTCCATAAGCATGAATATCATCATCTATTTTCTGTGAACTTTGGTAGCTCTGAGCAATAGCCATTCTCCCTTTCTACTAAACATTATAGGTAATGTTTCAGGTAATGGATGGGAGTTACAATGGATCAAAGTTCAACTGTACAGATCAAGCTATCATATCGGACAGTGGACCTGACAGGAAGGGTGGTAATGGTCCTCCTCTAGAAATAATGCCGTCTGGACAATTTGAGCCCCTTTACAAGACAAAACTCAGCATACAGGTACTTTTAAATATTGAAACTAGCAATCACAGTTTATGAGTATGCCGCCAAATCAGCTTAATCAAACTTCTCTTGCGACAGGATGGAGAGTTACCAGTACTTCCATTATCTGTTTATGGATCATTTGCTATGGCACATAGTGAAGCCTCGGATGAATACTCGTCACCAGACCAGTTTTTCTTATATCTATATGACAAGAGCTATGTGAGTCCAGCACATAAATCTTACTCACTTCCCTTCCCTCAAAATCTTTCATTCCTCATTAGCTTTTTTTTTTTTTTTTTTTTTACAGTCGGGACTTGGAGGATTATCTTTTGATGAAGGACAGTTTTCAGTATTCGGGTAAGTATGATCCTGAAACTTCTGTTAACCACAACCTATTTGCAACTCTATCCGACATGGCCGCTCATTCTTAATCGTAGGTACGCTACTACAGGTCGAGACATCCTTCCACAAATCAAAACAGGCGATATCATCAGATCAGCAACCCTCGTCGACGGCCGTGATCGCCTGATTGTGCCAGAAGAGAGCTGATACTGTGATACACTGATACACACACTTCCCACATCCCTATTCCTATCTGTTATGCTAATGTCTTCACTGTAAACTCCAACAGCCCATTGTTGCTGATCCCTTCATCAGCAGCCTATTTGCTTACACATCAATGTTTGAAAATGTAGAGAAATTGCAGCCTAGTTATGAAATGGTTAAGCTTCTAGGCCTTTTTGAATGTTACCTTTTTGAAATTTTGTTCCCATCTGTTATTTTTCGGAAGTTTATTTTCGAAGTGTCATAATTTTTACAAACCGCTATTCTCAATAGTTGTTTATGAATAATTTTAATTTCGTAGCAGCGACATGGTGCTAATGTGTCAAAGTCTTCCGACAAACCGCTTACTGAGAGTGGGTAGCGATTTGTGATTTTGTAGAATTTGTAGAATTTGAATAAACTGCTACTGACAGTAGTGATTTGTGGCTTTTCGATAAAATGCTACTGAAATTAAAAATTTATGGGGAAAATGATAGATTAGCACCATTTCAACCCTCATCTTTGGTAGAGTCTAGAATTTGAAATATCATTATATATAATTATTCAAATAAATAAATATGGACCAGAAACTGGCAGCAATTAGGTTCACAAAATCATCATCTACTTCTCCATCCATCTCCATTGTTCCAAATTTCTCATTTTCAACCACTAAAATTCCCCAACTTGTAGAATATTTTCACCCAATCAAATGCCTCCACGTAAGTCAAACTCTACAATCTTCCACCACAATCAGACAAATACAAAACAAAAATATGTTCTAATGCGTGACGGCTGTGAAAGACCACGGTAGCTACCATGAACCACACACCACCCGATAAAAAGCAATCCTCGCACCCTTTCTCTCTCTCTCCTCGAGATTCACGAGCTCTGATTCGCCTTCCATCATCGAATCCATCCATGGTGGCTGCCTACGTCAACACCATCTCCTCCCAACCCTCCCTCCCTCTCCCCGCGCCAAAGTCCAAGCCTAAACCATCCCCCGCCACCACCACCACCACCTCCTTCCTCAAACCAAACTCCTTCAAAATCCCTCATGCCCGAACTCATCCATTCCCCAACCTACGAACCGAGGCTAAGCTGGTCGTCAAGTCCGTGGCCGAGGATTTCGACGTGATTCCGGTCCAGAGCAGCGATTTGACTGACCAGCAGGACGGAGCGGAGGCCACGCGGAGCGAGAGGGAGGAAGGGGAGGTCAGGGATTTGATTACCGGGTTTGTGAATCCGGATGGGAGATTGTCGTTCGAAGGTGGCTCCGGGTTTGGCGGCGTGTCGATTGGGCCAGGTGGTGATGATGATGATGATCATAAGGAAGATGTTGTGAGGTTGATTGATAGAAGTATTAATGCGACGATTGTGCTTGCTGCTGGCTCTTTTGCCATCACCAAGCTGCTCACTATTGACAGCGATTACTGGCATGTGAGTTCAAAGCTTAAATTTCTGGTTGCTTCGTGTTTGAATTTCTTATGGTTGAATTCTGTTAGCTTGTTTCTCATGCCGGGTGGATGCGTGTTTGTTAACATGATTTTTCTAAGTAGCATTTTCTGACAGTACTAGTTCGCAATGAGTCATTTAGCTTACTTACAGTGTGCCGAGTTTGAGCATAATTAGGCATGAAGATAAATCCTTGCTTATCTCGGAGCAGGAGTATTCGGTGAGAAATTCTCCATCTGTGTTAATGAGACTCGCAGACAATGTACAAAAGATGCATCAAGGTGGAGCTGTTATTGTATTTAAGTTGGGATCTTGAGTAAATGATTTATGGGGCAGTTTAGTAGGATGAAACAATTTTTTTAGTCCGAAGCGGACATATGGGGAGGATTTTCAGAGAAGAAAAATGTGCTTGGCGATTCAATCAGAAAATGGTAGTCTTGGACTTGAATATTAGGAAGTTCAAGGCTGACATATATGTTTGGGATTAACTCATAGTCATGGTCAAAGAGTAAAAAAAATTTCTAAGAAACTCAGCCGGAACACTCATGAGCATTTTATCTAAATTTGAGTATAGTAATGTTAAAGGGATTATTGAGTTTTGAAGTTCATTTGCTGAATTTTTTTATAAGAGCTGCCGGTATGAATATGACATTTAAAGTTTCACAAATGAGGCTTATTTTGGTTGCAATTGTAGAAAGATGAGGTTGAGCTGAAGAAGGTTCATTGAAGCTGTGAAAGGCTTATAGTAGTTTCCTAATGAAGCCTTGCACTTTATATTTAGTAAACTTTCTCTTCATTCTATTGTTTCAGGGGTGGACCATTTATGAGATACTCAGATACGCTCCTCAACACAATTGGGTTGCTTATGAAGAAGCGCTAAAGACAAATCCAGTGCTAGCAAAAATGATCATCAGTGGTGTGGTCTATTCTGTAGGAGATTGGATTGCTCAGGTGTGTGAAGACTGAAGTATAATAAGGTCACTCCAGTGCTATAAAGTTCATCAAGGTTCTGTGGTAAATTTGACCAAATTCAATTTGATTGCAGTGTTTTGAAGGGAAACCACTATTTGAATTCGACAGAACGCGCATGTTTAGATCTGGTTTGGTTGGATTTACTTTGCACGGATCACTTTCTCATTATTATTACCAATTCTGTGAGGTAATCATCATATAGTTTACGAGCTCTATACATTAATAGTCTTTTCTTCAAATCCAAGATAGCTATGTCTTCTTTTTATTGTATTATTGAATAACATATATATTTGTTGGCTTCACAGGTACTTTTTCCTTTCCAGGACTGGTGGGTTGTTCCGGTGAAGGTGGCCTTCGATCAGACTATCTGGTCAGCACTATGGAATAGCATTTACTTTACCCTACTCGGGGTCTTACGTCTGGAAAGTCCAGTCAGTATATTCAACGAATTGAAGGCCACTTTTTTTCCCATGCTGACGGTAAGAAATCCTATTCTCGATGCTTTGACTGTGTACAAACTTTCCTTTTTTATTGTATAGTTTATTCATTTTTGTTTGAATTAGACTTTGCCAAGATCATACTATCTTGTCTGTTGGAATGGAATATTTACAGTCTGATAACATTGTTACTTGATGCTGCTGTTATTGACTTTGCAGGCCGGATGGAAGCTGTGGCCATTTGCGCACCTCATTACCTATGGTGTGGTCCCAGTAGAGCAGAGGCTTTTGTGGGTGGACTGTGTGGAGCTCATATGGGTCACTATACTAGCCACGTAAGTTTACTTTGTAAATAACACAAAGGATCCTTTTTTTAAGATAGACATTCGTAATAATGTGCTGTTCGGCCAAAGGTAGAGACTAGAGCGAAATATAAAGTCACATACTGAAGTCTGAATGTAGACCATGTGTCTCAGTTGCTGAAATATGATTTCTGTAAACATGAACTGCGATTCGTCAGCACACTTTTTATAGACACGATGTTATTTGTGCAAATAGTAGGATATGCTTCATTGTGGCTTGAGCTCTGCAGGCTTTCATCCTTTGATTAAACACCTTACAAGGATTTCAGACAACAGTACTACAACATAGTTTTATGTGGGGGGTGATTGAGGAAATAAAGTTATTAGCGAAAAAGGACTGCTGAAAATTATGTGTCCTCCCGTTTGCATTTGGCCTGGTTTATTACAGAAATAATCTCTGTGATATCGGTTTAATATTATTGCCTGATAGTGATTAAATCCTTTTGTCTTTCAGTTACTCGAATGAGAAATCTGAAGCAAGAATAGCTGATAAACCTGCCGAAGAAGGTCCATCACTCATTTCCGCAGTGGTAACTACAGTACACTTGACACTGATAAGTAATATTGCGTATGCTTATTCATCTTTTACGGCTTTTCAGGGCAATGAAATAGATACCTATAGAGAGAAAAGTTGAGCAAGACAGACATATCCATCCGAAGCTAGAACAACTCGATGCCTGAAGAACCTTATCATCCCGAACATTCATACAAAGCTATTGGGTTCCATAACCAAGCGGCGCTTCTTGCCCCTGCCTTGTTGGATGCATATATACTGCTCAAAGCTCGCCCTGGGCACTTTTGCTCTGTATATTCTCCCATTCTATGTATCAGTGTTTTCTTCAGACAATTTTAAGTACATAATACACACAGGATTGTTACCTCGGACATTTAAGAATTGTCTGAATCGAATTATAACTATTTTTTGTACAGTGTCATCAAGTTGAGGTACCCAATGTTCAATCTATTCACATAAAAGCCCCTCTAACAATGTTTTTGTACACATACACCCCCTTAACTTCCACATTTTTCAAATCACTCCCTACCGAAACCCATACCCAAATCCAGACCCGTACCCATACAAACCCGAGTTCTGACCCATCTTAATCCCGCTCTGCACCTCCTCGTCATCAAATCCACCCCGAAACTGGCTCCAACTAGGAGGGGCAAAACCGTCATTTCCAACTCCATTCAAGCTATGACCTTGCGGCCGACTACTCACAGCCGCCGCGTCCTCCAGCGTGCTCAGCCCAGCCAGCGTCGCCCAATCGAAGTTTCCAGAACCCAGTGTCTGTAAGTTAATCTTGTCGTCTTGCAGCAGCGCCTTCAACGAGTCCACCCGCCGGAGATTCACGTAACCCGGCTCCAGCTCCGGCAACGAATCAAGCACATCATCCAGGTGCGATGTCAGAGACGACGCTGGCGACCCCGCACTCTCTCCCGCCTTTTGCTGGCTCGAATTCTTCTTGTAAATCCGACACAACACCCAATCATCCAGCTGCCAATTCAGATCAAACACACAGCTTTTGTCAGATCAGATGATCGTAAACGGGTCGAGTCGGGTCGGTTTCGGTTGTTATTACCTTGGGGCCCGTGCGTCTTCGCGAAGCTTCTAGAAGGCGATACTCGTGCATGATCCAGTTCGTCTTGGTACCCTTCGGAGCCTTACCGATGTAAAACACGAGAGCTTTCTTGATCCCAACTTTGCGACCTTCGCTCGCGATCACCTTGTCTGTCCCGGTCGCCTTCCAGTAACCCGACCCGGCAACCCGATTCGGCCTCGACCCGTTCGGATACTTGCGGTCCCTCGGACTGAAAAAATACCACTCCTTCTCTCCGAAGCTCGCTTTACCTGAGCAACCAATCGATTCACAGTTCAGTAAAAGTTCAACGATTTCATCCGAATCGAATCGGCGTGAAAGACCTAAGCTTTGATGAACTCACTCGGTAAAACCCACGGGTCGAATTTGTACAGATCGATTTCGCCAATGATCTGCAGAGAGAATCGCTGCCCGGCGACTTTCCGGCAGAGGTAATTCACTAGGAGCTCCTCGTCTGTCGGGAAGAATCTGAATCCCGGAGGAAGCGCCAGCTGGTTTAGAGGATTCTCCTTCGCCACCTCCACTCCCATTTTCTGCTCGGCTCAGTTTCCCGTTTCCGATTTCGCTGGCCAAGATGATGAGCGGAAAACAGAGCACTGGAACTGATAATTTCCCTATCCCTGAATTCCCCCAATCGACGAGAAAAACCAGAGGTTTCCTTTCTAAGAATCTTCAATCTGGAGATCGGATTATATACAGTGGAAGCAGCAGAGAGACGATAACCGATGTGTGGGACCCGCCAAAGTTCAACTACTCATTTTACGCCACGTGTCCAGCACAATATGTTCGAAGTTATCGCTTTGAGCTGCACAGAGATATTTCGGTTTCGGGTATTCGGTTCCGCGGCTTGTAGAAGCGACACGTGTACAGACAACAAAATATTTCTAGAAGGTTTTTGATTATTACCGCGTGGACAAACTAGGAGGCCACGTGTCCACACGTGCGGATTGTGGAGTTAGGCTGGTCAAAACTCAAAACTTCCTAGTTTAAGGTGGCTTTAAGTTTAAAAATTGACACGTGAGCGACCAAAATGGATAAAAATGTAACCTTACTCTTAATTAGGTTAAACGTGTAGGTGACTACCTTGGATGACTTGGCGGCATGAGGTTGGCTAGGGTTTTTTTAACTTTTTCTTGATTGTTTTTCTCTAATTTAATGCCACCTTTAATAAAGAGTTTGGATCATAGTGAGCGTGGAGGCTTTTTGGGGATGTACGGTGACATGGGGTTGAATAAAAATTCAACATCTTTGAATGGTTTTGTGAGTCAAAGTTGACACGTGTTCTTGGACATGTTTGAGGTTTTGGGCAGCTCGAAGATCGATGCCAAACTTGTCGATATCAAGTGAGCCTGATTTGGTGTCACACATTGATTTAACCACTGAAACCCTAAACTACACCTCTGTAACCTAGTTTGTTCTAGTGCATGCATGTCCTTTTATAAAGCTCTGTTTTCTAGGACATTCTTATTTTTGTCTTATATTGAAATGACATATGTTCAAACTTTAGATGGCATGTAAGACAAGCTCTTGTTTATGCCACATGGAGATATAACGTTGACAACTTTATTTAGGGTTTTATAAAATGAGTCACTCTACTTTAAAACCCTAAGGTAGGTCTGTTCTTATGAGTTGGGCTGAAAATATGCTTCATTGTCACAAATGGGCCCACAAGAATGGAAAGCCCAAAGCAAAGCCCAACATGTTGCCTGATACATGTTTCAAAACTAATTCAGCCCACAAGATTTATGTCGTTCACTATTTGTGGTATCGAAAAATAAATGATTTATGTTCGACTTAAATTTATAACGATTCGGATTAGATCATTTTTAATTGACAAATTTGATTTCACTCAAATGAAATTTACTGCATTTGTTTGATTTACCATCTTTTTGCCGATAACAGTAATATTAAAATGATATAATTTTATATAAAGAAAGATTGGGAAACTACGTCGTTTAGTGACTGCTGATCGTGTATAATTGGAATGAATTGAAATGGTTTGAGTGAATTATATTTAAATTGAAGAATTGAAAGGAAGAGATTAATATAATATTTAATTCCAGCGAACAACTCGTTTCCGTACGACGCCGTTCGGTTCTTTATGTTCTGTCGTTGTCCTCTCTCTGCATCGGTCTCCGATCTCTCACGCATATCTCTGGTGCTGGAATCGTTCATCGGATCTGAAGCGCTAAATCCCCAGTCCGATTCCGATTGCGTCTCGTTTTCCGCGCGCAAAATCAATCGGATCGAGCGCCGGAGGAGGTGCGGAGCAGGAGTCGTTCGAGGCGCCTCGAGTCGGCGCACACAGATGAGGTGCGCGGACGATGAGCAGAAGCGGAGGAGACGATGAGGAAGAGGCGGCGTACTACGAGTCATTGGAACGGATCCCGTCAGGTAATTCATCGCCTGTGAACTCAGAAATCGACGAGGGGGAGGAGGAGGAGGGAGTGGAAGGCGATTCGTCGCTTGACGGGTCGGATTCGGATCGGGTTTTGAATGTGCCTAAGTTTCCGATGGGGATGTCGAGCTACGAGATATGGATGTCGGAGCCTGTTTCGTCGGTTGAAGAGCGGCGTTGTAGGTTATTGAGGCAAATAGGGCTGAGTTCACACCCGGCGTTGTCTGGGGCGACGTGTGGGAGGTCGGTTTCTTCTGATCAGATTTGTGGCCAGTTGGATAGAGTGGAGGAATTTGATGGCGGCGGCGGTGGAATCCATCGATCTAAGTCGGAGAGCAATACAGGTCGGCTAGGTATTGATCGGAGTGAAGGTGATACTGTTTGCTCTAGTTTGAACGATTCAAGTATTCATTTTGTAAATGGTAATAGTCATGATGAGAATGGTGGTGGTGTTGTGAGGGGTTCTACGAGTAATGGGGCTGTGCTGAATAAGCCTCCCAGTGGGAGGAGTTATAAAAATATGGATTCTGGGTTGATGGTCAATGATGGGAGTGAGGAAATGGATGTGACTGTTGGGAGTGATGGGGTTGTTAGGGTTGAGGAAGCAGTGTTGAGAATCAAGAATCTTGACAATGGAAAGGAATTTGTGGTAAATGGTATTAGAGAGGATGGGATGTGTAGTAAACTGAAGGAGGTTGGTACGGGAAAGCAGCTGACAATGGAGGAATTCGATATGTGTGCTGGTCATTCGCCGATTGTTCAAGAGCTGATGAGACGACAGAATGTGGAGGAAGGTAATAAGGACCATTTAGAGCCAGTTGGGATTGGCGGGAGTGGATTGAGATCAAAGAAGAGGGGAAGCTGGCTCAAGAATTTGAGGAGTGTTACAAGCACTGTGGCTAGTCATAGAGAGAGGCGCAGCAGTGCTGAAACAGATACGTTGTCTGATAGAGGGGGACGGCGGTCTAGTTCTGCTACTGATGACAGTCAGGATTTAGTTTTTCATGGACCAGAGAGGGTCAGAGTTCGACAGAATGGGAAGTCATCAAAGGAATTGAGTGCTCTTTATAAAAGTCAGGAGATTTGTGCACACAATGGATCCATTTGGAGTATCAAATTTAACCTCGATGGGAGGTATCTTGCTAGTGCAGGTGAAGACAGTGTGATTCGTGTGTGGCAGGTCGTCCGGTCAGAAAGGAAAGGAGATCTTTTGACGGATGATGTTAATTCAAATATTCTATTTTGGGCTAATGGGTCACCTGAACCATCTTCATCATCCCCAATTATGGACACTTCCTTGGACAAGAAGTGGAGAAGTAAGACCTCGTTGACCCGGAAATCTGTGGGCATGGACAATATTTATGTTCCTGAGACTGTTTTTGCTCTTTCGGACAAACCATTTTGTTCATTTCAAGGACACACAGATGATGTTCTTGACATCTCATGGTCAAAGTCACAGGTAGCATAAATTTCTGGCCAATACTCTCAGTTTTTTTATCATAGATATCTTTTGTAGTTTTTATTCCTATATTAATCAGTTTTTCTCAGCTCGATGACAAGATGATCTAAGCTTCCCCTTTTGCCGTCCCTTTATATCATGCATATCTCTAACATTAAAAAATGCGGTCAGCTCCGAGTTAGAGTGGATTGCATGGGTTTTGTTAAGATTTACCTTTCAGTAACATTGATTATGTCGAAAGGGGCAATGTAGTTCTATTAGTCTTTAAGTTCCTTGTTTCTCCTCTCATGCGATGTCCGACATTTTCTTTTTTGTCTGGGCAAATGATAATGCATCTCTTGATGAGGCTCTTTGGCTCAGGCTGAGGATATCTTGTCTAGATTGGACCTTGAACAATATGCTATCTTATGTCATCATTCAGAAAGATGCTGGAATTTAAGGACTATAGTACTGCAGAAAATTTACTGGCATGACATGTTGACTTACCTTTGAGTAGTTTATCGAACTTAAATAAACTGATGATGTTCTGTTAATGCTTATATACCAGCCATTGGCATGTGTTAATCTATGTGTCTGATCATCAAAATATCATTTTTCAGCATTTGCTTTCATCCTCAATGGACAAGACAGTTCGGTTGTGGCACTTGTCTAGCCAGTCTTGTTTGAAGATATTTTCACACAATGACTATGGTAAGCATACATATTTTTGGATCTTAAACCCCAGAAAATCTTCCGGCCCTGGGCCATGACCTGTATATAAAACATATATCTTTTTAAAAGTAATTTAAGAGGATTGTCACAGATATAAACACATGAGATCCTTATTGAACTGTTTTATGATGCAGTAACATGTATTCACTTCAATCCCGCCGATGATAGCTACTTTATTAGTGGCTCATTGGATGCTAAAGTTCGTATATGGAGCATACCCGAACACAAGGTTGTTGATTGGACTGATGTGCATGAAATGGTCACTGCTGCTTGCTATACACCAAATGGGCAGGTGAGGCAAATCCTAATTTGCAGTTACAAAGTGCATTGTCGCAGTAGAGCTTAATTATTATTATTTTATTTGCTAAGGGTGCTTTGGTTGGTACGTACAAGGGCACTTGTAGACTGTACAGCACAACAGGTAGTTTTTAATCTTCATGCGAACATACTGATTTTTACCTTAAAAAGGAGTTCATTCTATCATCTGATTATCCAAACTTTATTTAATTTTTCGTGTCTTCATCTTGTCAGAAAATAAGTTAATACAGAAAAATCAAATCAATCTGCAAAGTAAGAAAAAGAAATCTCATCAGAAGAAAATCACTGGTTTCCAGGTTCGGCATTGTACCTCCCTTTTATAATTTCTTTGGCTCTTAAATTCAGGTACCGTGTTATTTTTTTATGTGACTGGATTCATGTACAGTTCACGCCTGGAAGTCAATCAGAAGTGCTTGTTACATCTGCTGATTCACGGGTTCGTGTTCTTGACGGTATTGATCTGGTTCACAAGTTCAAAGGTATTTTTTTGTGCCTGATATTTTATTTCCTTGATCCTTTTATTATTTCTAGCTGCAATATGTTACAGTTGCCATTGTCATATATGGATGTGGCCTGTGGAATGATGTCAGTATAAGTTCATCTAGCTTGTGACTCGAAACAAAATTAGCTAAACATTTCCAGCGGGTGACTATTTATTTGACAGGATTCCGTAATGCACATAGCCAAATCTCAGCATCCATTACCATGAATGGAAAATACATTGTCGCGGCAAGTGAGGATTCTAATGTGTACGTCTGGAGACATGAAGCTGATTCTCGACCTAGAAGAAGCAAAATTGTTACCGTCTCACAGGCATATGAGAATTTCCATTGTCAAGATGTCTCTGTAGCTATCCCTTGGCCTGGTCCAGATGAGTCCTGGTGCCTTAATGATCTTCAGGACCAGAATGAGCTTAATGCACAAATCGACAAAGTGGGGTCTGCATATAATTCTCCAACGGCACTTAACAGGAAAATGGATGATGAACCCACAACCCGATCAGCTGGGCATATTGCCAAAATTTTTGGCACAACCAGTAGCCCCCTTTGTTACAGAATTTCAGAAACTGTAAATGATGAAAAACCTCCATCAATAGTGGCGGATCGGAGCCCTCGTCTGAGTACAGACTTTTCCAACGGAGTATTCCAAAATAAGTCAGTTTGGGGCATGGTTATCATCACCGGTGGCCTTAGAGGCGAACTGAGAACATTCCAGAACTTTGGATTACCTGTTCGAATTTAAGAATCTTGTAGAAATACCATGCATGCAGCTGGGTACCAAATCTCCTCCTGCTGCATTCCTGAGAAGCTGTACAGCAAGAGCACCCAAGAGGGTGCCTTGAAATTTCACACCCATTTTTTAAATCTTTTTTCTTTTATTCCTTCCAAACATTTGAATATTCAGAGTAATCTTTACAGTGTTTACCCACTCTATTTTACCAAACTTCATTTATCTAATACCAGATTTTACAGTTCTTATTTTGTAAAAACTCTCCAGATTTTGAGCACCACATCCAATACAGTAGAATCCAACTGCTGCACTCTTTGACACACCCTATCCTCTTGATCCTCCTGTCACAGCCCATTTCTCAGGAAATTCAAAATATTGAGAAACAAATATCTTTCCCTATCCTCCATCTGGGGTCCCCATGAAGAAGATTGGAAACAAAAGTTTAATGCTGAAAGAAATATCAGAGGAAATCTGAGCCTCAAATTCTCATTGGCTGGGGTAGTGGCTGTGGCACGTGCCTTTGGTCCCAATTATCTTATCTTTTATGGCACTCCATATCCATTTTGGCAAATACATAATCCCTTTATCCTGAAAGGCCTCTCAAGTAGTCAAGGGTGTCTCAGTTTCAGTATAAATCTGTGCTGATATCTCATCTGATTTTTCAGACAGCAACTTTCATTTGAAGGCTTTTGACAGATTCATTTCAGTCTTGCATTCTGAAATGGCTCTTCAAGCTGCAGCTGCTGCTTTCCTCCCCTCTGCACTATCCGCCCACAAAGAGGTTTGGGGCTTTTTACATTGTACTGAGTAAATGTGTGTTGAGGGATCACTGGGTTTGATGGAGTTCTTGTGTATTGTGCAGGGAAAGGTTGGTGCTTCATTCAAGGATTCCGGCTTGTTTGGAGTTTCACTTTCAGACCACATTAAAGCTGACTTCAGTGCCGCTGCATTGAGAACCAAGGTATGCGCTGCTGCAACTTCAGTTTTGAAACTTTTGTAACTGGAAACTGACGTCACCTCCTGCCAAGGAAACAGTAGTGTATCAGTACTATGAAATTCCTGAAAATGTAGTGATGATGGGTGTGATTTAAATACAGAAAGTTGGAGGTGTAAGAGCACAAACTGTTGTTGCAGCGCCATCAGCAACTCGGTCCACGTCGGATGGGAAAAAAACTTTAAGAAAGGGCAGTGTGATTGTCACCGGAGCTTCATCTGGACTAGGCCTTGCAGCAGCCAAGTCATTGGCAGAGACAGGGAAGTGGCATGTGATCATGGCCTGCAGAGATTTCCTGAAGACAGAAAGAGCTGCAAAATCCGCTGGCATGGCTAAGGAAAATTACACCATTATGCATTTAGACCTGGCGTCGCTTGACAGTGTTAGGCAATTTGTGGACAACTTTAAGCAGTCCGGCAGGGCTCTGGATGTCTTGGTTTGCAATGCTGCTGTTTATTTCCCAACTGCTAAAGAGCCTACTTTCACCGCTGAAGGGTTTGAACTCAGCGTCGGCACAAACCATTTGGGACATTTCCTGCTTTCGCGCTTGTTGCTTGATGACCTGAAACAATCTGATTACCCATCAAAGCGCCTCATCATCGTCGGATCAATCACTGGTAAAAAACAATCTGATTACCCATCAAAACTTTGAATCCTAATTTACTTCATATCACATGAATTCACTTTAACTGATATGCTCTCATGACAGGAAACACAAATACATTAGCAGGAAATGTACCTCCGAAGGCGAACTTGGGAGATCTGAGGGGGCTCCAAGGAGGGCTAAATGGACTAAACAGCTCGGCCATGATTGATGGAGGAGACTTCGACGGAGCAAAGGCCTACAAGGACAGTAAAGTCTGTAACATGCTCACAATGCAAGAATTCCACAAACGCTTCCACGAGGATACAGGAATCACCTTCGCCTCTCTTTACCCTGGCTGCATTGCCACCACCGGCTTGTTCAGGGAACACATTCCATTGTTCCGAACCCTCTTCCCTCCGTTTCAGAAGTACATTACCAAGGGATATGTCTCCGAAGACGAAGCTGGAAAAAGACTTGCTCAGGTATGTGACATTAACTGCGAAAGCCAAAATCATACCAATAAGCACAAAATGATAGAAATCGATCTTAATCGTATTTCGCTTACAGGTTGTTAGTGACCCAAGCCTAACCAAGTCTGGTGTGTACTGGAGCTGGAACAAGACCTCAGCTTCCTTTGAGAACCAGCTCTCCCAGGAGGCTAGTGATGCTGACAAAGCTCGCAGGGTCTGGGAAGTCAGCGAGAAGCTCGTCGGACTGGCTTAAATCAGGAAGACATTCTCAAGTTCCGCAATCCTTGCGAATAAACTGATAGCATCAGCTACTAGACTGTGTGAGTGCTAGCTTGGATTCATGTGTTGAGGAGCTCCATATCCAATTTCTGTCCTACGATCAGATCGAGTTTTACAGTTGACAATAAAATCACTCACCATTATTCCAACCTGACAATAAAATCACCACAACAACTCAATCCACAACTAACCAGAAAAACTCCATCAAAATTAACATCAAGAAAACTTCGACGTTCAGATCTTTAAGCAGTTGATGACGACTCACACCGCTGCATCTTTCATCTGCAGAGCTGACGGATAGCTTGAGCCTCTCGTAAATCCACAGGAGCCTCATCAGCGATGCGTCGGAGCTCTGTTTCACTCACCAATCCAGATATGAAGATGTCTTCAAGATCTTGCTTCCATTTTTGACGCTCACCTAAAAGTCCTACTGGCATTTGGAGGGTTGAGGAATCATGAGAGCAGTTTCAGGTATAAAGATCTCGGTCGGTTCAAGACATCCGCGCAACATATCATGTCCGAGTTGGGCTCTTTCATTGTCCCCGAATCCTAAAATCCGCCCCTTGCGAGTCACAGCAACAGTGTGGTACAGGCCCGTGCTGATCTGGGAAATCTGGTGACCCTTTAAGCTATCGAGTAACCGGGGCTTCATTAGTTTGTCGGAGGGTCCGAGTTCAGGAAATCCCAGGCTGCCGAACCCTGTCCATCCAAACCCGTAGACCGAGCCATCTTCAACCAGCACAAATGTTTTTCTCTTGCTCGCACAGACCTGGTACACCGATCCATCACACATTTACAAAGTCTCCAATTGAGATGGGTTTTCATCTGACCTGAAAACAAGATCACATACCTGCACGGCAAGGTGGCTCTTCAGGCTGCCGAGGAGTTCTGGAGCTGTTTTGTCAATCTCATCGCCGTGGCCTAATGCGCCGCAGTAGCCCTTGCCCCAAGTATAAACCTGCATTCATCCCCAACCAAGATTTTGGTGGAAGAAGTTCCACGGCCAATAACGTTTTAAGGAGATTTATAAGTAAAAGTTTCGATATGAGTACTGACATATCCGCTGGAGTCGAGAGCAACCACATGCTCGTCGCCGGCTGACACGCTCACTATATGAATTTCACATTCCTTGAGCTTCGAGATGGGACGAGGTTGTAACCCATTCTGCTGCTCTCCATGGCCGAGGCAGAGGTTGGTGCCGGAGCCAAATGAGTAAACTGTTCCATTGTCAGTTACAGCCAACGCGTAGCTTGGACCTGCGGAAATCTGAACTATGCTGACGCCAGCATCCTTAAGAAACTCGACTAGTTTAGGCGTTGGGCTATCCACATTATCTCCGTGGCCAAGCTGACCACTTGTGTTGGTTCCGCAAGTGTACACATGCCCTTCTGTTGTTAAAAACATGGTGAAGTTGTGCCCTGCAGCAACCTGCGATAAGTGTAGAGCACAACATATTCAGCCAAACAAACTTGTGCTGTATAAATTTTATAGGCGTGTTTCCTGACCTGCTTACAGGGAATGCCTTGGAGCGATTCAACAAGCTTAGGCCTGAACACTGGCCGATTGATGTCTCCATGCCCGCAGCAATTAGCTGTATTGCCGCCACACGAAAAAACCTATAGGGAAAACTATGATTTACAGCAGACAGTATTTCATAGGATCGATGAAGCTCATAAGCTGCTTGAAAAGAAAATGAGGAGAAAGTACAAACCTCTCCAGATTGTGTGACGAAAGCGGCATGATTATGGTTAGCTGAGAGATGTACCACATGAGCTGATGTTGGGAATGACATCCGGCTAAATGCTACACATTGTGTTGTATCGGATCCATGACCGAGGACGCCACAAAGATTAGAGCCGCAAGAGTATACAGATGAGCCTCGGGCAAGCAGGGTGTGGTATCTTCCGGAAGCAATTCTCATCTGACAATTGACCGATAATTAGACATTATTATACTCAGATTTACGCAAGAACTGTGATTATAGCTTATAATATACCTTGCTGGATGAAGCGTTGGCAATATCAGAATCCTGATCCACAGCAAGCAAGAACCCCAGCATTCGCTTCCAGTTCCCATTGCACCGATTAAACAGTGTCTGCTGGGAGGTTTGGTTCATTCTCAGATACACGGAATGCGCCCTGCATAAATGAGAGGCCACAAAGTCCACCAAAGAACGAAACTTCAATGAATTCAGCACGCCTTGATTCGTTCCAAAAGCTCTACAAGTCAACTCCAAGTGAACAAGATCAATGGCAGTAAGCCCTCCATTGCTCAGCATATCAACAATCAAATGTGATGGGAGTTCCTCAAACGACACCGGCCTACACAAATTCGCCATTTGGCCAGAAAGTTCCATTTTTTTCCGACACCAAATCAAACCCCAGATCGCAGAGATCCCCAAATGAGAGTAATAACTCTAGAGATGGAGCGGAATCGATGATGATTTCAGCAAGAATCTGAGCCAGCGATTGATGCGGTGAATCAACAGATCGCGCAATTCGCTTCCTGCAAATCTGTCAATCAGCATCAAATTAGGTCAAACAAAAACGCAACACGTATCGAGTATACAGAATCTAGCCCTGTAAAGGAGTGAACTTTGAGATGATCGGAACATACCCAGATGAGGAAACAAAGAAAGGCGGAGCTTTGTTGATGGAGAATGTCAGGATGATGACTAGATGTTTATAAGCAATAAAAGTGGCAGTCTTCGTGGAAACATGTCGATGACGTCACCGGTACTTTTGCTTCGAAAGCAAGTATTTGGATCTTGCAAAGATTGAAAAAAACATTCTCTGAAGAAAATGATGACGATGTAGGAAAGAATGAATGGAAAGAATTTGTTGTTTGAAGCAGAGCTGTGGCTTTCTTATCGTCTCTGGAAATTGAGAAGTCGCAGAGAAAGGGCAAAAGCTCCAAAGAAGAGGAGACAGAAGGCAAGCAGCGCTGCTGCTGAATATCCCACCATGTTGTATTCATAACCAAGGCTGTGCTTCAGATATTCCTTTACAGTGCCTTCAAATCCTGGCCCTACTATCTTGTCCTCCACGTCACCCAGCTGTGAAATGATGATTCCCTTCAATGTCCATGCTATTGGACATATGTAGTAGAACCAAATCCACCATCCAGGAATGCTCTGCAAAAACAACATGAGAATGAATCAACTGCTTCCTCCTTTTAACTCTATAGGGACTGCTTTCTCGATTTTACTTACAGGTTTTGGGATTAGAAAGCCGGAGAGCAGATTCCACAGAGAGTAGAATGCGGAAGATATGACTGCTGCGAGTTGCTGGGAAGGCGTGAGACCGACAGCCATCATCCCGTAGAAGGTGAAATAAGTGAAGGTGAGGAACATGAATACCAGGTAGAGTAAGAACTTCTCTGCAGAGCATAGGATAATAGAATACTGAATTGCCAAATGGAAAAAACTTGAGTAGAAGAAGAAGATTGGGCAACAGGCTTACTTATGGTCCTCTCGAAATTAATCATGAAGAAAGTAATGACACCATAAATTATGGTCTGCGCCAGAATGTATGGGATCTCCACCAGGCCCTGTTGAGATAGATCAATGAAATGATCAGTTCAACGAGACTGTTCTGGTGTAAAGTACAACAAGACTTGCCTGAGCTAATGCGTAGGGATATGGAGAATACATCCCAGCTGCCTTCTCCCTGTAAAACACTGTCCGCTCTATGGAAACAACTGGCTGTACCGAAGAAGAATTACTAATCCCCAAAAACATGCACGCGGAATATAAAGCTCCCATGACTGTGTAGAGATCTTGAGTTGTGTCCCTGAGAGCACTCTGAATGGTAAGCAACTTATCCCATGCTTTTTCACATTTGCGTAGTGAAAAAGGAAACAAAAATAATGGAAAACAGCGGAAACAACTAGAGACAAGAACACACAGAGGAGCATCACAGTACCTTTTTGAACCAATGTCCCAAAACACTGTACCAAGGATCAAGGAACTCATTGTTGTGAAGAATATCCGCACAGCATTGTATGATGGACTTCTCCAGTAAACCAGATTCTGTTTTCGTAAACATATGAGGAACTGATTTAAAGCATTCTCTGAGTACGCGGTTGAAAACTTCAACTGCTGTGAACCAGGTGGAGGGACACTTAATCCCATTATTGATGCTTCCACCTCTCTGGGAACAAGAGAACACTCATTCAGATATTATTTAAGGACATTGAACATCAACAGTTCAACATAGTGTTTCAATTTCAAGACTTTTACCTGTATTGTTCTGAACTTATATACACATCTGCCAAGTCAGCGCCATATCTCTCCTCCGCAGCAGGTGTGCTGATCTCTAGCATCCAGGTTGCTGGGTTATGCCCAGTAGGGATAAGGGGCACTCCGTCGATTGCCTGGAAAAATGTCGGAAAATGGCACACCATGAAATCTTTTTATGGTTTATAAAGAGAGGGAAAAGGAATAAGGATGACAATGTGTGTTACCTGGAAATAGTTGATCATGGTTTGTGAATGCTGACCAAGCTTCCCTCCGTATATAACTCGACCACCGCGTTTCATAAGTAGAAGCTATAGACAATAGAACATCAAGTGTAAATATTCATAGCAGAAACA
This sequence comes from Umbilicus rupestris, assembly GCA_963678935.1. Taxonomy (NCBI): domain Eukaryota; kingdom Viridiplantae; phylum Streptophyta; class Magnoliopsida; order Saxifragales; family Crassulaceae; genus Umbilicus; species Umbilicus rupestris. The sequence goes on along the minus strand of OY787611.1, from coordinate 342,960 downwards.
TAAACCTTTAAAACCTTTTCTGAAAGAAAAGTGCAACAAACCTCGTCAAAAGCTTCAAATATGTCAATGCTTGGCTGATGTATGGTGCAAACAACTGTCCTTCCTGTATCAACGGTGTTACGCACAGTGCGCATTACAATGGCTGCAGCCCTTGCATCTAGTCCTGATGTGGGCTCATCCATGAAAATGATGGAAGGATTTGCTACAAGCTCCACAGCAATTGTGAGACGCTTTCTTTGCTCTGTGGATAGACCGGAACTTCCAGGCAGACCCACCAAAGCGTGCCTTAGAGAATCAAGCTCAACCAACCTCATCACTTCTTCAACAAACTCCTGAGGTACATAGAAAGCCAGCTATGTCAAACAAGTCAAAGGCTGTATGATGCAAAGCATGTAAAGAAGTTCAGTGGCGTACTTGTTTCTTATCTTTGCTTACTTCCTTTGGTAGTCGGAGGCTTGAAGAGAACCAGAGAGATTCTTCAACTGTGACCTGGGGAGAATGTATATCATTCTGTTCCACATATCCTGAAATTCTGGCAAAAGTGCGTTGCTCTTTTGGATGACCAGAAATTCTGATGTCACCCTCAATATATCCACCAGTCTTCCTACCAGCAAGAACATCCATCAGCGTCGTCTTTCCAGCCCCGCTTGATCCTACAAGTGCTGTAAGCACACCTGGGGAGAATACTCCACTCACAGTAGACAAAAGCTGCAATTTCTTCTCTGGCACACCCTTGTCGCTCATTTCCTGCTCAACCTCTATTAACTGCAGATTGAAGAAAATATTGGAGCTTGAAAATATTAACAAACTTCCCAACACGCACCTTTGGCATATCAACAAAATAATTGACATTGTGGAACGTCATGGACATTGGTTCAAAGGGTAGAATCATTCCTCTCTTGCTTGCTCCATCTTTTGCTGATACTGAGACCGAGTGCAATTCAGATTTTTGAACTTCTGCATTGAAGTTTACAATGTTAACCACAGGGGATGAAAATCAGGCAGATGTTGTGGGCCGGGTACTGAATCACCAAAAGATAGATCACCTCTCCCAGTAGCACTCTCTTGGGTGACATCAGGAGGAACAACAGCTTGTGCTTTCCTGATAGCTGTGATTATGAAGGAGAACTTAGCTGTGAGTTTTGAGGCAGCCAACAATTATAGTACTCCATTAACAAATTTCGCCAAACTTACGGTTAAGGTATGCAAGGGCCAAATTCAATACGGCATTAAACAGAAACCCATAAGCCAGTAGAACACAAACTCCAATCCAATACCAATAATCATCAGACGGTAAACTTTGCAAGCGGAGAAAATTGTTTCCCACTGAAGAATCAGCTATCATTGATTTCTGCAAAAAGAAAAAAAATTATGACAAAATTCTTGTAGATGGCTGCAAAGGAGGAGATGTGAAGAAGAAGAGGAATAAGAAAATTGGAAGCAAACCTTCAACCATCTAGTCGCAGTGAACTCATTGACAGAAACTGCACGCTGAGCATAAGACAATGGTGATACCCAATATGCCCAAGACCACCAAGGCTTGATTAGTCCTGAAAGTGAAAAGAATATTTACAGACAACTTAAAGTGAAATATATGTATTCTAGACTAAAGGCACCATCGGCCTAGTACTGATTATTAGACAACAACAATGCAGGTTTTCTAGTCACAGTTTTTCACTGCTTTGTACCTTTGGGAATGATAAATCCACCCATCAAGAAAATAATCATAAGGGTAGCTGATGCACATGTATTGGCGATTATCATATCTCGCGCTAGAGAAGCCATCATCCGAAAGAGACCCAATGCCATTTGGTGCATTGTGAAAAGGAGAAACACATACCGGAAGAACCTAATTCATAAAATTGAGATTTCAAAGTATTATAGGAGCCATGTCATTCACAGAAAGAGAGTAAGCAAGATTTACCTGCCAGCACTAGGTGCCAAACCCACTGAATAATAGACGGCGCAGGACCATACAACAGCTTCAATCACTGAATATGGTAAACGCAAGATCCAGCTAGAAATCGACCATGACCACGCTGGATGGAAGTAGTTATCTCTTTGCTTGAAAAAGACAGGAAGGCGGGATATCATTAGTGGTAATTCTGAAAACCCATTGAACATCATGTGTATCAGGCCAAAAAACAAGCAACTAAGATAAAGACTGGCATTAGCCTCATCAGTGGGATGCAATCTTGTTCTCAGGAAAATTGTGCTTGTGATGGCCCCAACAAATGCAACCTGAAAAACAAGCATATCATTTGGTGAGAAAAGCTATATTTTCATTTTAGTCTCTACCTTAGTATCTGAAACCAAAACAGACAAGTTATTAACTTACTGTAACTGATATTCACCTGCACTTGCTATACAACTCTTTATTCCCTTGTTTGATAGGAAGCTAAAGACTACAATATAAGCTCAATTATATATACTCTTATCACAAAAATCCCTTATATACCAATTAGAACAGATTTAATGGTACTAGAATTTGTTAAAATATACTTCGTCCTGAATTTCAATATATGCATCTTATTCCTGCAAATGAAAATAGTAAAATAAAGAAATCTGTCTCTTAAATAGATTGAAGAATAATTCCCAACCTGGCAAGTTCTGAATATATACAAAAAACGGTGCCTCTTGATCAGTAAGATCTCTCTAGCAAAACAAGTTGCGAAAGTCTCCTGTTTGGTAACAGAAAATTTTGTCTTTGCCAATGGAGAAGGGTCACCTGCTTGATTATCAATGGGAACAGGAAGTGTCGAATTCAATGCACTCCCGAACCTAGAATTCTTAAATGCTTCTGCAATTTGTTGAGAGGAAATGTATGTGTAGGGTTTCGAAGAATCAGCCCAATATTGTGCTTGATCATTTTTTGATGTCACCTGTGAGGAAAAAGAAAAACAGATTTATGAACAATGAAAATTATGCAAGTTTCTAGTTAAAGACAAATTACCTCTTGAAGAAAATCTGCAACTCCTTTGCGTGGAGGTGAACGAAAGCCTATTGACTCAAAGAATTCCAAAACATCTGCACGCGGCCCATGATATACTATAGTTCCTTCTGATAACAATATAAGATCATCAAAAAGATTGAATGTCTCAGGTGCAGGCTGTAGAAGAGCTATAACTGCAGTTGCCTCCATCAGGTGCACAAAATTTCCAAGACATTTAACTATCTGGTAAGTTGTAGAGCTATCCAGTCCGGTAGATATTTCATCCATAAAAAGAGCCTTCCTTGGCCCCACCATCATCTCCCCTGCCCAAAAATGGAATCAGTTTTGATTAAAGTGAAAATGCTAAAAATGACTGTCATCAGCTTGCACTCCTCACAAACGGCTTCTACCATATTAAGTACAACTTGAGTAAAACATCGCATATCATTTCCAACTGGAGTGTCAGCACCTGAGGTAACTCTTTTCTTTTGTCCGCCAGATACACCCCTGAGCATATCATTTCCAACTAGAGTATCCGCACATACATCAAGACCAAGAACTTTCAGCACGTATTCGGTAGATACACTATGTGCATTACCACCGACAGATGATGCCTATGAAAAACATAGGGGCACTTATTACATTACAGTGGCAAGGAAACCTGTATAGGATTCCCAGTGTGACAGAATAGAGTTATACCTTCATAAAAGCATCAACCTCCGGATTTGGGCGTATGTTCTTTTCCTTCTCTAATTGCTCGATATCTTTCATGTAACCTGGTTTTTATTAGTATATGTCAGGCACATAGTATTTCCATGCAATCGTGTAGTCTTTTCATAAATATCATAGTACATAATTCACTGGTAATTAATGACAATGTCATCTTTAAGGAAACATGTTAAGTACGTATTTACAAAGGAAAAGGGGATTGAAGTGGGGTTTAGGAGGTTGTTTAAGAAGATAAACCTGAAAATATATCACTTGCGCCTTGACACCTAGCAGCAAAATCAAAAGTTTCCCGTACAGTCATCTCAGCAATGTGATTATCTGTCTGGCTGATGTATGCTGCTGTTCTTTGAACATGGAACTCGTTAAGCCCGTGGCCGTTGTATGTGACACTCCCACTTTTCTGGATAAGAAACAATATCAGCTTATTAGGCGAGAATCATGTAAAAGGCAACTACAGATAAAACACTTAGAGGTTAACAGACATGAGAGCTGGACAGTGCACCAGTGTCAGTCCAAGGTTCTAAACATGGACAAACCAAAACAACTGCTGAGATATGTCCGAGAGATATATGGTCTTTTTAGTTATCCATGGCAAGATACATACTCCAGGTTTTAACATGAGATAAAAGATATTAGAGTAACATAAGCTGGTGACAGAAACTCACCGACCTTTAAATTCCCAGCTAACTTCCCAGCTAAGGCTAACAGGAGCGTAGATTTTCCAGCACCTGGAGGTCCCAAAAGTAGCGTCATTCTACAAAATCCAAGAATTTAAATGAGTGAGTAAACCACCTCTATTTCCAGCAATGCTATATCTTTCCTTTAACTGGTGGATTTGTCCACATCATATGGCTGAAGCCTTTCAGGTCAGTTCAATGATTTCTTTACACATAAAAAAAAGAAGGCAAATGTCTGAAATATGCAGACAAACCTTCCCGGCTTCATATAGCCACTAACATCATTCAAGATAGTCAAAGAGTGCCTTTTCGGACGTAATAGTCCCACAGAGGTCAGCAAATACTGCAAATATACACGATAGCATAAGCAAACACTCCCAAATACATTACAAAATATCAAAATTTTAATGCCTATACCTCTGCCATGTCGCGCGTATAATTCACTAAAGTAGGCAATGCTCTTGACCCGACTTGTACATCAGCAGTAACCTTCAAGTTCTGGAAACGCACTTCAACCTTTGGAATCTCCAACCCAGCTCTATGTCCATATCACATATAACACACAACACCAAGCAAATCACATCAATTGAAAGAAGAGCTTAAACCAGCCTAAAAAAAATTCAGAAAATAATAAAAACTCATCACCTATCCAAGCGCTCCTTGATGCCAGACAGCAGCCGGAAATTATCCTGTTCGGAAGTCGCAAGCGCCTTTCTAACCACAAGCTCCCTCCGACTACGACTCAGCCTACTAACATCAATCGTCTCCATCCGCTCTTCTCCACTTCCATCCTCAGATCCCGTCCGTCGCATCAACGCCATATTTGTCCGCTTCTGCGTCGGCAACCTCCCCAGCGCCGCCCATAGCAACTCCTCCTCGTCTTCCTGCACCGTATCCGCATTCGACGGCCGCGAAAACGTCTCCCCGCCGAGGTCGATCTCGAACTCGAAATACTCACTCCCGTTCGACGCCGCCATAACCTCAAACCAACGCTACCCAAACCAACACTGCAGTATACACCTTCCGCAGATTTTTTTCTTTGCAGAGATTGCAGCCAATCTGGACGCGTTTTCGGTTCTTGATTCAGTAACAATGTTACGAGGTCGGTGGATGGAGATTCTTGAGGAGGAAGACGAAGACGAAGACTGGCGTGCGCGTTGTGCGTCGAACGATTTTCGAGTGAATGCCCGCTTTTTTTGTAAGCGAGAGTAATTTACAGAAATGCCCTTGTAACGACCTTTGGCTTCATGCTGTCAGAACTCTTTAACCAGGAATGCACACGTGTCGAACAACTATAGGTTACTAGTCGCCGCGTGTCATAAGTCGACTGGAGTACACTTCGCCTTGAAGCTATAGCTTGAATCACCTAAAACGCATCAATGTTTTCAAATCAACTATCCAATCATATCACGACACGTCATCCAAATAAAATCAGAATATCTGTAAATATGTAATGAAATAAAGTTACGATTTTCAAAATTATTGTAACTCGGATCGGTTCTAAATGGATATTTCGGTCCAATTAGTCGGCTCATCATTCGGATATGTTTCCGAAGCCCCAAGGGATCCTCGCGCACTCAGCGACGTGTCACAGCCAGAAGTTCTCAAAATCTACGGCCGAATCGACGAAGCGAGAATGGCGAGGAGCACGTAGAGGAAGGTGAACACGTCGGGGAAGCCGAAGCAGTCGCTGCACGTAAACCGCTCAGATGGGAAGAGCAACACCAGTACCGCCGCCACCATGCGGCGGCATAAGATCTACAACACGAGGCCAAAAAGGGATAGGAAAGGGAAGATCTTGAGGCATGAGCTGCAGTCTAAGGACCTTCCATCGATGCGAATTGCAATGGTTTAGTATGTGAGGTTTTAGGAGATACTCATCTTGGTTGAAGTTTGAAAATTCGAGAGTGTGGATGAGATGAGAGATATGAATTTGTTCTGTAGGTAACACGAGGAGCATTAAGCAGAAAGAGCTGGAGTTTTATAGGGATGAGCTGCAGACCTAAAAAGTACTCGTTACAATGTGCTGTTGAAGGAGAAGAAGCTACCAATGTCGCTTTTGAATGATCATCAAAAGATGTGGACTTGTTGTATTTAATGAATTTGGATTTGATTTGGCATCTGCAGTGAAGATACTTGAATTAGAGTCGTTTGGTAGCGCGTTGATGTAGGTTGTGATAGTTGTAGCATATCTTTTTTGGTTTTCAGCTAGCTGATATTTGCTAATTCTCTGTATGTAGCAAGCAAGGGTTCATCTTCTAGACACTGAAAATTTTGAGGACATGTTTGGATCTAAGAATAAAATAAATCATCCAAAGCTGTTGGCGGCAGATTACTTGGTAAGGAAGGCTGATGGTTCTCAAGGTGAATATTTTGTTTAAATTATGTTGTGCGACAGGCTGTTGTTAAGATGATGTTGAGCTTGAGGTTTTCTTTAATTTTTGCTGAGATGTAACATTTTATCAACTTTTCCATTGAAGATGTTTTTTTTTTTCCCAATAAGTTCAGATTGTGGTTACTGGTTAGTGATACATGATTGATCGTGGTGAATATATGATATTTATTGGTTGCTCCCATAGAGTCATAGAGATAGCACCAGCACCAAGGTTCAGGAGGGTTGAAAGTCATAGGCTTATTTTTATGTTTTTGATAACAGATTCGTTTGGCAGAAGCATGTTGATTCACCCACAGAAGGAAATGGAGAAGGTGGGTTTAGAGACCTTGTCCAACATAACATGTTTGAGAAAGGCCAAAGTAAAAGAATATGGGGAGAGCTTTACGAAGTGATAGACTCCTCGGACGTTGTTGTTCAGGTTGGTCCATGACTGTATCTAAAATTCTGTTTGTTTGGAGTAGAGAACATTAACTTGTTTTGGTAACACAAAATCAAGGTGAACACGGGAACATTGAATCTTTCATCCATGACACTTCACAGGGATTCTCTGTTACTTTCTTTCCTCAAATATGTAATAGAGAAGTTGTTTGATCATAATTTGGTTTAGTTTATGCAAGTCCACATTGCATTATGCATTGTGATGTGTAGTTAGGGGATCACTGTACCCAAATCAAAGGGTTATGGTGCAGAACGTACTCGTTACTTTAAGATATACTGCTCTAACAGCCTTCCTATCCTAGTACTTTAAAACACTTGAAAGAGCATTGCAAACATAAGCACATGATTCGTTTGCTGAACAAGGTTGGTTACTGTAAAATATCATTGTAACATTTATGTTCTTCTAGCAATCTTCTGTTGTTGCCATGTAAGTGACCTGTCAGTGCTTTTTTCTTCTTCTTCAGTGTGATCTAATACCAGCTTGGGCTACTAAAGGATGGCTCGGGACAATATCCAAGGAATACCCAACCTTGGCATTTCATGCAAGCATCAATAAATAATTTAAGTGCAGGTACCACATCTTGCTTGCAGATATGGATCAGAATATAGCCTTCCTGCCCAAAATCCGAGGACTAGAATTTATTAACATGTGCTTCTATATGATGCACCACTAATGATTGCTCCATTATGATGTTCCCGTGTTGTCTTACAGTATAATATGTCATAGTTGATAACTAATAATAGTCATTATACCACTCGTCGTCTTGCAGGGCTCTCTGCTTTAAGTTTTACGGCAATTTACCTGTGTAAAAAGTAAAAAGCGATAAACAAGCAATATATATTGGATTTATTGGATATCCCAACAATGGCAAATCAACAGTCATTAACACACTCCGTACCAAGAGTGTAATGCCTATCTTTATTGCCTTCTCTTCATGATCACTTTATGTTGTTCATTCTACTTGTTGAGTTATTTAACAAGATTATTTTAATGTTTTTAAAAGGTATGGAAAGTTGCTCCCGGACACTAAGATGTGGCAGTACCTTACTCTAACAAAGAGGATATTCTTGATAGACTGCCCTGGAGTTGTCTATCAAAACAAAGACACTGAAGCTGATATTGTGCTCAAGGGAGTTGTGAGTTTCTTTTCTGCTTTTTTGTATGTCACTCATTTGCTCCCCAAATGTCCTACCTTTTACTGGTGCATACATAACAGGATCCCTCGTCAAATCCTTACATATCCTTTTATATCAGTGTCACATCTCAATGTTGCTCCAATTTTCAGTAAATGCGTTCATGCTTTAGGTTCGTGTTTCCGATTTGCAAAATGCTTCTGAACACAATGGGGAAGTTATAAAGCGTGTGAAAAAGGAGCATTTACAAAGAGCCTACAAAAACAAGAGAGGTATGACATTTTGTCCGTATCTCATCTCATCGTCAGTAGTTGAAGAGATGTGGTTAAACAATTTAGAGTTAGAAATATTATTGATTCTGAAGTGAGAAAATATTTTTTGTACAGCAATTGCATAGGTTGGAGTGATATTTATGTTACTAGATTTTTTATTCGACTGCTTTATTGGCAGGGAGGATGATAATGACTTTCTTGTTCAGCTTTGCAAGATGTCAGGCAAGCTTTTAAAGTGAGAGAGTTTATATTCTACTGATTCTTCTCCTGAAGGGTGGTGAGCCTGATTTGATGACTGGGGGTAAGATGATCCTGCACGACTGGCAGAGGCAAAGATAAAAACTCATCCTCAGAACCAGCTCTCTCTTTACCTAACAATGACGCAGTGGTCGATAATAACCAAGCTTCTGCTCTATAAGCCATCGTCTCATCTCAGCAACAAAAACCTGTGCCTGATCAGCCAGACCTGTTCTCGCGGATGAGCTTCATGCCGAGTCCCACCCAAGTAATCCCGAGACAGATTCAATCGCTTCAAAAAGAAAATAAAAGCAGGTATTTTTCAACTCATTGTCATCAGGAGTACAACTTAGAAGTTTCCATGACAGGATGCATCCATTGTCATGTCATTACTTTTCCAAATCTGCTGTTGAATGAGTTTGCGTCGTTTTATTATCAAAACTATGTTGTTTTACTTTCAAACTACGTCGTTTTATCATAAAATTGCGTCGTTTAATATCAAAATTAGGGTGGTGATTTCAAGTCCCAAGCACCTACTTAATTATCTGATTGGGTTAATTAATTAATACAAGGCTTAAAGAAGTGAAGAGGACAGAAAGAGCGCGAACGCGTGGGGTTCATTCCATTGCCATTTTCTGCAAATCTCATCCTTTTCTGCTCGGGATTCCGTTTCGTCTCGATAAGCGTGGAAGCATCGATTCCGACCCTCGGAAACCCTAGCATTCGTTCCGTACAATTTTCACTTAATTTCCGCCGGTGCTGCGCTCGGATTCGATTACTCGGAGTAGCAACAGGTAATTAAGCGCCGCTGAAGTGGATTCATCGGTTTTTGGTCGAGTGAGGATTATGTTTATGTTTTCGCATTGGTTAGATTTTGGGGCGGTTTTGGTGTTTGACGGATTTTTGGTAGTTGGCCTGAAATTCGAGTTTTTGTTCGAATTGTGTTTGGATTCAGAGTGGAATTGGAGTTGCTACAGATGAATTTGTAGCATTTGGAGTCACAATTGAGTCGTTTAGTGTTTGTTGGATTATTTTGTTAGGGTTTGGGGGAGTTTGGAATGTGTCGGATGCTATCTGAGGTTGTGTACTTTTTAGAAACTGAAGGAACATAAAGTTACGGTATTTTTTTTATATATAATCTTTGAGATATACGAGATGGTTATAAATCATTTAGAATTTGGAGAGTTTGGAATGTGTCTGATGTTTGCATGATTTTAATATGGCTGAAAGGCGTGACTGCAAAGCGTTCATAGGCTGTACGCACTGCCTGTCTGGGTTATCTGAATATAAGGGTTGTGTATACCATGTATCTTGTACTCGTATGGGCTACTTATCCCATTGCATTGTTATTAAACATCAAATAAGTCATACTAATTTTTGGTTGATGTACAACATTTTACTTTTCCTGGGTAGGATTGTTCTAGATGCTTCGAAACGTGGATTGACCCTTCGTTAATTAGTGAATTTATATATTTGTGTAGAAATGAGTCTGGCATCCTACTCTTCATCAGACGAGCACATGCATGTTGACGTCAAGGAGTTGGAGAGATTGCTCGATGCCTTTGGTTCTATGTTCTCACTTGAGGACATATCATCAGCCTATTGGGAGGCCAACCAAGATATAAATGTGACTGGTGAACTTCTCTTCACACGGCTAGGAAGTCCCAATAACACTTCTGATGAAGTGGAGTCTGCAATGTCAGCATCCAAAGAGTTGCCACATAAACCAGAAACTTTGAATTCGATATTGTCCGAACAATTAGACAGTTCTTTACCTTCAAATAATAGGAGCAAGGGAAAGAAGCTGTCAGTGTCAACTGGTCTCATCCCTGGTGTAATAGGGAAGGACTATGCCAGGACAGAGCAACTAACAAGACCGTTAGAGACTACCAAGCCGATGAAAATAGATCTGACGGATTTCATAATTACTGACAAAGGCCTGGAAAATAAATCTGACAATCACGGGGTTAACAAAATGCACAGGGAAATGGAGGACTTTCTCTTTCAGATGCTGGGATGTGGATTTCAATTTGACAGGAATGTTATTCGAGAAGTTCTTGGTACATATATCAAATTCTGTCTAGTGTTCCTTAAACTATAGTTGAATGTTGTATTACCTTTGTTGTAATTATTGTGTTATATTAGTGTAGACTGTCATGCATGTTACTTATTTGTAGTTATTTTATCTTTATTTCTGTTCAAAATTTGCAGGCCAGTGTGGATATGATGCGAAAAAGGTAATGTGATCAATTGCTTGGTAGTCTGTATATTTAGTTTCATTCTCAGATATCTAAATCTTATTTGACGGTTCTTTACATAAGCTAGGTTAGACAACTATTTCCTTAACCACCCTTAACTTTTCCTACTTTCATGTCCAGGGAATGGAGAAACTTCTTGATATATCAGCATCAACTTTAGAAAAGAGTGATGATGTAATTGGCGCAGGTGCCTCAAATGTAAGCTTTCAGTTGATTAAAATGTAATGCTTTCTGACTTTACCTGAATAAAAGAATTTCAATGGTTGTGTAAGTGAATGCCTGTTGTATTCCAGTTGTTTATCAGATGTTATGTTATCTTAAGAGTTTAAGACATAATTTGGTGTTACTAGCTACGTATAAGCTGTAAAACATATTTTTCGGTGAGCTCTTCTAACTGGTTTGTCTTTGTCAGCCTACCTTGTCCAGGCAGATAGACATGGAATATTCTGTAGCCCAACAATCTCATAGGTATGAGATTTCATATATTTTCCAACTAGCTTATTCCTGCTTGAATTTGAGAGATCCACATCTCATTCTCATTCTAAAACACTTGCTGCTGTTTCCCTGACTTGCATATTCTCAGAGATGGGATTAGTTCTAAGGCTGCAAAAAGAACTGATTCCCTTAAAAGAAACAATACTGTGGGTGGAGTTGAGAAAGAAGTACTGCAAGCACTATTTAATGCTCCAAGTCTTCACGAGCAAGAACCAGAATACCATCCATTGAGCAGAAGAAAGCCTAGTTCTAGAGTCGGTGCATTTGGTACCACAGTTGCTTCACGTCCTGAAATCCTTAACAATTTCCGCAGGACTGTGACCATTGAATCAAAAATCACTGATGGTGGTACGCCCTTTTGGTCCTTGCAATTTTATTATGTTAAGAAGCTCGGTGTAGTTTGTTTTATTTTTGCATAAATTCGTCTTTTCTTCTTCTTCTTTTTGTGTGTGTGCTGTTTCCATGGACATCTCTTTGTGTTTCTGCATGCAGATGGTGAGGATAGTTTTGAAGTGTTACGGCAGGCTGTGAAAGAGTATTGGGTTATGATGAAAGAATACTACAAAGCTGTACGCTTTATGCCCCTTGTCTAAGTTTGTCAGTCATGTTAAGATGTGTAACCTTCTTAATCTCTCTTCACTTTTTCAGGCTGTTGAGGCCTTTTCTAACGGGGATCTTGTCCGGGCAAACAAGCTCTTGGAGCAGGTACCATTTTCTGTGATCAAAACTTGATTGGTCATGCTAAACTGAGGAGCAGGCCTTTTGATCTGAAATGCATGCAGTTCATGGAACATCTCCTAAATACTTTCTTGCAGGGCCATTTTTTCAACGAAAAAGCGAAAGAAGCGGATGCCAAGTCTGCTGAAATGCTTTTCAGGGCCAGGTTAGATTAGCTTTTACGCATGCTGTTTTGTGAAATGAATGAAGCAACTTCGTTGTTCGTTGGTTGGTTGGTTACAGGGATGAAGACATGTCTCTTGATTTACGCGACTACAAGCCATCAGAAGCAATACGATTGATTCGTTCTCATTTGACTACTCTTTCCGGAATTCCCTGTATCTCATCTTCTCAAACTCAATGAGTCAAATGACCTGAAATCATCCATGATGCTCATTTGCCTTTCTTTTCTTTCATGTGCGCAGCTATCGAGTTCTTGAAGCTAAGAATTGGAACAGAAGCTGAAGACAAGAAAGGAGCTCGTAGACGAAGGGTAAAAACATGCAACTCAAACTCACTGATATAACCCTAACCTCATTATCATCTGACTCTGTTTTGTGCTCCAGGTCCTGCAAGAATTACAATTGGAGTCCATCAAATGGACTGAGGAACAAAATGGTGAAATTATATCAATCAGAGTGGACGAAATCGACCCGAAACAATTCAGTTTTGCAAAAGCAAAATGATAGATAGAGGCTTGCATGCCACCAGTTTGAGAGACTAAAAAGCTGAATCAAATCTTACTGATCATATTTATCATTGCACCTATGAGCAACAGGCTCTTGACAAAGTGCATCATAGTAGAAGTTTCTAGATGTAAAATCGGGTACTTTGTAGGCAACTCTTCAGTAAAGTGCAAAAGTCAGAGCCTCTAATAAACACCAAGACATGGGTCTGATACTCCTTTACATGGGGAGGTCCGGATCCAACCTTCTTTGTATGGCAGCCGCAGCCTGTATTTTCAGTGTGTAAGCCATTCGGATTCAAATAGATATAGGATGATGCTGACGGACATATTCATCATCTGCATTCTAATACCTCAAAGTTGCCAATCTTGTATTGATACGCCATCTCTTCCTTAAGTCGCGCTTGTTCTTTCATTGCTTGTGCCTACAAATTCAGGTGATCGGTCACATTATGTGTTTTGTTATGATCTGGTAACGTGTCACGAGAACCATGAACGGTAACGCAGTTCATGTTTCTGAGAAAAGGGGCTAATATATTAGAACTAACCATTCCTCCCTGCATGGAGCGCTTCAAAGCTTCAACCTCTTCCTCTTTTTGTTTTTCTCGTTCTCGCAACAGTTCTAACCTGAAATTGAGCAAGCAAATAAAGCATTGCACATCAATAAAACACATCTCAGATACTAGTAGGCAAATTACAAATAAATGGATGGAAAATTTGTTAATCGTGTATCATCATCAATAGGATTTGCTTTCAAGGGAAAATTATTTTTGTAAATTAGTAGGCTGCAGATCGCATTTGACAATTGGCACATTCAGACGATAAATAATGAACTTCATAAAATGCGCTACATACCTCCGCTGTTCCTCATCATCAAAAACTGTTCGCTCAGACTCAATTTTCTTGATGCCTTTCTTCACCTCCTTTTCCAGCTTGCGTCTATGATAAGCATCAAGATCATAATATCTGCAAGATTATCACAAGTATAGAAGTAGATATGTTACTGGCAAAAGCATGATATTTTGAAGTATATGTAGACGAGTACGGTTGATAAACTTCTCATATTTGAGAAAATGAACAACTAATGTAGGGATAAGAAAAAAAAAAAACTGACAGTAAAAGGCTTACTTTTTGGAAGTGAACGTAGCTGTATTATGATCCTCCATGAATCTGCGAGGAGAAAATGTTTGGAAAACTTAATGAAACAGAACATCAGGAAATTCATTCAGCAGGAGGGTTATGCACGTACTCTTTGAACATTTGCTTCTCTTCCCAGTTAGGCAGACTTTCCAGGTTAACCTACAAACATAGATGTTTTATTGCTCCTCAAGCATGTGATAAAATGAGAAACTGTGAATCCAAAGTAAAAGTACCTTTTTTACTTCTAGTAACCATGCAGTGAACTCAGGACGCTTATTCCTGTAAATATCAGTCCCCGTGTCATGATAAGAGGAACGTACAAGACATTCATTCAATGTTGACTACACGAGGAGCTAACAGTTGCACACACACACAAAAAAAAACCAATCCATACACTAATAAAGTTATCACTTTTCCCTAAAGGTCAGCACATTGCACAACCCATAAATCAGGCCAAATGATACCTTTAGTTCATGACTGAACATTGAACATCATTTCAAATCCGGGATCACAGTTAGTCAAAAAAAGTACAAGTAAGCTCAAAGAATCTTGCTTGAAGATCACTTGTGATTGACAATAAGCTGACCAGGATAACCAACATGAGTAAATAACCTCTACTAACCACTGTCAAATGCACATAGATGAAGCACAGCGTCCAGAATTCATAATGATACGATCAAATACACAAAAATGAGGAAAGAAAATGCAGCATTACCACATATCAGTTTCTCTGATGACCCCATACTTCCCCCATGAATTAGTCACAGCTCCTTTATTACTACTCTCCTTCTTCATCTTCTTCTTTTTCCTCCGCTTCTCCTCTTCCTTCTCCCTCTTCCTCTTCTTCTCTTTCTTCTTCTTCCTCCTCCTCATCTCCCTCTCTACCCTCTCCTTCTCCCTCCTCCTCTCCTTCCTCTTCCTACTCTTCTTCCTCTCACTCTCATCCGACTCCTCACCTGAACTCCCCGACCTCACCTCACTCGACCGCTCCGACTCGGAATCCGACTCAGATTCATCAGAATCCGACGAGTACGAATCGTCACTCTCATCCTCGTCCTCGCTCCGCCGCTTCCGCGCCCTAGGTTTCGACCTACTCTTCCGCTCTCGTCTTCTCCCAACATCCTCCTCCTCCGACTCTGAACTCTCATCAGATCTCTCCCTCGACTTTCTCCTCCGCGACTTTCTGACGTCATCGGCATCGTCTTCTCCCCGCCTGTGCTTCCGATCGGCGTCTCGCTCCTTCGCCATCTTCGCTCTTTCGCAAAAGTTCGAACGGGGAACTCAAATCCGCCAGTTTGGGCCTTTCGGGCCCAACAAGTACTTTATTGGGCCTCGATCAATCAAACCAGCCCACCTTCGGTACAGCCCATCAATTTCGAATCTTAAACGGCGTAGTTTCATCTAACCACGTTTCTAAATACAAAAACTTAGAAATAGTTCAAAAAAGAAAGAAATTTTAAAAAAATCAAATTATATATTTTCTTAATTATTAAAAACTTAAATAAAAAACTGACAAACGGTTCAAAATTTCAAATGCATCTCATGTAAAAACTCAAGTATTGCAGGAGACATCTGATCAGGTATTCACAGCCAAAGCTCATACAAATACTGTAAAAACACACTCATTACTCGGTTCAGCTCATGTAAGCTATTACTAAAAACAGCAACATTTACAATCTCAGGTGAGCTCATTTAAATTGAGTTGGAAAACGAAAAAGTAACATGTAAGAAGGAAATATGAAGGACATACATTCGAATGGCGTGAAAAACCAGTCGGGCAACCTTGCGTCGTCTTGGGGACAATCATCATCCCATCAATGATTGGCAGGCTTATAAGAAATTGACACGCAGTTTGCAGGTATGTCAAAGGATGTAATCTAGCACAGGCATGTAAGCAATGGCCTTATGCCCCTTTATAACATGAACAGTGTACAACTCCTAGAGCGGCGTGGATGTAACAGAATTGATCAGAAGCCCGTCCACTTTTTTACCACTTCTCAAATATGCCTTACATAAGGCATCATTTGTTTCTTTTTCAGCAGGCAATTTAACTTTTAGAGCATTGACAAAATTTTCTACATCTTCAACCGTGCCATTATCGGCAAGCCAACTCAACAAGGTAGAGATAAGTGTAGGCTTCGGCCTCCATCCTTTGTTTTCTCCTTCTACTGCTAATGCTTCCTTCATGCATTTCACAGCCTTATCCATTTCTTCTAAATCAACATACTCTGCTGCGAGTATTGCCCAACTATTAGGTGTTGGGGTCTTCCCTTTTCGGATTATTGCTCGGAGTCTTGCCTCAGCTTTCTCAATCATTCCTCTTTGACAATACCCAATCAAGAGAATATTGGGCACCCGGAAATCATAAGATTTACATGTGGATTCCCACTCCTTGAGCAAATTCTCAGCCTCTTCAAGCTCATTAAGTTTCACCAAACAGCCAAGCATAGTTATATATTCTCTGTTTAATTGTCTCTTACAAACAGTTTTTTGAAGTCCCCATAGTCTCATCATCTCTGATTTACTTCCTAGATGCGCATAAAGAGAAATCAAGTGATTGAACCCAAGTATATCATTGGAAACCTTTTCTTCTGATTTTTTCAAGGAAGCCAACGCTTTTTCTTTCAAGCCAGCTTTTATGTAGTAGTTACCTGTAACAGCATAAGTATTCCAGTCCATGGAGATGTGCGGATCGCACTCCATTTCTTTTACAACTTTCTCCATGCTTTCTATATCCGACTTAACTCCATATGAATTGATACATATTCTATAGCTGAAGCAGTCTGGTGCAACACCATTGTTTTTCATCTCTGTCAGCACATCAGCAACCTTTTCGTGCTGGCCAATGTTTGTGTAAAGACACATGATATCGTTATATGTCAAGCGCGATAGTGCAATCCCCTTTTCTTTCATAAGCTGCAAATGTGACATAGACTGCTCAACAAGACCTTCTCTCACATAACAATTGAGAAGCGCACCATACAATTTTTCACTTGTATCATTGTTATCTACTGCTTTATTGAAGTAACTCTCCGCAGCATCAAGCCCATGAACTCTACCGATCAAATCTAAATGTACTGCATGATCACTGTCTGAATCTTCAAAGTTCTCCCTGCCATTCAACCACTCAGATACCTACATAAAAACCACATAATACATTACAACTCCACCACACCACAGTCAAAGTGAATAGGTTTCGCATGTATCTCTTCCGAAACTTGAAACCGCATTACTAATTCAATATATATTAATCCATCTATATTTTCAAGCTGCATAAAAGAGACAGAGAACCATAGACCTAAAATATGTACCAGTAATACACACTACATTTTGACTCATAAGAACCCAAATAAATCCATCTACATCAACTTTCGACTACCTCAACTCTCCACAAACTCTTAAATTCCACCATGATTCAACCAAATGTAATCCAATTCAAATCATCCATCAATCTAGCATTTAATCAAATCAAGATAACAAATCACACAAAACCTCAAGCGCCTGAGTGAACCGCCGCCGCTTCCGGAGGTCCCGAACGATATGCTTGAGTTCCATATCCCTGACTTTCTTCCCTTCCTCGACCCACTTATCGAGAATCGGACCAACGCTGATGTCCGGGCTGCCTAGAGGGCTGATTCGCGAGTAGAGGTTGTTTCTCGGGTAGCTTCTGGCAGAGTATGATCTGGTGCAGGAAGTGACGTGGAAGAGGGAGAGCTGCGGTCGGGAGTTGCAGCAGCGGGCTGACGCGAGTCGCTTGAGTAAGGTGGATATGGTTGACGTCGCTGACATGGCTGTTAGGGTTTTGGAACCCGAGAAATCGATGATGGCGAGTTGCAGGGGTTTAAGACAAAGAGGTAAGGGACAGAAGTGGTATTGGGCTGATTTGTTGGGCCGTTGAATGAGCCTGGAAATCTCAACGGCCCGTTAAGCAAGAAAACATTCCTCAGATGATGAAAG
The DNA here is from genome assembly GCA_963678935.1 of Umbilicus rupestris. Classification (NCBI taxonomy): domain Eukaryota; kingdom Viridiplantae; phylum Streptophyta; class Magnoliopsida; order Saxifragales; family Crassulaceae; genus Umbilicus; species Umbilicus rupestris. The sequence continues at coordinate 324,894 of OY787611.1, read as the reverse complement.
GGAAAACTGTTGAGACGAAAGTCCCAAGTACCAATTTTCTTCCTGTTACAAACTTTTGCCATTTGCAGATGCAAATTTAAGAAACTAAAACTTGACTTCTTTATGCTACTGAAAACTGCACCTCTGGAAAGGTCAGAAGAGGAAGAGCACAGAAGCTGTTCAGAGCTTTCTCAAGCTCTGTCTCTTGCCGTCTGATTCTTGGATTGGTGCTCGACATGCGATGGTATGAAGCTGCATAAGGATACGATCCGCCGAAGATTCTAGCATAAACCATTTCCCCGAACTTGCACGGGCTAAGGAGAACAGGCAGTGCCTCGGAATGTGGATGTGAACTGCTGTTCCAGTGGTCAGATGAATGCGATGATTGTTGCAAATTATGTGGGCTGAATGCAGGTTCTGAACTCTGACCTGGAGTTATCGCACCCATAAAGAGGGACTAATGTACTTTGTGAGATGCCGGCTTTGCAAATAGGGCACTGAGGCTCCTGATGTGATTTGTCGTATGATTCTTGGACATGAAGCCAATTGTATGTACATGGCCAGCAGTATAAAGGCAGAGAGTGACAACAGGCTCGTGAGCTGAATCCAAGCAAATGTTGCACTGCAACTGCAAGCCATCGTTGGCAACTTCCGAGGTTGATCCTGCTTCAGCTATATCAAACTTGTGCTTGAGCGAAACTTCATTAAGCCCTATCCCTGCCGCCATTTCCTAATATAAGACCCTGGTTCAGCAATGTAAAAACAAATCAGGCACGTCCAGAAGCCTACAGCTACCCTCAACACGAATCCGCATATCCAAAACAAGATCGAACCATTCGAAAAAATGCTTGCACTACCAATCATCCATCAACCTGTCAAGTTAATCATAAAAGCGCCAAGCTCGATAATAACCACCACTATTCTCTATAAGGATCCAAATCTACTAAACCATCCAAGCTGATCATCACAATTCATAAAAACTAAGCAGACTATACCGTAAAACAGACTGAATTATGAAAACTAAGGAAAACCAACAAAACTCGATGTTGTGTCGAAGCAATTCACAGATTCACTTCACAAAATTAAGACATCTGCAAAATCAACTGGACTCGAATCGGTTTCATAAACCCTCACAATCACACAACTCCGATTCCAAAAAGCATCTACTGAATCCCAGACTTCTCCCGCACACAAAAAAACCCTAGATCCGATCCACCGCTGCTCAAACCAGCAATGAAATTCGGAATCACTATTGAAAAAAGCGTACCGGTTTGGAGAGGATCGCGGATCGGGAGGTGAAGACGAATCTTGACGACGATGAGATGCAAACTTGAAAAGGCAACGGTAGCTGCATAGGCTTAAGTAGCGGTGGAGTAGAAGCTACCCGAGGACGAAGCGCCTGCGAGAGCGAGCTAGAGAGAGAGAATTAGATTCGCATTTGATTAGTCCAGTAACCACATCTGTGAGCATAATTAGGGTTTAGGCCCTTAGAATTTCATTAAGGAACAGACACGTGGCACATGATTTAGCCCTCGCGGAAGACGCACTCCAAAATCGTTGGAAGATATTTATTGTTGGACTTTTGAGTCTAAATTAGAATTTAATTAGATCAAATCCTAATAATTCGTATCAGAACTCATGGTTTGCTGGATCGTACCGTAAACATGTCTCTTTTTCCTAAGAGATTATTGAAAAATATTCGCTTGAATAATGATGATTAGCAAAGAAAAGAGTATCTTGAGTAACAGGCAATGAAAAGAATCTAAAGAAGAGAAGCGTGTAAAAAATGGTACCAGTAGCAGCTCAAGCTGTAACACCATTTACAGCATCACTGCTTTCTACCAGGACCTGAATTAGCCATCTGACCATCTGTACACATTTCCATAAAGATGGGCAATGTTGGGCTTCTGCTTAGAATGAATATGAAGATGATGATGATGACCAGCAGGATGAATGTGGGAAACATATGGCGTAGGAGGCCGTAGTGCAGCTGGGGCGGCATGGACCGGGGCGGGCGGCGTCCAAGCCCTCGGGGATGAATTCATAGCTGTAGGGAGCGGTGGAATTGCATAAGCAGGACCAGGAAGAGGAGGAGGTAGAAATGGTGGGATGTTCATAGCTGCAGGGTGCACCGAAAAGGGGTATGCAAAACCAGGAGGTTGTGGGAATGGAGCAGGCATGCTAGGACCATTGCCTGTTTTGAGCCGGGCTTTAGCCAATTTAGCCTTGTTGCGGTACAGATGATATTGAGACTGAGACATCCGATTCAACCGGCTCCCTGGGAGTTCCTCCTGATTCTTTGATTCTGGAACTCGGAATCCATCACAGTTCTTCACTCCAAGTTTAGAGAACTCATCAATCAGAGAGTTCAAAATCATCCTCAAACCAACTTTAAAATTACCAGAGCAGCTCTGGTAGTTTCCTCTGACAGCCTTACCTTCCACAATGGAAATAGATCCTACCTGTGCCCCATCCATGTACGCATTGCATGCTAGAAGAACATCATGAGCGCGGGAGATGAAATGGTTCGAAACGAATCCTTCAAAATGCTGCGTGCAAATACAAGAACAGTTAATTCAGTTGCTGAGCCATGAGATGTAAGAAAAAACATGTAAACTAGATGGTATGAAAATGATATTAGCTTGGTCAAATGGAGCTGCTAAATCACATACTGAAGAAGAGAGTTTGTGTTTAAACCTGTGGTGGTCTTCTCATCGAGTACAGCATAGTCTTTAATGATTTGATTAGTGTCTCCTCGTTATATTTCTCAGAAGCCTTTTCCATATAAGTTGATTCCTCGTAGCGTGTGTGTCCGGGTTCATTGAAGTAAGGCTTTGCATTTAAAATAAGTGCTTGTATAGAAACTAGAATTTGCAGCAAAGTCGACTTGCCAGGAATCCAGTTTTCAGTAGGACTCCGACCAGGCCAAGTGCCAAGAAGGCTAAGGCATACTTTTCCACAGTCATACAGATTGGGATTGAGCCTCAGGCCGCCAGAATGGTAATGTACATGCTGCATACACAAGGCATAAAATAAAATAAAATAAAAACACTGAGATGGAAATTCACTCAAAATTATAATGATATCAGTACCGGAGGTTCATCTGGATATGTAGAAGGGAACAGCACATCAAAAAAGAAGAGACCATCATGGTATGGAGTTCCTTTTGGTCCTATTATCACTGCTCTTAGAAGATTCATCTTTGATTCATAAGCCCTAACAAAAATTGAATCTGTACAAAGAGAAGTAAACCCCTGGTTGAAGATGATCTTCTTGGAAAACCAAGGAAAAGAAGATGGAATTATGGCATTATGCTCATGTAGGCATCCTGACGAGAGATGGCAAGATAATCATGAAGAACATTTTCACTTCCCAGATTTCATATATGATCATATTTTGCAACTAAACAAAGATAAAAGTTACAAGAAAGGGTTCTGCCGATGTAAGAAAAAATTGTTTCTATAATGTTATAAGCAAATTGATAACATGTTATGTAATGTTAGTATATGTTCAACTTACCAGGCAAGCTGCTTTTAAGAATTTTCCATTCATCTTGAATTTTCTTTACCCAAGTTTTCCGAGGCTATACAAGAAAAAGAGAAAGGTGAATGTAATGTATATTTGGCTCTCTCAGAAAGGAAACCGAGAATCATTTCGTAGTTACCTGCATATTCAATGATATATTACCATGATAATGGTCTGAATAGTCATGAACAACAGCAAAATTCTCGAATTGTTGAAGCCACTTCATTGCATCTTCATTTAAACTGGTTGCTGAAGAAGTTCCTGAACTTCCTCCAGAAAATTTGGTTGGAGCTGGCAAAAAGGAACCTGCTGCACAGTTATCTGAAAGAGATCCAAGTTTATGGGGGACTGATTTGGCCCCATTCGTATAGCTGAAGCCATCAGATGATCTTGTGCCGCCCACTGATCTAGTATAATGAGCTGTTTGATTGAGACCTGAACCTACTAGAGGCTGATTTGAACTGGATTTGGATGGGCCGCTCACGTTAAATGGCTGGCCATTATTTTGGCCAGGCTCTGACCACCAAGGAATAACGGCCTCTATTCCAGCAGGGATATTTGCTTTTTCTAATTGGGCTTGCAGATATGATATTTCATCCAAACCGGACCACCATTTTTGTGGAAGATACTCAAGATAATCATCTTGACCGGAGTAATTGTAGTCATCTTGGTCAGTATCAGAGGATGCTTTGGTGAAGCTGTTCGGGTAATTACCATTCACTATTCCATCAGTTCCAGCACTTGTAGATGACAAACTCTGTTTCCTGAAAAAGGGAAACTGCAAGAATGAAAGCACAACAGTTAGTCATATGAATTCACAAACTGTAGTATGGCACTCCATCACCAAAAAGGTCCTTTTATCATGTTTCATATACCTTTTTATCATCAGAATCATTGCCATCGGAACCATATATTGAATCCTTTCCCTTATTGTTTCCACCAATTCTAACCAAGTTAATCATATCAGGCAAACGCCCATCATCATCTACATCAATCACGTCTTGAACCATAACCTGCATGAAGTAAATTCTTCAGGAAACAAGACTGGACAATCATAAGAGAAAATCCAGTCAGGCATAGCAACTGGATATTAAAATGACACATAACACAACGATCAAATAGAATTCCCAAATAATAAAAGGTATATGTTCAAAACAAGATCGGGGTCTGCTGCCTGGTTATCATATTGAACTATCAAGTGATCCAATACCAGAAGCTTCAAATATCTATGAATTATGATACAACTTTTACCACCAAGTATGATACAATTACACTTCCCTCAACAGTAGAGTGAGCGACTTAAGATCAATGCCCTCTCAAACTATTACTTCATATCATAGTCATTCACATTCAACATATGCTAAGCCAAATCACATAAAACATCAAATATATTTCATTCGCCTGCAACAATTTTCAGGCCATATAGTGACCTTACTCTTACGTTGCTTCAACAATACACACTTCAAACCCAAATCTGTCAACAAGCATTGTTGCCTACCAAAATATTAATTTGGTCTCAGAAAAATCTCAATCTCCACAATGTAATAGAAGCCCTACACTTAAAAAGATTCATCTCCTTCATAATCCATACCCAACAATGAAACACCAGAAAGTTGATGGCTTTACAAAATGAAACACCACCAAGCCTACATCCAGCCCCTTACTATCACTACATTCAGCTCACCCACCATTGTCGAATTCACATAGTTAAGTCATCCTTCATGGAATCCAGTACAACCAAAATGCCCTAAACACCCAAACCCCAAACACAAATTAACTAGGGTTAGAATAGGCACGTACCTGCTTCCCCTTCCCCTTCAAAGACATCTTCTCCTCAAAATTAGACTCCTCAGACGAAATATTCCCCACGCCCTTCTCCAATTCTATCGCACCACTTCCCTCAAACTCCCTTTCCCTACACGACACAATCCCTCAGCCAACCCTAAATCCAAAAAATCCCAAAAACATATTCTTTTTCATAAAGAAGATAACAAGACACTACCTCGGTATCTGCGGCGACCGTCGAAACCCCGACGCCGACAACGATCGCTCGATCAACCCAAAACAACAGTGCCGACTCCTCTGATCGCGAAGATCGAACCTGAGCCGTTTGATTCGATGATCAGCGACGGTAACTTACACAGAGACACGATCGGAGAGAGGAGATCGATTTCTTCGCGCCCACTCAGCGTGATAGTGATGATGACGACGATGATGACGACGATGAGATCAAGCTCGAAGATAAAAACAAATATATAATTCAAAAGCAGCAATACGCAGCCGTTGGATTAACATTCGACGCCTGTGATGCAATCAAAGATGACGCTAGATTAGGAAGTACGGGTATAAGAAGGATGGACCAAACTGGGCCGCGTGACTTCGGACAATTTTGGGCCTTGAGGGCCCACTCAAAAAGCCCATCAGGCTTACCATGGAATTCACACCATTAAATAATTTGGATTAAAATTTTAATTTAATTGACTGACTTTTTCAAGCCAATTGAAATTTTTTTTAGTAGCCGTATGTTTTTTTAAGGGGAAACTGCTGCGTTTTAATTATTTCTTTTTCACGCAATTTATTGAAGTAATAATAATAACAATGCAGATCAGTAGCTTGTGTTGAGTATAAGTATTTGGAAACTTATTCATATCGATCGATAAATGAAAAAGATGCTAGTATATATTAGATTACATCATTTATAAAGGAACTGTTGGTGTGAATTAGCTAGATATACCGAACCACATCCCTATATGACGCAAAAGCTTAAGCTCAAGAGTCACGGTTCTTAATCAATATATCATAGCAAACTATTCTTTAAATTAGCGATGTGGGATAATTCTTCAAGTGCATATATCTAACACTTCCCTTCACTTGAGGAATTGGGCAGCTTAAACTCGCTAACATCTAACAGTAAACTAGACGCGCTCTCGGCGTCTCCCCTCCACGGGTCAAACCTACAAACACGGCATTTCATGTGGGCGCGCTCCACACGTCTCCCCTCCACAGATCCAACACACACCGTCAAACGGGTGCCTTGTCATGCACTTGGCGCTCACATGTGCGTCCCACGCATCACGTACTTGGCCCAGGTCGTGTGCCTGTGGCTCTGATACCATGTAAATTTGCTAGGTATATCGGACACATCCCTATGTGACTCAAAAGCTGTGTAACCCAATATATACTAGCATTAATCAGTCGATGTGGGATAAATTCTCAAGTGCATATACTAACACTCCCTCTCACTTGGGAAGTTAGACGTGTTTTCCGAAAGCTCGCTAACTTATCGTAGCGCCAAGTAGGTGCGCTCAATGCGACTGTTCTTCATACGGATCATTACATACACAACCGGTCAGCGTAGGTGCGCAACACGCGACTCCCACTTTGGATAAATCCACGTTGCCGTCAAATGAGCGTATCATCCCATATGAAAATGACTAGATATTCCGATTTACACTTATATATGACTCACGAGTCAAGATTTTTAAGTCATATAGGAGTGTAAACGAGACTATCTAGTCTTTTCCACACCTGATCTTTCGTATCCTTCAAACTAACATTCTTGCGAGTTGAAATCGCCGATTAATTTTCGCGTAATCATTTCTTCGATTCAATAAATAATTATTTACTCAGATTTTTACGTGATTCGTCTGGGGAAAGTTCCTTCTGATGAGCGCATAGAAGGATTAGAGTGATACAAAACTGAATCAAACAAAGATTATGCGATAATTCTAGTCCCTGGAATTGATGGCTGTTTGAACTTTTCCCCGTTTTCGAAAGTCGTGAAAGCATGTATAAGGAGTAAAGTATGCCGTTGTAAAAACAACTTGATTTTCTGACATCAGGTATATGATGTAAAACTGGTTTGGTGATGCAGGGAAGGATCCTCAAATCTGGCTCGAGTGACATTTACTGTTCAGTGCCTGAAATTCTGATTTGGTTACATTCTTACAGACTTATCTGATTGAGAGATTGGTTTCATGAACAACAACAGATTTACTGGCTTCTGATTTTAGCCAGTCATTCGAACAACTTGATCATTTTGAGTCTGCTGATCAGGTACTGTGTGATCTCATCCACCCATTAGAAAATATAGTACTTGGGTGGGGAGGGAAAGCAAGGAAAAAAGTAGAAAAAAGTCACTCTTTAATGGAGATTGATCTGATTACAGGTAGAGCAGAACAGATGCCATTCCATGAAGGTAACAGCAGCCACCCAAAGTCACAGTGGGGTCAAACATTTATGCAACAAGCTGCACTATAACAAAAAAATGCTCTAGTTGTGGAATGCGGACTATTCTATAATCGTCTGTATCACATTAAATTGGCCGTAGCATTTATGTACTGATTTCTATAAAAGGCGGAACTCCTATTAATAATACAACGCAAATCGATATACCTTTTTGTGTTTTTAACTCGAACTTGATTTATTCTTCTTCCATGGTGGAGAATTTTTTTCTGGAGTGCCAAACCTTTTAAGTCATTTACTTGTTGAAAGGCATCATCTGAATTCCCCATATCAGAAGATTAGTTTATTTGAGATATTTATTGCAACCTGCATCTTTTATGAAGTGTTGACTAGTGTCCTTATCAGTGTGAGTCCTTTTATTTGACTGAAACTCTGATATTTTTTTGAATGGAAATCTTATTTGATTGGGTCTGTGAATTTACAGGTCATTTGAATGAGTTTGGTGCTGCTGTTCTCCATTCCCATAATGGGACTGTCTGTGGAGGTGGAGCCATTCATGTCCTTCCAAGTCAATCCCCCATATTGATAGCTTTCCAGGACTTTGTGCCCAAATGAAGCTCTCCTAACAGCCAGTTGGGGCACCCTTGTTTAGATTTACTTCAATCACCCAACATTTCAGACTTTAAGAAACTGCCAATCCCCATTTCCAACAAACCCTTTATCTCACTTATTCATCTCATATTCCCATCTCTCTCCCTCCACCAAAGCTTCTCCATTTTTGTGCTTCAATGGAGTCTCAACAGAGATCATCATACCCATCTCCCTTAAACTCCCCAAGTAGCTATGGCAGCAGCTCTACTTCCATAAACCCAGTTCAGACTCCTCCACTGACTCCAAAAGCAATCACTAGATCTGATCCCTCAAGCCCATACCCAACTACTTTTGTCCAAGCAGACACAACATCTTTCAAACAAGTTGTCCAAATGCTCACTGGATCATCTGAGCCTCCCAAGCAGCCATCAAATTCAAACTTTACATTCTCAAAGAGCTCAATTCCACCAATCAGGAGCCCACAGAAGAAGCAACCAAGCTCCAAACTATATGAAAGAAGGAACCAGCTGAGGGACAATCTCATGATCAACACATTAGTCTCCAGTGCAGGAACTGCCAGCAAGAACAACAGCCATTCTCCCAAGTATCAAGAGATACTCTCACCAAGCATGTTGGACTTCCCCAAGCTTGTTCTGAGCCCTGTGACTCCATTGATGGAAGACATTTTCAACAATGCTAACAAGTCCTCCACGCCTTCCACTGCCAATTCCAACTCATCAGAGGAAGACAAAGCAATTGCAGATAAGGGTTTTTACTTTCATCCATCACCAAGGGCCTCAGCTACTCCCAAAGGCGCTGAGCCTCAGCTGTTGTCTCTCTTTCCGGTCACAGCTCAGAGAGTCCCCGGCACATCCTGATTATAAACAAAAAGCACAAGAGAATGGAACAGTAATTGGTCATCAGGATTCCAATTCCAGATTGCTAGGAACATGTCTGACAAATGTTCATTTTCAAGGGGAGATGTGCTTAGGTTTTCCATTCTGAGTTATTTCCAGTATCATCACTCCCATGAATCCTTGTTACTCTTGGCAAAATATGCTATCTTTCCACACCCAAGTAGCCTGAAATCTGAAGATCAAGATGTCATTCACTTGTGGAGAGTCTGGTAATCAATCATCTTGAAGTTATTGAATGCAATTTTCTAGATGGGTCTGAATTGAATCCCATGCCCTTCAGTTTAAGAACTTCAAAGATGAGTGGCAGTTGTTATTTTACTTGTTTCATGTTGGTGCCAAGAAGCATTTTGTTGCATTCATGGAGATTGGACCACTGAAAGATATTTCTATATTTGTCAAGTATGAAAAACCTTGACCAAAATCTAGGTCTGAATTTTTTTTCACAACCTGCAAAATGGAGGGTCATCATCATCATCAAGTTGAAAGCCATGCAAATTAGAATGTAAATTCTCACAGGTAGAAAAAAAGTGCACAGGACTTATTCAAAGGCTCATTAGCTTGGAGTTGCTGGACACTGGACAGGACAGTTTAGAAAAGCCAGATATTCATCCATGGCCGATGGTTTGTATCAAGGGATCACAAGCTGTCTTATGGTAACTTGGATGTATCCAAGAAAGAGTAAATTGTCCGAAATCCATGATTGTCTGGGAGAGGTGCGTTTCCTGGCCGGATAGAAATGATTGCATCCAAACCTGGAAAAGAAATTGATGAGAGGTGTTTCATAAGAAGGCGGTAATATAACAGGTAGTCTCATTCGGTTAATTTTAATGTTTGAAGCATAGAACTTGTGGATTCTTACCAGCCGCCTTCGCAGCAACTGCTTCTTGGTAGATGTCGGTGAGGAATAAAATCTCTGATGGCTTATCCACTCCCAGTGATTCATAAATCTCGACGTAACTCTGTGATTCCCTTTTGTGCCTGCAAAAGTAATCGTAGATGCAGAATCAGGTCGAGCCAGAGTAATGTTTGTGGACGAAAGAGGATAAAATTAGACACTAGAAAATGCAAGCGAAATCTTACCCGACTTTAGTGTCAAAATATCCAGAAATGTACTTTCTCAAGTCTCCGTACGCCGTGTTCCCAAACAGAAGCCTCTGTGCCAATCTGCTACCACTCGAGTATATGTAAACCTGTGAGGAACGGATCATAGATGAGGAAATTTTGTGCAGTATAAAATCATCGTAGCGTAGGTGAGGAACTCGGCAAACCTTTATTCCAGCAGCATGCCATTTTTCGAGAGCTTTTGGCACATCTTCATAAACTACTCCCTCCAGTTCCTTCTTTTCGAACCCAGTCCGCCATATATGACCCTGACCAGCCAGCGCATATAAATACACACTTGCGGGTAGGGGGTACGAGGCCAAGAACATATTTTATTTCGATCTTTTGTGCTTACTTGTAACTGTTTCAAGGCGGTGATTTTTCTATCAGCCTTGATCATGGCTTCTACATTGGCGACCAGGGCAGCAATCACCTCTTCTTTACTGGAATCAATTGAAGGAACTGGCACCGCACCGGTGACACTTTGTGCCAAGTCATCCTCAATCTGAAAAGAGAGTATCAAAGTGCCGAATGATTTGTTATGTAATCAAATCCTTTGTCCCTAAGTTGAGGCATCGTCAAATCCTTCTACGAAATATCTGACTGATGAAATATCTCAAAAATAGTTTTCGATAAGAATGCCATAGATAATAAATAAGTACCTGAGTGCGCAACAATTCAATATCTATTTGAGTTTCTTCAGTATGATATGTGGCCAGTAAATGCCTCCCCACATTCTCACGAGCATACGGAAAAAGTGTTTCACTAACAAATGAAATAGGCGTAGTGGTCCCTTCAATATCAAGAACAATGCAACGCTGCAAAAGCGAAACAAAAAAATTTAGCATGCAGGAAATATGAACTTAACATCAAAGTTCAGATCCTTGAGAAGAAGTAATATATTTTACGCAGCACAAAGCCGTATAAACTTACAGGTGTTTTCAAAGTTTCGCCACTTTGAGTTCCAACTATTGCAGTCGGACAACTTTTGTTCACCTTCTGAATAGGACCGTGATCTGGAGTAGAAAAATCCAAGCCTAGCTGATGAAGTTTGATAGCAGCATCGAACAGATAATGATAACACTCAGCCTGGATGAACGAACATTATCATATTGAGTTCCTAATATTTTATGAACTCAAAACTACGAGCAAATATTCAGCGGCAATGTTTTTTCATGCATTACATACCTGCGTTTTAGCACTTATCCATGAGTCCCCCCAGATATAGACACCATGGTTTCGCACAAGGACTGCTGTCGTTTTTGGGTAGGCTTCAATCTGCAATTGTACGTATAAAGCTTAAAAAACAAGCCACTTACCGCCGCATATAATATAATGTAAAACAAGACGAGAGGGATAAAAAAAAAGGGTAACGGAACTGTAAATTATAATCAAGTAACGCAATGGTGAATGTCTACTTTGCGTGGTAGCTGGACCGACACTGCTTTAATAAAGCGAACTCACAGCTTCGGCAAGGGCATTTGTTAGGTCCCTTTCATGAGCGGAATTCTCTATTATAGGTACCACGAGCTCATCATAATATCCGTGTCCTTGAATTCCTTTTATCATCTCCATATGTGTGATCTGTGTACGTAAACAGAAGCTGTCAAAATACACAAACATAAATAATTAACGTATTATATTTCTGTTAACCCAACAGTGGATGGACCTCGAAGTAACGAGTATGGTCATGTCCTGGGTTTGGTCGAAACGCGAGCAGATAATGAACCTTTGAGCATAATTTCAAATAAGAGAGGAAATTGAAGTGCTTACTCGAAACTCCTTGGCTAATGGGTTGATCATTGTAACTATGCATGATTCCATTCCATGACTGTGAATGACCGCCCCAGCATTACGGATATTATATGCCTGAGTTACATGAACAAACGATTCGCTCCATTTACCCGTGAAAATAATAGATAGAAGGAACACAAAATAATAGACCGATCCGTTATAAGTATAGACTCTCTCAACTGTCTCTTATCACCACCATCCCGGTAGTCTTACTTATTTCACAAACACCTCTCACAATCGATGTGGGATAAATTGTGATGTTAGACATATAATCGCGCAAAATCAAAACAATCCCAAATCATCAAACCAGTAACAACCAACAACTCCATGCTACTCCAACAAAAGAACAACATAAACATCAATAGACAGAAACAGCATACAAACCTTCAAGAAAAGAGGAGCACAATCAGAACACTTAGGAGCCTTATGAGGCCAAGGCTTGGGAGATGGAGTGTACAAATAACTCCCATCAGTTGCCAACACATACATATCCTCAGCTTCCATCCTCTCCTTCTGCACACCTAAACCAAAACCCTAAAACCTCAAACTCGCCCACACCCACCACCCAAAATCACAACAAGATGCAATCTTTACCAGAAGGAGACATGATTATAAGCTGCTGCGCCTTGGGAACCCACTCATCATGAACCTTAATCGTTATACTTCCACCAGTCCCAGAAACCCATCCCAGCGTGTAGAAGTGGCGACACAGATCAGTGATTAAACCCCTCGTTTCTACCACTGGCTTGCTGTCCAGGTAAGCTTCCGAGTCCGGACTGGGTCGCGCTCCGTCCATTAGTGGCGATGGTGACAAGGAATTGGTGGATTGGAAGAGAAGGGTCGAATTGAAATTGGATAAAGGTGGAATCTTTGGAGAAAATGGCGAATTGGGGTTGGATTCTTACTGTCTCTGGTTACGATTTTGATTCGATTTCGATTGAAACTGGAGCAGCATGAATTGGGTTCTTTTCATTCCTCATGAACCTTGCCACAATTCTAGCTTCTTTCATTAATTATATTTAAAATAATTTTAAAAAAAATGCCAATTGGGCCGGACCAGTTAATGGGCCGACCCAATTATCGAGCCCATTACTGAACGGAGGTTGGTTTTGTGCATTTCAGCGATTTTACGCATGCTACGTAACTGCATGGAATAGTGGACAAGATGCGTAAATTGCTCATGTTCTTTTCCTACGTAGGATTCTTGCATGGGAATATTTGATTTAATGTTATTATATTTTCACCGGTACGCACATACGATACAATAACTTAAATTTACCTAACTTATTTATTGAAATTTTAAGTTCAAAAAATGAGGATCGGTTTGACCAATTTTAATTGAAAATATAACGTTCACACTCATTAAATTGGAAGTTAATTTGTTCCTAGCTGGACCAAATTCACATGGTCACATTTTAAATTAATGCATTCAAATTTTTACATAGTAACTGAAAAGGAGTAAACGAGAAATTTAATTACATTTATTACATAAATTGACCTCGAAAACTATCTCAATGAAATTTAAATCAACGTCACATGTCTGAATTTCAAACTAAATCACTTTAAAATTTAAAAATAATTTAAATTGGTCGATCACAATATAATTTTGTTGTCACGTCTGATTTGTAGTTTATTGCGCTCAATTATTACTTTATAAAAAATTTTAAAAATATCTTATTTCTTGTAAATCAAATAAATAGAAAAACAATAGAAATTAAATGATTCTAACACTTAATTAATTAGACGCTAAATACGATTAAACCGAGAAAAGCACAAACTGCAGAGAACAGAACCGTTGATGGACCAAACATGGCAGCACCGGAGCTCTTCTTCGTCGGCGCCGGAGAAGAGGCGGAGGGTTCGTCGGCAGGAGATGGATAAGGCGGAATCGGAGCAGCTGGGCTGGAAGGGGATGGAGAAGCTGGCGGGGATTGACGAGGACGGATGGCGAGGACGACGACGATGAGTTTCTGGCCCTTTTGACAGTTGGCGAGGTTGCTGGTGATGAAGAAGAATGGACCGGAGCGGTCGAATTTGAAAATGGATTCGCCGCCTTCGAGCTTGAGTAAGGGCTTGGTTGAGTTGCAGTTGTCGTAGTCGTCTTTGTTGACGATCAGAACAGAGTCGATGGCTTTGTCGTACTTGAAATCTGCAATGAATCGAAGCTGTTCGTGAAAATCCAAGCTTTACGTGAAACAGAGCATCCCCAGAAAACAACAGAGCGTTTCAGAAAACAGAGACTATTGAAGTGGGAGATAAGAGGTGTTACAGAGAGTGTCGTTGACTTTAAACCGGTTGCGCTCAGCCCAGTGGCTGTAACCTTCATCGGGATTCAGAGTCCATCCGCATTTGGCTCCGACCTTGAACTGAAACCCAGTTGCAGAGGAAACAGAGCAAGCCATAACAGCTAGGAAAAACAGAGCGCAGAGAGACGGAGAGATCCTCACGTTGAAAAACTCCATCGGAGAGAAGACGGTGAGACGAGAAAGATGGAGAGGAGCGTTACGACGAAGAGAGAGGTTGAGATTTGAGGAAGTGGAGAGGATGAAGAGATGGAGTTTATTTATAGGAAGATGCAGAGCAAAGTGAACGTTGCAATCTTGAAGCGGAGGAGGATGGTGAGCGTGCGAGGTGAGATGTCCTCGCACGTGTGGGTTGTTTTTTATTTTCTCTCTTTAATTTTTAAAATTAATTTTTTTCGTGGCACAGTGAGTAAGTAATTATAATAAATATATTAATTTATTTATATTCTTTCAAACTTAAAATTTCAATAATCTTGTTAAGAATTTATTTCATGATTTCATTCATCATCAGCAGCCAAAACCCTAGACATTAGTAGAGGCTAGGGTTTACCATACCCTAGCCAAAGTGCTCCTCCACCTTGCTCGGCTCCCCTTCCCCAAAAGGGTCCCAAAAACTGGTGTCCTACGGCCCAACCAGGACCAATGCCAGCAGTGTAACCAACTCCTCCTCGAGGAGCTCTCACTTGTGAGTTTTCACCTGGGCTCGGTACGAGGTTGTTGCGACAACTTTTAGGCACAAATCTCTTGCACCAAAGAGTTTTTCCATTGACGAGAAACTTTATTTCCTTATGCATCCCCAAGAAAAAGCCTGGTAGGTATGGATTGCAGAAGACGACTTTCCCAAATAGTGCAGTCCCGTCCTCGCCCTTGTGAACATAAACTGTCTCCACCGCTTTAGGGTTTTGTCTCCATTCACCAATTTTATTGCACATTCTGAAATCATTAAACAGAACGATCACGATTAGGGTTTGATTCTTGACATGGCCAGACCAAAAAACTTATTGTATACATCTTACTGCACACAAATATGTAAAACCCTAATTCAGGACTGCAACTTACTCTCTGAAGAACACGGCTATCTCTGAACTTCTTAAGGGGTGGCCTTTAGAAAAGGTCAGGTACAAACATCTCTCGTCCTCCGATCCCCGGTCAATGGAAATGACAGGAACAAAGGCTCGCGCGGCGGGGTTTAAAGAAGATTGATGGCTTTTCTCCATGGCAGTAGAAGTTGAAGAAGAAGAAGTTTGAAGTGATTCAGCACTCCTCGACTCACCATCCTCCTCATTTGATTTCTCTCTAACCCTCCCATCGCCTGTAGAAAGCTTCCTATAGTTTGCATCAACGCTAGCCCTAACTCTCTCTCTATCGCAAAGAAAAGTAGTGATTAACGGAGAGCCATTTCTACTTGCAGAAACTAGGGTTTGTAAATGTGAGAAACTCAAAGAAGCAGAGTCAACCGCGTAGTTGGATAAAAACCCTAAAAGCGCCGCCGTCTCCTCCGCCATAACTGAGAATACATTATCCTCCGCCGACAGGATGATATTCAGCAAGTCTGGAATCTCAACCGAAAGCTGAATCCATAACAAGACCGAAACGAATCTTAGAGCGGTCTCAGAAGGAAACCCTAATCTTTCAAACCTCTCGGCTAACAACATTTCCGACATTGTTGATGTATTTGAATGACTGCAGAGAGCAAGAGAGACGTTGTAGAGAGAGAAGGATTGTGTGGGAGAGATGCAGAATGAGATTCTTAGGGTTTCATTTATATTCATTTTGGGTTATGGATTGCAAGCATATGATTGGAGAGTGCGATTGGAGAGGGCATAAAGATATGACACCCAATTCAAACAAACCGATATCAAAATTGTATAATTTGATTTCAAAACGGTGTAATTTTAGACAACTGTATTAGAAACTCAGAGTACAAAACGACGTCGCTTTATAATTGACTATATTTTGTTGCACAGCATTTGATCTCGTTCCATAGAGATATAGTTTTGAATTTTTTTCTTGGAAGTTATAAATGATTTGATATCATGTAAAAATGGTATTAAAGATAAGAGCTCCATATAATCTTGGACATTGTTGGATCCACACACAAATTGTACCTTAGATGTTTTAAACATTAGTAAGTAAATAAAAAGATTCATTGCATATTTTAGGACAACCTTCAAAATACATTTAATCGAATTTCAAACAAGTTTCTTGCCCTAGGAAAAATGAATGTGGATTTTGGTGAAAGTATTAGACATACAATGTCATATTAGATATGATTTAATATCCAAGAATAGCATTTTTGGCTGAATTGATTCAATGGATGGATTTCTTTCTTATCAATTAAATTTTAGTTTTTGCAATATCTAATTTATAGGATATATAATGTGATATTAAAATGATTAATTTTTCCTCATTAAACAGTGTTGTAATTTCATATCGATCTGTGAAGAGAGATAAACTAACTCATATTAGATTACACAGCCTTAACTTATAAGTCACGATTTTAAAATTAGAGTAGATTTATAATGCAGTTGAACTAGCAAAATTCAAGAAACGTTATGAGAAGAATCAAGTATATAAGAATTTGTTTATGATTAAAAATTCGTACTTGCTTTAGGTCTCAATCTTGCTTGTCAATGATAGCTAAGAAATCATAGACCACTCTTAAAAATAGATATGAAAAATAACTCCAAAATCAAGCCATTATTATTCTAATAATAATTGATTAACACGTTACAATGTTTATCAATTGAAACACTATGTCCTACTTGGGATCACATCTTATCTAATCAATATTCACTATGAGACAACCACATATTTCAATCTTTTTCAAAACAAAATATGTTATATATTACTGCAATTTTTTAAGAAAAAATAGATAAGAAACTATGTTTTATTTAAATTTAATGATGAAAAAGTAAAATTATATAATTGAAAATTATACATTATAATACTTATCGTATCATTTTCTTTATCAGAGATATATAATTTCTTTATATAGGTTACATTCGTGCATGTATTTATACCCTTCATTAGCAATGGAAAATCATCAAGCTTTTCCACATATTATCCGACTCTTTCTTATCAAATAAATTGTAAAACGAGGGCTATAGCTCCGAGTATTAAGGCTTCGAGAGGAATGATTCAGATCTGGTGCAGTCAAACTAAATACAACTATATTATAATAGTATATGTTGAAACATCGTAGTTTTACTCGAAAACAAAATTTTATATATGAAAATTTTTATTTTGTATTATAAACTCAGAATACGAAGTGACGTTTCACCATCAATAGTTGTACGTTGCTGTGTTGCACTCAATTACCACTATACTCTTGTTTCAGGTCAAATTATATTAAAGTGAGGATATGTAGTCTATTTGGAGCAAAATAAGGCAAACACAAAGATTCAGACGAATACATATCGAATCTGGGAGGATTGACCTATTCGACTTCAAATGCTTGCCCAACGCATTATTCTTATCCGATTGAGACGTGTCATATCTTGTTAAAAAGTTAACTCCAAACGTACAACTTTTTAGTTTACATCAATTCCAGATTCGAAGGGTTAAAGGGTCTTATTCCTCAAAGGAAATGACACTATCAACCGACATAATTGGCGGTCCTCATAAAAATGGGCAAGTGGTTCACTTATGCATTTACGCTTTTTGCTTTCTTATGGATAAAACCCTAGTTGGATATCATGAAATTTACCCTTTTCTATCGATCGTTGGATTTACAAATCTTGTCAAATGGCCGATGGCTCAATTTCAAATAGAAATAATAATATTGCAATTTATATAATGCTTTCTACATCAAATTAAAATTGATGCACGTTTTGTCGCTTCTCACTTGCTTCCATTCCTTGACGATTTTCAACGACATCATTTGGTCAATTTGAGATTAATTCAAGCCTGACGGCTGCAGATTTTTATGAATCAATGGGCTGTCTTTGTAATAATGAAGTCATGTACTTTGACCTACACACTTTTTTTGACATCACACTGACGTGTAAAACTATAAATAGATGCACTTTGAGGAAGCTAAAACTCACATCTCAATATCAACCCAAAAACCCACATCAGAAATGCATTCAAGAGTTTGCTTCCTCGCTCTCTTCCTCCTCTTCGCAACCCTCTCCAAAGCCCTAGTTCCGGCCAAGAACCAGTTCACATTCGCCAACGACCCCTCCCTCAACGGCGAGTATGACGTCGAGTATGACGCCACCTACACCATCTCCAGCATCGCCGCCGGCGCGTTCCAGCTCGCCTTTTACAACACCACTCCCGGCGCGTTCACCTTCGCCGTCCGGATGGGCCAGTCCGACCCTAGGAACATCTACCACGGGAACAAGTTTTACGTTCCTCGCTGGGTCTGGGAGGCCAACAGGGGAAAACCTGTCGGAGCGATGGCCAAATTTTCTCTACTAGCTAGCGGAAACTTGGTCATCACGGAAGCTGACGGCAGCATTGCGTGGCAGACCAAGACGACGAATAAAGACGTCGTAGGGTTTGAATTGTTACCTAACGGTAACATGGTGCTGTACAACTCCAAGGGCGCTTACGTGTGGCAGAGCTTTGACACGGCAACGGACACTTTGCTGGTAGGTCAGGGCCTTAAACTTGGAGGGGTTACAAAGCTGGTGAGCAGAGCCTCAGTTAGAGATAACTCCAATGGACCTTATAGTCTGGAGATGGAGAAGGAAACCCTAGTTTTATACTACACTAGCCCTACGTCAGGTAAGCGATATGCTTACTACTCATTCGGAGACCGGTTCAATGCCCTAACAGGTGCCCTAGAAACGGTGACGTTCCAATGCGCTCCTCAAACAGAGGAAAAAGTTGCTTACAATCTCTACCTGAATTACTCCGTGACGGACAAGAGCTTCTTCGGGTCCCCTGTTTTGGTCAGGCCTAACTGGAATGTGACGTATTCCATGCTCCGGTTAGGAATCGATGGAAGCTTGAAGATTTTCACTTACTACGCGCCGGTGGAGCGGACCAAGTGGGAAGTGACCTACGCCCTGTTCTCCGAGGGCTACGCCGGCGGGTGTCAGTTGCCGGAGAAGTGTGGCAAGTTTGGTCTGTGTAAGAGTGATATGTGCGTTGGGTGTTTGACGGAGACCGGATCCACGGAATGGAGCTCGAGCTGCCAACCTAGGACCGTGTCGGCGCTGGCTTGCGCCAACAAGGCGTTCAAGTTCTACAAGGTTGTCGGAGTTGACCATTTCATGAGCGCGTTTACTCAGGGGGAGAATGTAACCGAGAGGGCTTGTGGAACCAAGTGTTCTTCGGATTGCAAGTGTGCCGGCTACTTCTATCATCAGGCCGAGTCCAAGTGCTGGGTCGCGTCTGAACTGAAGACCTTGACCCGAAACGGGAACTCGACCCATGTCGGGTACATTAAGGTCCCCAAGTAAGCCCTAGTTTGGATCTATGTTGTATGAAAATGTATGTGTTGATTGAGTGTGCTAAGTTCTTATTTTAACTACTAATAAGTTGTGTTACATAAACACTTGCATTAAATAAGAACCTCTTCTTTCCAAATCGTAAGGATTTCATCATTTTTTCATTCTCGACGATATAGGATAATCCAAGTGAATATCTCTCGGTCATAAACACTACTCTTTCAAACCTCTCAACTAACACCATTTCGCGCGGCCATTGTTGATGTCTGTGAATGATTGTCTAGAGCAAGACAGAGATAGAGAGAGGGCTAGAGAGAGAAATTATGGGGCAGTGTATAAGAGAGATGTACGTACACAAAGAGATTTTTAGGGTTTCATTCATACTGATTTTGGGTTATGGATTGCAAGCATCTGATCGGAGAATGCCGGAAACGGGAATTTCTTGAAATTTTCTGGTGAGTTGCAACGGTCCTTTCAGGTAGTTAATCGTTTATTTAACAGTCGCATATTTGATTGGCTCTATTGTTGCCAATCAAATCTATGTAAAAAAGATGAGATAATTATTTTAGCTAAATGAAGGGGATACTAAAAAAATAGTCATTCTAAACATGTGTGTTCTCGGACATTAATTAGAAAACGTTTGCCGCAAAATAGATATATACCAGTTTTTTAACGATCTTTCATTTGTAATTATCTCACATTGAATTATAAGAAGTAATATATTAAAAAAATAAAAAATAGGGAATTTTTTTTCTTATTCTACCCTAAACCCTCCCCCAGAGTTCCTGCTCTGGTATTGACGGAATCGTATCTAGTCGTAGAGATGTTTAACGTCTCTTTTGCCACTAAATCACGCCTTAATGGTCAAACTTGGGAATTTAGAAGATGGAAAGTGTTGAAGTTGTAAAAGACGAAACTAGCATTCCTCAATATAGAAAAATTACAATCTAATAGAAACATTTATGAGGAGGACACACAATGAGACCTTTAAGTTGAGGTCCGATGGCTTCACAAGTAGACAATGGCACTAGCACGGACATTATTTGTCTTTAAAGATGGGTCCCGTTGACATGGGCAAGTGGTTCGCTTGTACTTTTATGTTCTTTGATCCCTTAAAATCTTTAAAAATGTATCTTTTTTAGTAGAAGTTTGTCTCAAGAATGTATTTCATTATGTGACTGAATCATTAGCCTGGCGGCTCCAACATGAAAACAAAATCAGATTTGGATGTAGTTTGAGACAATCCATGAGCATTCAAGATCTTGGGCCCTTATGGATAAAACCAGCTGCCCTTATGCAGGATCCCACTCGTTATATTGCTTCATCTTCAACTACAACATTTGGTCCATGAATTATAAGCCTGGCGGCTGCACAAGGAACCCAAAAGAAGTCAGGACTTTGGGCATACAATAATTGGTGTGTGAGGATTATGACTGATATTTCGAGTCTAGAATCGCATCAGAGAGTTGGCTAGAGTGCTGATAAAACTAGAGTCTACTAGCAAGTTAATATCGTAATATAAATAGAAAGCATGAATAAACAGATAACAAACAATAAATTAAAAGAAGAAACTATCATTACAGAAAATAGAAATATTATTATCTAATATTTCTCTTTAAACTCACAATGCAATAGTGGGAAGTATCGAGAGTTTGCTAACTAAGAAACGAAAACGTAATATGGAACGGGTGTTTGTGTAACTTTTAAAAACTTTGTCCCACATATTTTTTTAAAAGAAAATTGTGATGACGTAATTCCAATATAAGTAATTTTGCACATTCAATTACACACTAATTAACTAAAGCGACTCATCCTTTACACCGGTCATGACGAACAAAGAAAGCGAAGTTAAGAAATATCAATTTAGATGCGAAACCCTTGAAATCCCAAATTCAAATTCGAAGTTGGAAAATCTCCAAATAATGATACAAAGTTGCAAAATCCTCAAAATTAAAGCCAAAACAGAATGTGAAGTTGCTAAAAAAGAGAACAAAGAGTGAAGTTGCAAAATCTCACATTCATATGCTAAGAAGATAACAAAAGAAGAAAAAGATAAATTGTAAAATTGGTGGCTCACGAATTCAGCGGTGATCTCGACCACCATGATGACTAATCCGAGCGCATCAAATAATTGGTGGGTGTACAATTTAATGAGATACTCTTGGAAAAAGCTTCTCCAAAAATCATGAAAATCTAGTGAGATATTAACAAATTGATACAACCTCGAATAGTTCTCACTGGTTTAGTTCTTCAAAACTATAACATTTGGTCTATGAATTATAAGCCTGGCGGCTCCACAATGAATCAAAAAATATCAAATTTTGTGAATTTATAAGATATATCGGAACATAACCCCATATGACTCGAAAGTTTAAGTTCAAGAATCATGGTTTTGCAATCCAAAATATTTTAGCAAACTATCATTCAAATTAGCGATGTGGAACAATTCTTCAAGTGCTTATCTTTATCGAATTTGGATGAATGGATACAATTTGAGAGACTCCATTTCCAATTTAGAGTGGCATCAGAGAGGTGGCTGGAGTGCATACAAAAAGATGGGCAAAACCATAAATAAGATACCCTTTCAAAGGTTCTAAACTCACATCTCACCATCCAAGTGAAAACCCACATCAAAAAATGCATACTAGAGTTGGGTTCCTTGCTCTGTTCCTCCTCTTCTCAACCCTCTCCAAAGCCCTAGTTCCGGCCAAGAACCGGTTCAAATTCGTCAATAACCCCAACATCGGAGGGGAATACCCTGTGGAGTACGAACCCTCCTACATTTCAACCTACATTAACTTATATAATGGCCCTTTCGTTATAGGGTTCTACAATACCACTCCTGGTGCTTACACCTTCGCCATTTTAATGGGTCAGTCCGACCCTAGAAACATCTACCACGGGAACAAGTTCTACGTCCGCCGCTGGGTCTGGGAGGCCAACCGGGGAAACCCCGTCGGAGAGTGGGCCACATTTGCGCTGCTAGCTAGTGGAAACTTGGTCATCAAGGAAGCTGACGGCAGCATTGCGTGGCAGACCAACACAGCCAATAGAGACGTTGTCGGGTTAGATTTGCTAGCTAACGGTAACATGGTGCTGTACAACTCCAAGGGCGCTCATGTGTGGCAGAGCTTTGACTCAGCAACGGACACTTTGATGGTGGGTCAGGGCCTTAAACTTGGAGGGGTTACAGAGCTCGTGAGCAGAGCATCAGTCACAGATAACTCCAATGGACCTTATAGTCTTGTGATGGGGAATACAACCCTAGTTTTATACTATACTAGCCCTAGATCAGGGAAGCGATACCCTTACTACTCATTCGGAGACCGGTTAAATACCCTAGCAAACATCCTAGGACTAGAGACCATGACATTCCAATGCGCTCCTCAGACAGAGGAAAACGTTGCTTACAATCTCTTTTTCAATTACACCGTGACGAATCTGAGCAGCTTTTCTGGAAGTCTCGGTCTAGTACGGCCTAACTGGAATGTGACGTATTCCATGCTCCGGCTAGGAATCGATGGGAGCTTGAAGGTCATCACTTACTACCCGCCGGTAGAGCGGACCAAGTGGGCAGTGACCTACGACCTATTCTCCGGCGACTCGAGTAGCTGTCAGTTACCGGAGAAGTGCGGCGAGTTTGGGCTGTGCAGGAGTGATATGTGCGTAGGGTGTCCGACAGAGACCGGGTCCGAGGAATGGACCTCGGGCTGCCGACCTAGGACCGTGTCGGCGCTGGCTTGCGCGAACAAGGCTTTCAAGTTCTACAAGGTTGTCGGAGTTGACCATTTCATGAGCGCGTTTACTCAGGGGGAGAATGTGACCGAGAGGGCTTGTGGAACCAAGTGTTCTTCCGATTGCAAGTGCGCCGGCTACTTCTATCATCGGGCCGAGTCCGAGTGCTGGGTCGCGTCTGATCTCAAGACCTTGACCCGAAATGGGAACTCCACCCATGTCGGGTACATTAAGGTCCCCAAGTAGACCCTAGTTTGGGTCCATGCTCCTTGAAATCGTATGTGGTCTATTTTTCAAACTTGCATCGAATAAAAATCTAGAGGGAGAAGCAATGATTTGATAAATAATGGGCCCCCATTTTCGATAAATAAACTACAAGGGGTTGGAAGTCATAACTTGATACTATAGGGTCCTAATTATAATTTCCTACTTGACACTTATTTAAAAAGTTAATAATAATAAGGGGGTGGGAATGTATTATTTGAAACGTGGAGGGTCATATTGTAATTTAATATCGTGGCCTGCAGCGAAAGTTTGTACTTCCGACAAACAGCCACTGTCTTCTACCATTTGTGTCTCTTCCAAATCTCATCACCAATCGTCTCGAAAGCAGCACAAAACCCTCATCGGATCCATCCATGGCTTCCTCCAAGGACCGTGACACCTTCGTCTACCTCGCCAAGCTGGCCGAGCAGGCCGAGCGCTACGACGGTAAGCTAGCTAGCTGTGTTAAAAATTAAAAGTCGCACCTTTTTGCTAGGAGCATCGGTTTTAGCTTCTAGATCTGCGGATTTGAGGAGATGGGGTTGTGGATTGAGGTGGGTAGAGAGTGATTTGATGGTTTTGGTGTTGCAGAGATGGTGGAGGCGATGACGAAGGTGGCGAAGCTGGACGTGGAGCTGACGGTGGAGGAGAGGAATCTGCTGTCTGTCGGGTACAAGAATGTTGTCGGAGCGCGTAGAGCTGCGTGGAGGATCTTGTCTTCGATTGAGCAGAAGGAGGAGTCCAAAGGGAATGAGGTGAATGCTAAGAGGATTAGGGAGTATAGGAATAAGGTTGAGAATGAGCTGACTGAAATTTGTGGTGGAATTATGGTTGTGATCGATGAGCATTTGATTCCATCTTGCTCCGCCGGAGAGTCCACTGTTTTCTACTACAAGATGTGAGCTTTGTCTTTCGATTGTTTCGTGTTTAATTGCGATGATTCGGGGTTTTGAGCCTCTTGAATTGTGGCAGGAAGGGCGATTACTATCGGTATATTGCCGAGTTCAAAACTGGGAGCGAGAAGAAGGAAGCTGCTGATCTTTCGCTCAAAGCATATGAGGTACTTATGTGTAATTAATGTTTCGTAGGTTTTTTGTATGGCGTGCTTATATGGCTGCTTGAAAACCATTCAAACCGTGTGAACTTGTTTCAAGTTGCGGTTGCTAAAGTGCTTGGCTTTTATGAAGAAATGAAATCTGATGTCTTGGTTGTTTGAGTTCGAGGATTATGACTTCAGCAGTCGATCAGGTATAGCTATGTTTTTTTTAATAATGGAACCGAGCAGTGGACTGGTTTTGTTTGGATGCGTTGACCGACCTTATGCGAATTTCTTCATGAGCTGATATGTTCGCAGTTTGTTAGCTTAAATGTGTTGGTCAATGTGATGTTATTGCAGACTGCTTCATCTACTGCAGAGAGTGAACTGTCGCCCACGCATCCCATTCGCTTGGGTTTGGCTTTGAATTTCTCGGTCTTCTATTACGAGATTATCAACTCTCCCGAAAGGTGCTTTCGAGTTTTGTCTCTTTTCCATTTGATAATCTTCATAATTAAATTGAAATAGTATGAACATTATTTCAACTCGTATGCAAGATCATATAGCATTCGGTTTATTTGTGAAAAATGAGCCTTACCGGTCGTTGTATTTTCCAGGGCGTGCCATCTGGCCAAGCAAGCTTTTGATGAAGCGATTTCAGAGTTGGATACTCTGAGCGAAGAGTCTTACAAGGACAGCACTCTAATTATGCAACTTCTGAGGGACAACCTCACCCTCTGGACCTCGGACATCCAAGAAGATGGTACGCTTTCGATGCCTAGCTAAATGTGGCATTATGACGTGACTTGGACTTCTGATACTATAAAATTGTTGATGGTCAAATATTTAGCATATAGAAAATACGCACGCACAGATGACATTCTTATTTCAAAATTAATAATTTCGTTTTGATTTTGAACACTGCAGAAGACCAGAGGATGGAGAGCTCTGGTAAAGGAGGCGACGATGCTTAGGCAAATATATCTTACTACCCGAATTGGAGATCATTACTCGCCACAAAAATGGTTCTAATGTTTGGAGTTATTGTGAGTCTATATCAACAAGTACTTTCCCTATACTATTGGGCTCCTCACCCGCGCCCTCTAGTGTTTCACCCTCCACTCGCCCTGAGAGCAGCGTTCTTAAGAATAGGCGCTGGCGCGCTTCTGCAGGAAATATTTTCTTCTTCTCAATTCGTAGCGGCCATTTCAACTTCAATGTAATGTATCCGACCTGAAATTTCCTTTTTCGCTACCGGCTTGTTTTCAGGTTTGTGTTTTGAGTTGGTAATATTGAGTGTTCTTTCTTCACAGGATCATCCACATTGTCATTTAGAGTGTTATTTGTCATTGAAAAAAGTTACTGATGTTTATTACTTTATTGATATTTACCGTCGTGTTCCGATATAAGTACCAAAGATAGTATACTTGCTTCACTTTTTTTTGTAACCTTTTCTCAATGCAAGTATTTTAATAATTTATCACTATTATGACAATTTTACATTACACTTGTACATACCATCACCCGAAAGTGATAGAAAATATATTTTTTCCAAACTTGAATTGATAAAACAAGAAATTATAAAGGAATTTGAGTGTTTTTTGCTCTCTTTTATTCGGGATTTGATCGTGTTTGATTTGTACTCTGATCTGATACAACGTAGTAAAATATAATAAATTATAATGTAACATTTTGTCTTACCATTTGAACTTTTTGATCTCTTTCAAATTTATTTTTTCGTTATATTTGGTTTTGAGTGTATCGAATTTTAATTTGATTTTTGTAATTTTTTATAAAGATAATTAAAATGGAAAAAAATATTCAAAGAAGCTAATGTGCAGAAAGAGAGAGGGCATCCGCACCTGTTGAGGAAGTTCTATCTCGTTGAGGAATATCTCGATAAGCAATTTCTATTACTATTCATCAAACAGTAATAACAATCTACACATTTTGTACATCTATAACTATCTCCAGGAGATATTTCTATTACTATTCATATTTTTTTAATAAATTTTAATTTTGATAAATTGATTTTTTACAATTATTGATGAATTATTGGTCAGATTTCCGATAAGATTTTCTACGAATCATAAGAGGACACGTATATTTAAGGATAAACTTCAAACTTGTATAAAATGAGGTTCATGCATCAAAGTATATTCACACATTCATTCATTTCTCCTCATCTAGATTTTTGTGGTGTTCTACAATCTCGTATTTGGGTAATGGATCCTTTCAATTTTAATGAGAGCTTTTACTTGTTCAACCAAAGAATGAACGAATTGAGTGAGATGGAAACTCATTTGTTATGGATGTCGTTGCGATTACAACAATGGCTGCTCAAGAAGAGGAAGAGGCGCGGCCTCGTCGACAACCAAATCGACAGAGACATAGGCGATCGAGGGGGGAAAATCTTTTACAAGACTACTTCATTGAGCGTCCAATTTTTCCTGAAACAGATTTTCGCCGAAGGTATCGTATGAGTAGCTGTCTTTTTAATTGTATAAAGACTATACTTTATAACAATGATATGTATTGGCACCAACGAAGTGATGCCGCCGGAGTGCTAGGTCTCCTCCCGAACAGAAGATGACCGGTGCTATAAGGATGCTAGCATACGGGTCATGCCCGGAGCAGTGTGCCGAGATCACACGCATGAGCGAATCTACGACCCTCAAATGTTTGAAGAAGTTCTGCGCTCAAGTAGGTGCGCATTATAAAGATCATTATCTATGAACTTCAAATGAAGCAGACTTAACTCGCCTACTAAAAAGGACAGAAGAAAACTTCATGATATTTTAGAAGAGAAGTTATGATACTGCACTCTCATCCGTTACACATTTTAACCGTGGAGATTGGTTTTATGCTCTATACTATCATCTTATTTTACTATTCACAAATTTTGATCTGCACTCAGCTCTCAGGATACCAAACTAGTCCTGCAATATTCCGAGGTCATTTTCAGCTTCTGTATGTATGCTTATCTTTAGGCTATAAATGAGTCGAGCTTTTCGCCATAGGCTCGCTACAAGTTCATTATATGTGGCTGCTTTTGGCTTTGCTGCTCCTGATCAAATTCTTACCTGATAAAAACCAACTTGTCATTTAGGGTCACAAATGTTGCTGTCTACATAGGAAGCTCAACTTCTTATCTTAAATGTCAACACATGTAGTTGTCTCTCTTCTGGCTTGCTGTCTTTACTCTACCTGTCGACCAATTATATTAAAGAGATACTATGGATTCAAAACAAATTGAAGTAGTTGACATGATCTGAAATCGGAAAAAGTGAAGAATGGGGAAGTTTTTATTCATGAATTTCTAATAGCATTTATCATAGGCATCCTGCTCTAACTTGAATAAAGGTACTCACCAGAGCTTAATATTTCTGAAGCTTTTCTTCACTTCTGTGGTCTGTATATATCTTCATGTATACATGTACAGAGACCTCTTTTCCTAGCCGAGCTTTGTCCCTTGAAATCTATCTTCATGTCGAATGATAAAGAATTTATTCTGCCCTGGCAAATCCATTTTCATTGCATAAATGGTGACTGAAGCTAACTTTTTATGCATCGTCTCTCTTGGCACAGGGCCCTTCCAGAAGTCGAGCCAGTAGCACTGAGCTTAACAGCTGTAATGCCTGAGGGTGAATTCGAGCACTTGACGCGTAGGACGGATGATTTCCTTCAGCTGGTCGCTGTTCCTGTAAATCTTGAATGTGGGCACAATTTGCACATTCTCCATGTTTGCCACAACCGGGCTTTCTTCTATATCCACCTATGAATAAACATCAGCAAGTCTCCGAAAGTCAGTGAGCTTTCTTTCGAGGAATCTAGAAATGCGCGACTTTAAGGGCAATGTACCTTGATGAAACTAGCTAAAGGGTATCGATGGCAGAGTTTATCCACATACGAAGATATCTCCGAGCACTCTCGACTCGAGCTGGTTTTGAAATATGCTATAGACAAGCCTGAGCAGTGCGCAGGATTGATCATGAGATCAGCTAAAAGAAGGTCACAAATGCAAGTGGTTTACAGGCAAATTGGATCTGAGTAACTTACAGGGTGTTGAAATGGCAGCTCTGAACTGATCCAGGCCGGATACTTCCTCCACTTCGCCGCCAAATTTCATATCATGAACTTTTTCGCCACGGGACTTTCTCAATGCAACCTGAGCATGAAATAAGGATTTTGCAACTTCATGGTCGTCTGGGAGAGCAGTTCTCAAAACTTCATAATCTCCGACAGCATCCGGCCACCGTTCAAGCTGCAATAATCCGCAACCGTTTAAACTTGGTTTTGAAAGTCTGTCCCTTTTGGGATGTCATCATCAGAAAATTTTTTAGATTTGCCTTTCATAAAACAAAATTTCTCAAATACGTTGTTCTTGAAAAAGAACTCTCAAAAAATATTTGATTTCGATTTTACGAAGATCGAACTCATTTAATTATAGAGTTCGGTTCTGATTCGAATTCGATTTTTGTAAGACCGAACTCATAAAATTTTAAGGATTTCGATCTTATTAAGATCGAATTCAGATGATTTCGGTCTTGTTAAAATCGAAATCACATATTTTTTGAGGGTTCGAACTTACTAAAATCGAATTCAAAACGTAGCGGGACATTTGAGAAACGATTTTCAAAAACAACCTATTTCTTGAAAGGGTAAATCTAAAAAAATTTATCATCATCGTACCTTAGAATTTGAGACAGCCCTGCGTAGGAGTGCTTTGGTGTAACCCGGTTGGATGCGAAGGGCTCGGTTGCAGTCCTCGAGAGACCTCTCCCATTGACCGATCTTGAACCAGCAAGCAGCTCTGTTGCAGTAGAGAACACAGTTTGAAGGATCAAGCCTGATACCCTCCCCATAGGCCGAGCAAGCTTCTGTAAACCTTTCCGACGTGAACAAGTTGTTGCCTCGGTTGCGAGCTCCGGTGACTAATCTGACATTTTTTAGCAACTGTGCAACCTCGGCATTTCGAGGATCAATCTGAGCAGCCTTTTCAGCAACTGTAACCGCATCATCAAACCTAGAGAAAAAGAACATCTCAGAGTGGTCTAGAACGTCAAACATCTCAGCGATTAGGATTCAATTTTCGATAGGATCAGAGGACCGTGAAAAAAATGTACGAGTTAATGAAGATCGAGTAGCTGGTGATCACCTCCCGAATGACATGTCAATCTGAGCTCGAACGTAAAGAAGATAAGCTTCAGATACCATGCCGAATAATTTAGAATGGGAGCTGGAAATGGTGATGGAATCCGACTTTGGGATTTTTGAGAAGCTCAAGTCTGCATCTTGAAGTCTCTGGAGCTTTAAAAGTGATTCTGCCCTACACGCAAAGAGCTGCGTTCCGGTTGAAGTTCAGCGATCGGAGCAACAACAGCAGATGGTTCATGAATACAGATCAAGAAGAAGACAACTTACTGGAAGAGAAGAGTCTGCTCCGGCGGATATTGCGGCATCACATTCACCCAAAGCCCTCTTCCAGTCACATACCCGCCGTGCATCGGTGCATATCTTCAAGTGTCTCTCCGCGTCTTGCAGTTTCTGTAATTCAAACGCTTCGGGCTGCTGCCCTGGAAAACAAAGGTGCTTCCTAGCAATATCAACCATTCCCAACCTGCAGAATTTAACAAACATCAGCTCTTTACACAGACCTTGAAAAACATGGTTGTCGGAAAAAACACCAAACCTCAAATCATCCAAAACCACAATGCAGGTACAAGGAAACAAAGCAACTAAAAAAACCCAGCAACCAAAATCCAAAAACATCCTCAATTCCATCAAAGTTGCCATCTTTTTTTGCTACCTGATGAACAGTGAACCTAACCGCTGATGAGCTCTGGAATGTCCAGGATCCAACTTCACCGCCTCCTCGCACTCCCTCACTGCCTCTCCCAACCTCCCCAAACCACTTAAAGCAGCGGCCCGGTTACTCCGGTAAGAAGCATTTTCAGGCGACAATGTAATTGCTCTATCATACAACCTCAATGCGTCCACAAAGTTTCCTCTTTTATACTTCTCATTCCCAATCCTCTTCACCTCCTCCGGATCAGAACTCTCCAGCCCCTTCTGAACACCAAAATCTCCTCCAGCATTTCGCATCGAATTTCCGGTGAATGCACAACATTTCTGCACCAGATTGACATTGACAACGCCAGTACCTTTCATTATGCTTCCATGGCCGTAATGCCGAGATCCAGTTCCAAGAACGTCACTCCTCGTGACTGGTTTTGTACTCATGCCTGTCTTGAGAATCTTTCCGGAAGGACAAATGTTGCCGGCCGGAAGCACACTCGCCGGCGCCGGTGGCGAGTTAACCGAATCGGATCTGACGTGAGCGCTGGATTTGAAACTGCTCCGAGTGCGAGCGCCGGATCGGACGCTCTCGCTCGAGCCTGACTGCTCTCCGGAATGGCTGCTGGACTCGGCCCTCCTGCTCGACAGATTCGACGCGACCCGGCCCGGAACCGACTCGGAGGAACTCGAGCTGCTGCTGGTAGTGGCGTCGGTGAGTCCACTCGGTCGAGTGTGGAGCGGAGAAACCGGAGAGCCGAAATCAAGCTCTCGGAAATCGGGCTTGTTGTTTCCATCGAAGCTGACAGCTTCCCGCAACCGATCCGACAGTGAATCAGCACCGGCAACACCGTGTCCGATCCTGGTCGGAGTCGATTCCGACATTGTCCGGAACCAATTAAGGGTTTTAAAATCTGGGTGTATCCGTATCAGCAACGCGCGTATCTCAAATCAACGGACGAACATAACCACAAGATTGATGAGGATGAAGACATGGAAGGAGACGGTGGGATAGCGAGACGAAGTGAGAGAGAATCTCGTGACCAATGTGAGAGGTTGAAGCCAAGAATGAAAATTTATCGTCGCAGTCGATTTTTGAGTACACTGTTGAGAGAGATAGAGAGAGAGTAGGAGCGAGAAAGAAAGCTGTTTGAAGTAGATAGAGAGAGAGAAACAAAGATGAACAAAGGATGAAGAAAATAAGAAATAAATTGAAATGCCATTTTTACAAGTTTGTTTTTAAACTCTCATTTGTAACCGTCTCTTTTTGAGTTATAAGAATGAATATATATAATGTCATATCTTTCTAATTTCTTTCTTATTTTCTTTCTCGCTTATTCTGTTTAACTTCAGAAATCAAATTCTAGTCGTAAAAAGTTTTGACGTGACTTCCAATGTGGTGTGCGACAATGAGAATACAGTAGTTTGACGAACCAATGCATTGAGTGAGATTTTAATCGAGACGCGTGTATGATCAAAAACAGTAGTTAATAACGCTCAAATAATAAAACAATGTAATAAAATAACGTAAGGATTAAATAGGGACTGAGGGAGTAGATCTGAACTCTGACCTTAACATGCGAGTGACAATGAAGCTTTCAGAATGTCTAGGAGTTTGAACCCTATGAAAAGAGATCTGTAAGACTAGCTTAGTTATATTCTGTACGGATAAATAAATTTCAAGTGATATACAACTCTATTGAAATAATATCAACTTGTATAAAAAACATAAAATTTGTTCATCCAGTTCGATTGTCCGAAGAATATTTCTAGATAAAAAATATAATTTCAGAGAATATTTTCTGATATGGGCAAGGTCCGTCTTCAATTAAATTTATGAATCATGCTTAACAGAATGATATGACAATAGGACAACGTTCATATGATCAATAATTTCATTGTTTTGTCTGATGATTATGTCTTTTCTAGGTGTCAATTTCTAATGACCCAAAAATTCATTTCCTAGTAATTTGTGGGGCACTCATCATTTTCATCATGTGGGGTGTTTAACCTAATAATTTGTGTGTGTCACTATAATTGGATTATTCATATGTAAATTTATCATAAAATTTGTATGGTAGTATGATTCGAATACTTTTATTAAGATACGTTTATCGAAATACAGAATTAATAAATCGATCGTTATATAATGTCTGTGTTTAGAGTTTAGGATTTAAGATTTACGGTAAAATTGTGTCAAATATCTATGCATGGGTAGCTAGGATGAGGAAGCAAGATATGGATTTGCAGCATCGTGAGGAGCAGATTGATCCCTATTTCCTTGTGCCACATTTACACAAAACACATGCAATTACACACATCATTGATTGATCGATCATCATCTGTGTAATTGGATGATGATGTTGCAAAACATGCCACATGATGCATATCATGGACCTTTCCTCAGTGCGGAATCATTTTCTCTAGGCCTTTTGTGCTGTCTCTCAGCCAAAACGGTAACGTTTTGTGCTCACTTCAACCTCCATTTGATCTATCCATCACTTATCTTCTCCGGGAGTTCCTCTACAGATCAGTGAGCTGGGTGGTGCACCTCTCTGGCTAGCTGATGAGGATTGAGAGTGTCTCAAAAACTCAAGTTTCTCTTGTACTGCGGGTGGCAGGCGAGGGTGGCGGTTCGGGACTGATTCTAGGGACCCACTCGCCGCAGGAACAAATAACAGTGTTTGTGAAAAAATGTTAACATTATATTCATAAAATGATATTATGTTATAAGAGACTCTATATGCATGTTTTATCTAAAAATTCATAAAAAATCAGGAACGGACCGATGACCAGAGGTCACCACTCTCTCTCTCTCCTCCAACTTGTCAAAGCATGAATGTTGATGGACATCACTCGTCAGCTATTTAGGGTTTGCTTGCTTGTGGCACTTTCTTGTGAATGATGAGTGTGTCACCATGTGAGTAAATTCAAGAGCTCTAGCAAAAGATGGTTCGTTGGAGGAGGAGATTCAACACTTACTACACTTGTTACAACTATACACTATTGATTACGTCACTATCAATTTTCACCTACTGATCTCTCACTGCATTTCTAGTGTTTGTCTTTATCAAGATCATCACTAGGCATGAGTTAGTTGAAACCTTGTTGGTCTCATTTAAGATAAGAACTCTTTTTTCTCCAGGCTTTCAAGTTTTTCACAGTCTTGGATTCCCATCTGCAATGAAACTTACTGCCTTATCTGAATGGATGCTTTCACTCTTCATGACTGGCAGTCCTTGTGTAGGGTCAAGTGCCCTCCCCCTTCTCAAACCCAGTTGAGTTTTGATGTGTTTTTACATATCACTGCCCTACAAACTTTGAGCTCTTTATGGTAATTCCAATTGACCCAAATTGACATTTTTGATGGAGACAAAACAATGAAATACTGTTTTCAGAGCTATTTTTAGATTTTAGGTTTGCATTGCTGTATATTGCGTATGAGAGAGAGAGAGAGAGAGAGAGAGAGAGAGAGAGAGAGAGAGAGAGAGAGAGAGAGAGAGAGAGAGAGAGAGAGAGAGAGAGAGAGAGAGACCAGCAGCCAGTACACATCTTTCATTTGTCTACAGAAACCAGAGCCAGCCAATTGCAACTTCCCACGTCAGCATCCATCACTCTCACACCATTCAATTCTTCCTCGCCCACAAAAATGAATTACATTGACTTATTAAATGTGGGGATGCCAAGTTGAAGAGAAACAAACTAAAGGGGTCGGATTGTAATAAGAAAGAGTTGCGGGACAAGCTCAATGGGCCTGTGTGACTTACGGCCCATTACAGTGACATCTGTTATAGTTCTCGGCCCACTTTAACCTTCTTCACAAGAGTACTGATGCTATGAAGAATCAACATAGCATGGAATCAGCAAGCTTGTAATGAATGCAATGCACATAAAAATGCTGTGAAAATGAATGCATACAACGCAAGCACAAAGCTGCACACTTGCACAACAAAAGGCGTCGACGACGACGACGATGCGATTTTACCCTCTAAAGTTGAGTAAGTGTGTCCCTGAAAGAGCAGCAGAAATCTTACCATGGACATGATGAGTCTATGCTTGTTTCTAAATCAAAATGTAGCGAGACAACTAGTCGTCTTCTTTGAGAGTTGGGCTCTTGGAGCAGCTTTCCATCTGGTGGAGCTCCAGAAGTTTCTTTTCCGGGTTACATAACCCTGCAGAATCGGTCAGAAAACGTGATTTAAGGAAACTGAGTTCATTACTGAGATTGCAGCGTTTGGGGATTCAGAGGTTTCAAGGATGGATAGGATAATAACAGAAAGTACCAACCTGAGCATTTGGGAATATCCCACACAGCAACTGAAGTTTCAGTGCACTCGGGTGAGCATAGAGATTTATCATTCTCGTGATTCACGTTCATGGCGAGCATCCAAGCACCAATGGTGACATCCTCGTTGCTGAACATTCGAAAGCTGCAGTTGAAAGGGTAATTATTTAATTTTATAACCGTCTAGCTAGGATAAAAAGGATACATCATTGCGAATCTTCGTATATGTTGCATGAGAAAGTAAATTATTCCCGAGACGCAGATGTAAGACTACTTATATATATTATATATAGGTTGCCCAGAGCATCAAATGCTGAGGAAAAATGAACTTGCCTGTTATTTCTCAAAGTTACCAAGCTTGCAACAACGTCAGCAGAAAGTGCGTAGATTGGTCCATACGCGTGAAGAAAATATTCGTTTCCAAGCAAATATGACTGCGGCTCGTACCTGCATATTAAAAATTTTTAAAAATAGAAATACAATTTAAGCAGATCTTCATCAGTATCATCAATAAGGTTACCGCATTTCTTTTACCCCACATATCAGCAAGACAACATTTAAACCAAAATGGAAACGAATTTATAAAATAATCGCAGACTAACTGTGTATCAGGACTTATTGCAACATCATCACTTAAAGACCGAGCAACATTGCTTCGAATGAGATTAATGAGACTTTAATGAAATTGCCAGACTAACCATTTCAGCTTCGGATCAGTAAACACTGGACCCTTTTTCAAGCATCCAAGGTAAGTTTGCGAGTGAGAGCGTTCCTTTGCCAGCAACAATGAAAGTCGATCTGACGAGAAAAAAAAGAGAGTGAAATATATCATCAGCCAACGGAACTAAAGAAACTAGCCGAAATTTAATGAATATACCTGGCCTCAAATATATGTCATCATCAGCTTTCACATAAAATTCAGATTCATATAGCGCATAGGCTGCTTTAAAAAAAGCTAACCTGCACGAAAATAGCATACGTAATAAATCCCTCTGCGCAAGCCAAATCACAAAACTAACGATAGAAGAATGTCTACTTCACAACAAGAACTGACGTTTTATAAGGAAGCTTGCTGTACTCTTCCTCAATATCCAACAGGATGAAGTCGTCGTATTCCGCCACCTCCTTTTGCAGCGCCTTCATCTTCGACTCATCTTTAGACCTTCCGATAACGAACCTAAATGCCAAACCAGTGGCTTCCTCCAACCTGCATTACACATTCACCTATTCAGCCACATTTGACGATCCACAAATCAACATTTGGGATTGGACAAGGGCACAAAATCAGATCATTGAAAGGAAAATTATGAGCAAGAAAGTACCTTTGAAGTCCTTGATGATCAGATGGCATCCATGTCTTCCTCAATGAGCTTCTTCTTCCAGTTGATGCAAAACCAGTTTGAATCCCGACAAACCCCATCACCTTATGCCGCTTCTGATTCGAAGCTCCGCCGCCATCTTCAGTCGCATCCCCATTTCGGCTTCTCTCCCAAACCACGCGCACCGACTTCACCGGGCCGGAACTCCTGCACTTCAACCCGGTCCTGGCGCCAAACACCGCGCCGAGCCAGAACAGAAATCCGGCAAGCCCGATCAGCAGAAACGAGTAGAGCAACACTGTCGATCTCTTGGAGTAAGTCGGCCGAGCGTGGAAGAATTTTGGAGAGGAAGGCATGTCGGGATCGTGTTCGGGAAGCCCTAGAAATTTAGGGCTTGCAGGATTTTAGGTAATCTCACCTCACTCGTCCCGTAATCGACGTTGATTGTATCGAATGCGCCCAATTGGAGATGAACAGCGATCAGAAATGTCGGAAACCGTTACGATTGATGGCGTTAACAATCACAGAAGGTGCTCCGAATCACAACCCTCCTCGATCGATTCTGTAACTGATCAAGCGCTTCGAAAATTGAAATCTGCAGTTTTTTTATTGGGAATGGTGAATCTGGTAACCGAAACAAGAAATGGCCAGATCAGATCTTCAAACAGTTCATGAAAAGATTCGATCTTTGGCAGTGGTGTGTGCAGCTGTTGCTTTCTGGAAACGCTAAAGAGTTGAATCTGAGCATCAAACCTTAAAAGCAGTGTTCACAGTCACAGATGCTTCCTGTAATTTTGATGTTGTTTGGTTGCTGAGGAAGATCTGGACAAGTCCCATGTCTGAATTGCTGCCATTTTTATGCACAGCCAAACATGTTGCATCTGCATGGATTAACCATGGCGCTTCTTGTCCAAAGATCAAAATCTCTCATCTGGCAGAGAGTATAAGACTATGCATCTTTCAGCAGCTTTACAACAATATCTGATCACCTATTTGTACAATGCCAGAAAACTTAGAATGGGAAAGCCACTCTGTGAACCTGACCTGAGCAGTCTAAGTTTAGTTTACAACAATTCTGGAATTTGGGTCGCCACCTGTTTTCTGTACCTGGGTGCTAATGGGGATGTTCTTTGTACCGGGTTCTGCAGAGAGTGAGAAGCAGCTGGACTGATGGCGAGCTTTGGGGATAGATTTGAGTTGAGCGGGCTCATCGGTTTCTGGAAGTACTGAGGGTGAAAGGGCAAGTGCTGCAATGGTGATGAGTGTTGAAATGAGTTAGTAAAGAGGTGATGAAAGCCGAATTGGAGGGAGAAAAAAGTAGGGGAGCTGAGGAGAGTCTTACATGTGATTTGTTGGGTTTGGTGAGATTCCAGCAAAGTTTTCTTTAGCAAAAAAGTTCCAGGGAGCACGACTAGATTGAGAGCCTTGAAACTGGCTTTCTCATCATCTTCAACAAGCTGGAATCCAAAACCATTCACCCACGTCGGGACTAGCTCAGAAACTGCAGATATTACAATCACTTCGATCTTGTGAACTCGCAACATCTGGTGCAAATTGCAATGAACAATTAAGTTAAACAAACAGGTGGTAACAGAATCTGAAGGAGAGAGAAAAAGTCTAATATAGCTAATTTACCTCCTCAATGGCACCTATAAGGAGTAGGCACATTCCTTGGCGACGGTACTTACTGCAAGTTGCAACAAGAGGTATCTCGGCTACAGAAGACCCATGTATCCTGCAAGAAGAAGAAAGGTTCGATTTTTATACTCAATAGCCCAACATCAGACCTACATAACCTTAAAAACACGGTCAAGCCAAAGGCCCGGTGAACAGCATACCAAATTCAGTTCAGATGACCGTACAATAGGAGTTCTATTTTCCCAAGCAAATTATGCGCTAGCGTTCAGTTTATATGTCATTATTCATAGAATAAAACTGAGAAGACTTTGCATACCTGAGGGATGCTACGCACAGTACTACATCATTTTTCTCCAGTATTACAGAGTAAAATCTATGGAAATCCAGGCGGGGCAAACTGGACCTGGAGATCAAATGAATGTCAAGAAGATGGAAAGAAATCATCAATGTATTCAATACTGCGCAGTTATGTAACCAAAACTACCCAAAAAAGATAACTTGATTCAGTCGTAATGGAATCTCAAAATGGATGTAGTTGAGGCTAACAACTCGACCATCTAGTCAACCAATCCAAATCCATCAAACAGGAGTTCCTTACCCAAAATTGTACAACATGTGAGGAATCATGTTGATCCCTGTTTTGGGATCCACCATAGAAGCAAAACACTCCTCCATTATTGTCAACGCAACAGCTAATCTCGTGTTGCATTCTGCCTTAAATTGAAGCCATCTTTGAAAATGAGACTTCTCATCGTCATGTACACACTTCAGAAGGGTTGACGAGTAGTCATTTGATAGAGGCTCCACAACCCCAATGCGAGACTGTAAACCTGAGTAAATCTGTACATAAAACAACGAACCTAACCGATAAGCATCACGTTTTTCAAACTTGACATCAGATTAAAGATCACTACATGCATAAACGATTCCAAGCAATGCCATACTATATAGCTCTCACCACAGAGACATCGACATAACACGACATCTATTTTTTTATAAATAAGCAAGAACACAGGACAAGCATCACTGAAAAGAGTTATATACAGATCACCAGTTCCAATCTTAGCCACAAAATTAATTGTATTTAGTGTCGTACCTCTTGACATTTTTTACCGCAAAACCAAGCATCAGAAATTGCCACTCCTTCCACATTCTTCTCCCTCAAGCATGCTGGATGATCTGCTTATACGGAAAACCATACATTACAACACGAACCTTCATTGACATGCAAAAACCGAGCAGAAAACAAGCACGAAATCATAGTAGTTCCAACGTCAGCATCTGCTTTTGAAAACGACTCAAGTGTTGTAAGCGAAATTCTAATGGTATCAAATTGATCCCATATGAAACTCTAACAGTAGCTACAAGGCTGAACCATGACATAGTGATCTCTACTTCGCAATAGGTCCTCTAAGAAAGTACACTGTTAAACGAAACAAAAACAAACGAAAAATGTAAGCCTCTTTAAATCCTGAAAAAACAAACTTCCCAAACATCTACTGACAAAAAAGACAAGCCTAATAAAGTCACGCTGTGATAGAAACTAGATGACCAACTACTTTCAAATCAATAATTTAAAGCCATACAATGCACAATGATCACTTAAAAAGATAAATGGCAGAATATGATAACTGTAAGTTCATACATTTATGTTCACATTGTGTGCATTTCAACTCTTCACTTGAGCCCACTCTACAAAATTCTTCACAAATATGACAAGTGCAGCTGGAGCAGTACCAATTGCCCTCTGGAATATCCTGCGGTGGACACAAAAGAGAGAGTTTCTTTGTTATTCGTAAGTGGTTAAGTATAAATAAATGAAAATATAAACATGGTTACAAACATCTAGGCTTAGATCCAAATTACAGAGGCAAACATTTGATATTAATAGAAGATGCAACTTCCAAAAGCAGTTGCAAACTTGAAGAAAATACTATCGTTGTGAACATATACCTGATAACATTCACTTCTAGAGAATCAGTGAAGAAATTGAAACTAACAAAAAGCCATAATAAGTACATCAAGCAGAACCCATAAGGGTAAAAAAACAAAGAAATCACAATTGTAAGTGTTACTTCATCATCTTATCTGAATGGGGGCATAGATGAAAGATCAATATGAAGGGGAAAAAATAGGCTACAAAAAGTATAAAAAGATGCAAACCTGAGTTGACAAACAATTCTGATGAAAGGTGGCTGGGCAGTTATCACAGCAAATGAGGTCCCCTCCATCACCACAAAGTCCACATATATCATCGCTTTGGTCATCAGCTTCAGCCTGAGTAGGTCTCTTGAGATTTTTTCTTGTCGAGTATTCAGCCGACCAACCTTGGAGTTGACATAATAAGTATGGCCTACCAGAATCCATGAACAGATTTGAGCACGCCTCAAACGAATTTGCGCCAGCGTGGAGCCTAAACTTGGACACCGAGAACATCTTACTACAACAGTCACAGCGTATTCCATCCCTTGTAAGGTAGCCCTTTTTGACAACATCATTAGTTTGGTTTTTACAGTAGAGGATTGTTTCATTCTCATGTATGACACCAACATCAATCAACCACGACAGAGTAGTTCTAGAGCCAGACAATACACATTTTCCACTTACAAATTGCTGTCCGACCTTAGCCATGCTTCTGGGAAGCAAGTTTCGTCTCCTCCCTCGGCCTTTAGCCTTCTTTTGATGCTTTGGCTTCCGGACTTTCATTTTGGAAACTGCGCCACTTTTAGAGTGGTTGCTTTTTTTCTTCTTAAACATGGCTGAAATTAAGAGATCACCATCATCAACTTGTCCATCCATACCATGTATCGATGGCACATAGGATCTTCCCAGCTTAACAGCACTAGCACCATTCGAGTCTGAACCTGCTCTGACATAATGGTTATTTTCACATTTGTCAAGATTCAGTTCCTTTCCAAAATTTTTACCAAAATTAGAGATCCTTGCACAGCTCAGTTTCTCATCTCGGTTAACATTGTTCTCTACCGAGGCTGATATTGCACTTTCAGCGTTTAAAGAGGAATTGAAAGGCTGAATTTGTTCATTATTTTCAGGAATTATTTTTTTCCGAACAGCATCCAATTCTTCAAAGCATAAATCACCATTATTTTTAACTTTAGCATTCTCTGGAATGCTTTTCATCGCTTGAACAGTTGTTCCCCTCCTCAAAGGACCGATCTTCCGGTCAATAAACATAAGGTTCACGAAAGGATCAAGGATATTCCAAACATGGTCTAATCCATTGGGTGTTTCTGTTTCACTTATCATTTCGTCAGTCTGCGCTAATGTTCTAGATAAATCAAAACAAAAATGACCAAGGTCAGTCCAGCGCTTATTAGAGTTCTCGACCACGATATTGTTCTTATTAACAAATAAACTCCTTCCCAGCAATCTCCATAATTTAGGAAACTCCCGGACTCGTTTTCCTGCTGTAGATGTGTAAAGTTTCTCCTTATAAGTCCTGCAATTTCTTTGGCGAACCTCAACGCGCCATCCTAGAACTTCCATCAGTCTAGTGACCTGGTCAGTTAGTTGATCACGGGTATCTTTAAGAGACACATCACCAAACAGTTCGTCATCCTCTTGGTTTCCCTTTTTGGAAGATTTATTGTTAGAACTATCTACAGCAACCAGAGATGAGCTCGCAACCGTAACTTTAGTTGCACAGCTCTCTTGAGAAACAGGTGATGTAACCTGTTTAGTGACTACTAACGGATTGCAATCATTATGCTCTAAACTTGATACCTTAGTCTGGTGACCATCAACGGCACATGAAAGATAGATACTGTGCTCTTCAGCAGATCCCTTATATACATAGCAACTGGATACAACACTATCATTGGAATGATCAACTTCTCGGAATGTAAATCGCTGAAATGATGAGCCTGTAGTGGGCTGAGACACACTAGAGATGGATTTTTCTTGAACTATTGATGGATTAAGAACACTTCCAGAACAGGTCTCCTCATAAGTTACATCACTAACAGATAATTTCATGCGTTTAGAATTCTTGTCACTGTCATCCATCCCCTGGGACGTATCACCTAGATTAGAAGAGTCCTTCAGTAGTAATTCTTTATGGGGTTTTGCACTCGAAGCAACTATTGAATTAGTACATTTTCCAAACTCGGGCTTCAAGTTGCGCGTTGTACCATAAGAATCTTTTCCATAAAAGGTCTTCTTGACGATTCGACACTCTTCGTTGGAACCCCCAAAGCTATCATTACCTTCTGCAAAATCCATTTATTTGCAGAGAAGAATGAGATCTTTACACACTTTTGGAAGACCAACTTGGCGAAGTACGAAATGTCAAGGTGAGTAAATGTCTCCAAAAAATGATGGTTGAAAAGAACAATCAAGTTGATCTATTGCAATGACACAAAATGAAGAACAAATTTTCAGCAGCCTTCAATCTGAAGATAAAAAGAAGGAAATAGTTAGGAAGTAGTAGTGAAAGCAAACATCTCGGGTGTCTGAATGCAGGTTATCAACAAAGAGTAAATAATCAAGAAGACCGCATTTCTTCGGAAAAAGAAATTCGAATAGAAAAAATGGTGTCAGCATTTCCTACGTTTTTTAACCAGTTAAGTTTGCAGGAAGCCTATTTACCTGACATTTCCGGATACCAAACAAAAATGGAAAAAAATAAAATCAGTATGATAGATTAGATGGTTCAAGAAAAAAGAAACAAAATTACCACATAGATGATACCTACACAGGCCGATGTAGCCCTGAAAGCAATGGCAATTCCAGCTACAAACCCAAATGCTATACCGATATAAACGACAAAATCTAACTCGTCACAGAATCTTCAAAATGCGAAGTTGACGCACTCCACTCAACGACAATACCGGTAAAAACAGACACATGAATTACCAAATAAAATCATCCGTTTACCGAAGACTGAGAACAGTGCATGTCAAATTAGAATGAGACTTGTAAAGACCTGAATTGCAAACCAAAAAAGCTACCATTCTCTCTGTCCATCCACAGACAACCATCACTGACAAGAATCATCCTAAAACTATCAATTCTGATTATCTCACAAGAGAGCGTCAACCAGCATTCTTGTTATCCGAATTCACATCAGCCATAAACACACAAAATACATATCAGAATTCACCACATTCAGTCAGATCCACGCACAAAGCATTAATCAGCGAAATCCCATCTTGATCTCACAGACTAAATCCCCATCTATATTCCCTATCCAAAACACAAAATCCACAAATCCACCTTCCATAAGAACCTCACCTCTAACTCCAAGCACCCCATTTCCGCTCCCAGACACCCAAAATCAACCCTTCATCATCCACCAAAATCCACCCAAATCCGAATCACACAAACCCCCTTCTAAACATTCCAGCAACTCAATCCGATCAACAAAATCCACAAATCTAAAAACAAAGGGAGAACCTCGGTAAATCCGAAACCAAGCCTCCTCTCTCACAACAAGAACAACATCATCATCAATCAGCCGCTTCCCTCACTGCGGAACGTTCCCTCTAATCCCCACTTCCTCGTATAAAACACATTCTTCGGGTTGAGCGCACTCATCCTCTATCGACCCCTCTCGCTAGGGCTTTTTTTAATACACAAATTGATTGTTTCCTCTTACGATTGATTTTTGAGTAATTTCCTTTTCTTCTCGCTTTTTGTCGTGACGTGCCTTTGCTGGGAAAAAGCAGCAAGCTGCTCAAACTCATAGCGCTTAATTACCCTTAATTTCTTCTTCTTCCTCTTATCGTTGCTAATCTGATTAAAAATGGAGTCTTGGTACGCCATGACTGTCAAATGGAGAACATACGTCAGAGTTTTAAACCGTGTAAAGTTGTGATCTTTATCACGCTCGAGCAAGACCAACATAAAATTTTCAACGTCAAAACTTCAAGGTATGTAGAGGCGGGACCAAATAAGATTTATGTAAAGTTTTTGTTTTTAATTTACTCCATCACTTGGGCATGGATTATTATGATTCAATTTCGAGTTGGGGTATGATGGAACTTACTCAAATTCAAAAATTTGGAGGTTTGGTGATGATGGTGTGTCTGGTTCGATTGATTGCATGTTGTTTTTGTTTAAAGTTATGAACTTTGGCGAATTTGAGCTGAGAAGTTTGATGGGTATGCAAGAAGAGGTGAGGTTCTATTCAATACGTATGGCCTTAAGAAGGGCAAAAGCTGTGGTTGTTGGTCTCAAAATGTTGGCGATCAATTATCGTATGAGCATGTGGGACAGATCAGATTCAAAAAAAAAAAAGATCAAGCTTTGGTTTTGAGGATGTTTGGACACTTGTACATTCGATAAGAAAAGGAACAAAAACCAAAGTATTTGACAAAATGTAGGATGAGACTCTGTATGCTCCTCTCAACTTTTCCCTCATAAGAATCCTCATTTTTCCTGCAAGAAAATCAGGAGGCCTCCAGTGGTCGAGAATGGCAAAAATGTCAGACTAGAATAGAAGAAACCAGTTGGTGTCTGTGACCCTGTCGGTCCAAGATCATTGCCTCAGTTGATAAATATCTTAACAAGAATGAATCCAGCAGCCAAAGCCTGTATGACCCAAGCCGCAGACAACTGCCTTTGTCCTAAAAACATTGCAGCAAAATCGCCTTCCAATAATCTAGAACTCACCAATTCTTGAGCTAGCATAGAATACAGGCTTCTCGTCAAAGCTTGGGTTTTATGATCTCAAGCTATTATCGTGCTCCATGCGCTTGCTGTGACTTCCTAAAGTCTGAAAGACTATTGTGTCTGTCACAACATCAATAACAAATTCATGTCCTGCAAACCTCAGCCTCTCCTCGATAAAATCTCAACTACTCGTTCCCTGTATGAATGAAGACATAAAACAATCTTACATATGAAGATGAATATGCATGAACTTTAGCGTAATGAACCACTAAAAAGGGAAACAGAATGCTTACCTAGAATTCGCTAATCTTATAAATGAATCATC
Source organism: Umbilicus rupestris (assembly GCA_963678935.1). Taxonomy (NCBI): domain Eukaryota; kingdom Viridiplantae; phylum Streptophyta; class Magnoliopsida; order Saxifragales; family Crassulaceae; genus Umbilicus; species Umbilicus rupestris. Next base: position 280,066 of record OY787611.1, on the reverse strand, counting down.
TGTGTCATCAGAGAATCTGAAGTCCAGATTTCACAAGGGGTCGTGGCCTAAGGGATGAGCTTCTTGAATTTGCGATGACATCAACTTTTTCCTTATATTCTTGGCAGCACGGATCTGATCAGCAAGGGAGACATTCGTCTGTCTGTTTTCCCTCTTGAAATAATCAAGGTCTAAATTCTCCCAGGCCAAGGAACTCTGTGTCTCAGCTTTTATGGTTATTGTCGCAGGCTTCTTTAGCTGTATCTGAGAGTCAATAAAAACCAAATATCCTTGTTCAAGAAGCATCAACGTCTCAAAAAATAAAAAAACAATGAACATATCAATCTCCGGATACATACTATCTATAAATTATCAGAATTAGGACTTACTTTTGATAGACGTGTTTGGAGCTTTAACTCTTCAGGAGCGACTATTTCATCACAGCTGATCTTACTACAATTCTTTCTTCCAATTTTTTTTCTCGGTTTATCTTCTATCCCATATCCACTTCCGTTTTGAGCAAGCACCGACAACCTGTCTGTCTTATTTTTTGCGTTTCTCTTGGCTCTTAACACGGCTTTTACTTTTTCTTTTGCTTCATCTAATGCCTGCAGCTGTTTTTGAAGAGCCAAATCTTCACATATCTTATTGTAGCTATCCCACCCAAGCTCTTTTTGGTCCTTGCCACCTTTTTTAGCCGCTATTGCAATGCCCTTAAACCATGACAAGTAAAATTTCTCACGCTGCCGGGGATAGTTTAGGCGCTTCGCCCACACATGTCTGAGAGAAACACTTATTTTTGCCTTGCACTGTTCACTGCAACAAGAAATCATCATAAGCTACGAGCAGAGCATCGGCGTTCAAACAACAAGGACAGAAGCAGAACTGAAATCAAATAAGAGTAAAGAACTCGATGTCAACAACCGTATGGAAATGACTCCAACTTGGCATTCATTAGAGTGTTTTGTGGTATTTTGAAAAATCTAATCTTCAACATTTTTAAATAAAATGGCAGCTCGACTTCAATGTGATACAACAAGTGACTAATCGTTCCAGGACTTAAAGAACTATATTGTTGTATACAATGCGAAGGGACCATCAAACCTGCGGTCACGATAACATTCAGACATCTTCTTTCTGACCTGGCAATTGCAAAGGAGAATCATTACATGTTTGAATCATATACCAAATATATAGGAAGGACAGCAGAGCTCAAAACATACAAAAATGTAAAAAGCTATCATTACATAAACAAGAATATGAAACCAGTACTGAGGAACATCGAAACACAAGTTGGATTTTATTGACCTCTAAAACAGTTATGCTTATTGCAAATATTGTGGCTTCTATAATTGATTGGTTCTTAGTTCTTACATATCTTCACCTTGGGATTACTCAAAGCTGCTATTGTTCTTTGCTTGATCTTCTGTCGAGTCGCTGCAAAAAGCACATACTAAATAAAAACATCTTCTTGGACAATGATATAGAAACAACTTCAAATCAAGTACCTTCATTGTGCGCAATGCCTTTGTTCCACGGGATTTTTCCTTTATTGGCCAACCCGATCCTTTTTCTTCTCAGCATTTCAGTATCACTAACAAGTTCATTCTCATCATCACCATCTTCTTCGTCTTCTTCATACAAAAAATCCTTGCCACTCGACGCGTGACATTCATATGAATTTGCCTCGAGATAACAAGAAGCCACAGCAGCATGTGAGCTTAGTCGTTTTTCCAGCGAATAAACTCTAGTTGATAGATTGGTGAGCGAAAGAGAAGAAGACGGTCTCCTCTTAACCGAAACTTGAAATTTAAACCGTAAGGCAGATTGCTTTAAATGTATGAAATCCATGACACAACCAAAGGGTGGCCACACCAATGTTTTAGAAACACAATCAGGAATCTTCGGAACCAAGAACCTGCCCATAAACGTCAAAAGTGCAAGCACCATGAAAAATGTTAAATCTTTGACGTAACATCCTGCCAAACCAAATTCCACCCAACTTGCTAAATTACACTAACCCAAACCTAAAGCAGGAAGACCGACACATGACAATAGCAAAAAAGAACGCATTCCCTCGTGAATAACTAATGTTGATTCCTGTCAGATTCAAATATATCACATATATAGAGGCCATCGCCTAAGATAACAAGTTTCATTTTTCAGTAACCACTTGTTTTCATTTCAATGACAACCTCTTGATGAGGGAAACCATTCTTCCCAGAAACCAGACCAAAACCTCATCAGGAAATACATTAACTCCATCATCCCACACCTCACATTTCCACAACACACATCATTCATCAAATTAACAGCACTAATAATACACTGTTCTCAATATCATTACGCTAAATAAACCCATTAAAACCAACACTTAAGAAACTAGGGGATTCATAAACAGCTCAAAATCCCAGCTTTTCAACAACTTGCAAGAATCTAATCGACCACACCACCCATTTCAGAACACCCACTTGTAAGACACAAAAAACAGCCGCTTCTACATATGACCGGATAGAGAAGAGCGACTCACAGTTGACCGGACAACATTCTCAGTAGCTCGAGCTGACGATAGCTGCCGCATCTCTTCAAGTTCCGAACGGACACAGATAGAGAAATAAGGAATTGGGCCTGATAATGGCCCAACAAAGAAAAGCCCATTGGCTATGACGGCCCAACAAGAAGCCCAATAAGGTTCAACGGTAATCGTCCATCAACCATTTGCGTCATCATCGACTCTCGGAGGTTTTGCTCGTCTAGGGTTTCTGAGTTTATCAATCGGGAAATTCAGTCCGATGGAAATACTCCCATCGGCAGTGATTCGGCATGGAACTTTTCTGAAATCGGTGCCGTAGATCGCTGACAGGGATTCGTCTTTTAGGAAGAAGATGTTTACCAGGGGTCTGAAATCGGAGGGGTTGAGAACTTTGTTTTCGAGTTACGGGGAGATTGAGGAAGCGATTGAGATTGCGGATGAGACGACGGGAGGAGTAAAGGTTGTGGATTTTTGAATTTTATGCATGTTGATTGTGCGTTGCTGGCGTTGAAGGAGCCCAGTAAGAAGATTGATGGGAGGGTTACAGTGACGCAGCTGGCGGCGCCTGATGCGGTGGGGAATATTGAGGTTAAGAGGCTGCCTGTAGATGTGTCAACGAAGAAGATTTTGTATACCATTTATATGGCTGATAGGATGTGAAGTTATTTTGATGTACGTGGAGGTTGAGGAAGGGCCCTTAGGGCTTGATTAGCAGAGTGGGAAGAGTAGAGGGTTTTCTTTGTTTGTTTACAAGATGCCCTAAGGTGCCGGATTACCTGCCATTGCTGTCTGATTCATTATAATCTTTTCCAATGAAGTTAAAGTAGTGACCTGGGCTGAAAATCACATGGCAACTCAAGTCAGTCCAAGTCTCAGGTCTGAAGGTCCGCAATCTAGTCGCTTGATACGAAAAACATGGCTATAAATTTTGGAACTCTGGAGAAACATTGCTATAAAGCTTCAAGGTGCCATCTTGAGAGGCCGAGATGTCAGCTACAATGCCACCTAACATGGAATGGACATGAAGACTGAAACTTCAATAGCTTGGCTTTCTCAAGTGCATTAGTCAAAGGCAATCTACAACTACAACCCCTGGAATCAAAACCTCACATGCCATAGAAATCTGCACATCTAACTGGATGTGTGCTTGCAATGATGTTGTTTTCACTTTTCACAGCTCAGAAGGCAGTAGTTATAACTTATGATTACAGACTGAAAGATGAAGTTCCACTTTGATGATTCTTTTCAACAAATAGGGATACCATGATGTGCTGTGCTTCATAGCTTAAGATTGAGGTCTACCTGTTCTTCAGTCTCGTGGCTGTGATGACTAGCCATGACTGTTGTCTGGCCGTCTCGTGTAGTGTTGGGTGCTGGGAAGAAGCTATAAAAGGATCGCTGCTGCTGATTGGAGATGTCTGATCCTGCTTGCGAATCTGAGTCTAGTGCATGTACCTGCATCATGACAGCGGCTAAGGGGGTCAAGACCAATGTGAATGACAAGAAACCTGTGAAATGTTGAATCAGTAAATAAAACAAGATAGTGCCTGGTTTGATTTTGAGCTTGGAAGCGAGGACATGGTTGCTGAAGAGGCTAACTTGAGAAAACCACCATCTAATGTCCTATTGTCTGCTCTGATGTCTTTGGTATGATGCATCTCGGGCGTGGAAATAAAGCGTGGTAGACCATCTCTATATAGTATTAGCGAACATGGTAATAATGGGCGACAGGAATCTAAGAAGTCATGTTCTAGTGATAAATGCACCTACTCAACTGACCTGAGACTGGGATTTCCGTTGATAACAAGTGAGCCTGCATTGCTGTATAAAGTTGGTTTTCCTAAGCTGTGAGCAGTATATGGATTCAATTTACAGTGCAGCAATGGATCAGAAGGCTCTTGTAGAGAGAACGGGCATGACCTCTTCATGCGAACAGTCTGCATAGTTGAAGGCAGTACGATCAAGACTCTTCTAGTTTTTGAAACGTAGCACCTTTCTTAGAATGACATGACACTCAAAGTTCAAGTTAAAGATATCAGAAAGGATCCAGGCACGAAAATACTTATGTTTGCATCCAACTGTGAGCATCAAAGAGTAATTATGTTAGAAATGCTGTGCGTACCTTCTCTGTTTCATCAGGCTGGCCAGATCGATAGTTGCCATAATAAAGGCTTTGGTTTGAAGGGGGCTCTGTCTGAAATTTTAAGACAGCTGATGATGAATTTGCTGCTATGTCATTCACCTGCAAGTACTGGGAGTTTTAGTACTATTTTCATATTGTTATTTAGAACGACTATGCAAGAAATATGAAAGAAAACATCTCCTTGCCATCGACGAAGGAAAAAAGGAAGACTGTTGGCTCCCACACTGCACCACTCCTCTGAATGAGCTCATGAAGGTTGATTCATGATGATTTTGATTGGGCAGAGACCTTGTGGATTTCTCCACTTCTTGATTGTACTTGGAGCTCAACAAGTTATTCTCAGGTCGTGCATTGTTTGGTCGAGTAGCATCATCAACCGGACAAATACTCTGTTGTCTCACGTTCAGATGTGGATTGCTTAGGACATGCCCGCAGAGATTGTCATTTGAGAAAGGATACAGCTGAATATGTGGGGCAGAAGGTGATCGGTTGTTTAAACCAGCTGTGGGCTGTGGTGTAAGGGATGAAGATGGGTCATTTTTCTCTTCTTCCAGCCTGATTTTTTCTAGCTGTGCCACTCCCAGTCCTCTCTGTGGGATTTTCCTTGCTTTTGGTTTCCTCGGCTGTCTGACAGTTCCACTGTTGCGAAAGCCATCACTGCTACTTTTGTTTCTATTCATTCCTTCCCATCTGAAATAAACACAAAGCTAAGTTACTCATCCTCATGTCTAGACTGAGAAATACTCAACACTGGACAACTGGAAAGAGTTCAGATACTCTTGGGCCAGCACAATAAACTCAGTCTACCTCAAAAATAAGCATTGAAGAGGTCAAACATGAGCCCCAAGGTGATCCCATTGATCAGCAAGATCAGCCCCATAGTCACTCAAGTGTAAGAAAATGTCTGGTGAAATTATATGAACTGGGCAATGCTGGGGTTTTAAACAAAGATGGAGAGCTACCAGACATTAAAAAGAGAGGAATATGGATTATGAGGTTGTTCTAAACTCAAGAAAATTCTGAGATCATATCAATTTAAAGACCTAAATTCTGAGATCATACCAAATATATTGACAAACTTGGTACAGAAAGCCCTAAGTCAAGGATTGAACAACCCAACACTCCAGCAGGTATATGGGTGAAAAGAAAGACATACCAATGGAGAGAGGAGTAATTATGTTGTTGTCCTTGGTCCTAAGTTGAAGCTCTTCGGACTGTGTCATTTACAAGCTATAAAGTTCCTCAAGATCTCAACTTTATCCCAGATTTCTCACTCTCCGTGAAAACCCAGAAACTCCAGTTTCTTTTTCTTTTACCTGATCTAGCTTGAAAGCTGAAACCCTAATCAGACCTTGTCACTGCAAGCTACAAAAATGGATTCAAGATCTAATCTTTACCTTCAATCTCCCACTCTCCATGAAAACCAGAAACACCCAAATGACATCTCCTCGTCACAGTTGAAGAAACCCCAGCTCTCAGTTTGTCATTATAAGCTACAACAAATGCTAAAGATCAAACCTTTATTTCCAAAATCTCATTCTTGATGAAATCTCCGAAATACCCAGCATGGATTTCCCATCTTGTGCATTTGAGTGATGATTTACTCACATTTTTGGAAAATGGAAACAGACAGTGGATTTGTACTAGGCAATTGTCAGGTTGGCTCGTCTGTTTGTGGCTCATTTTGCCCAGTGTTTGAGCTGGCTGGTGTCTGGACCACCACCACTCCACACATCTCCTTGTTATGAGTCACTTTCTAATTCAAAAAACACACCTTTACTTCTTCATTAGCTGCAATCTCGTCACGTTCATGAAGTTCAGAGCTTACAATCCATAGAACTTATAATCAACTTCCTACCTTCACAAAAGGGTCTTCATTAACTTCATTTACCTCCAATTTATAATTATCTCATATTGAGTTATAAGAATTAATCTATCTTTAGAACGATCACTTTCTTAACAATATCGGAGGAAGCTTAAGTAGGAGAAGATGCCATGATCAGCTTCCAACCTTCAACATGTTATCATGATTCATCGTTGTACAAATGTTGCAAGGTAGACAAATGTCTTTATGTAGTTATAGCAAGTTTAGGCTGTAATTGACCTTAATGTGTGACCCAAATTTTGTTCTAGATGGCGACTTGACAAAGAAATTTACGACATAGATGAATACCTAAGCGGATTCGGATGACTCATTGTGGGATTTGTAAGTAACTTTTTCAACGCTTGAGGCTAGGATTTCAATTACTCGGTACTATTCGATTATGCAATTTTATCAAGTATTTAAGGCAAAATATACATTTCTTATAATTCGATTTATATTAATTAATTAATGTATTAGTAGCATCATAAGGTCCCGTAGCTCAGTTGGTTAGAGCGTTGGTCTTATGAGCCGAAGGTCGCGGGTTCGAGCCCCGCCGGGACCATTTATTATCTTAATTCATTAAGATCCTTTGAAGCTCTTATTTTATAAAACGACACCGTGATTTAGATATCCTCCTTAGCACCTCAAACGGGATCACATCGAACGACGTCGCAGTGCCCCGCTCTGCTCGCGTCCTTTGAAATTCATTTTCACGCGCGTCCCAATGGCAAGCAGAACGATCGTTGCCGCCATTTGCGACTCTCCTCCGATCTTCGGTTGCGCGATCTCTTCCATGGAGGAACTAGCTCGGAGAATCGACGCTCCTCATTGTCGATTTGAAGTTTCAGGTACGTACGCCCCGAAAAGTTGTGCTTAAATAAATGTCTCGTATTACATTTGACCTAAGGCAAGTTGGTAACTGAAACAATCAGTGCTTTTGGTTGGTTGATTGTTTATTTTCTGTGCGATACGTATTTTGCATTACGCCATATGATTTTGATTTGGTGTATAAACTGTTTGATTTGTTGTTTGGTTTAGGATTTAGTATTAGGGTTTTGATAGTCCAGGTTAAAAGTAGATTCTGAGATGTAGGCAGTTCTGAAGGGGGGAAAGTTGGTTAGATAATGATATGTTGCAGCCATCTACATTCACTCTACATTTTTTTATCTGATTGAGCATGTGAACGAGTGTATATAATAACATTTAGCCGATATGCTGACATAGAAGGCAGAAGCTCACTATTTAAACTGAAGCAAACATATGAAACATAGCCTTTTCTGGCAGTTAATGGTATCACGTAAAAGCTCTGATTCTTCTATTTTCAATCAAGGACTATAAATATTCATAACTCTATTAGTCGTGGTCACGGTTAATGTACAGTATACTAGTATAGCATGCAGATATCTCCACATCTGTTGTTAAAAATCGGGATTTGTCCGGTGAAACATTTATCAGTTCTGTACAGCCATAAGTGACATTCCCTTTATCTCCTAAATTTTGAACTACATTGCATGTCTTGAAGGCACTTATAATGGTAGCTCTACATGTTCAATGCCATCCGAAACGAGACCAACCAAATTTATTGATACTTGCCTGACAGTCTTATCATAGCTGGGGTACATTACATTGTCAATTACATCATGAATATTCTAAAAAATTTCATGGTTGGAAGATTATTCATTTTGTATAACTTGGGCTTGCATTTTAGTTTCTGTCAAGTGTCACCAACCTATCAATGTGAACACCTGGCTCAGTTATTTGATGCTTTATATTTGGTTGTTTTAACTGAAGGCATGTAGAGTGAGTGTGGCCATTGCATCTATAGGGTGCAGTTTGTTGTTAGCAGAATCACATATAAATTTATCGCCATTTCTAAGTTCAATTTGTTTTCCTAATCATTTTTAGTGTCAATGTATTTATGCAGATGGAGAACCGCATATTACAAAAAATGAAATAATAATGAAGGTACGTATTGAATCCATTTTATTGGTATATTGCACTATTGGTATGTTGCACTTCCTCCGCCTAATAAATAATGCATATGTAATTTTACATACAAGCAGACATGTAATTTGAATTCGGCTCATCATCAATCCCTAACAGAAATACCAAAAACTCACAGCCATAGGTTAACCTCACAATCAATTTTGTAAATTGAATTAGGCTCATCATCTATCCCTAACAGAGATGTCAATTCTACACTGAAAATGGAAGACTTTTAAGAGAGGAACTGAGAATTCAAAGAGGATGGTTGTAATATTCTTACACTAGAGGATGGCTGATGGGGAACTAATACAGAAAATTTGAGCCTGTAAAAACTGTGTTTAACTGCTCATGGAAAATGACTTGCTGCCACCAAAAACCCAACCAATGATAGTGAGGTAAAAGGTTTGATGTCTTGCAAAGTTTAAGGAAGTAACAGTTAGAGACTTGAGAGTAAGGAAACACTCTTAGATTGAAAAACACTGTTCTCCAACTTCGAAACATAGTCTAAGATAAACAGCCATGTACATTAGCTGAATACCCATCAAATGAAAATGAAAACATCAAATACAAACATGGCAATTCTCTAGTAAAATTCAAAAAATAGTCTAACAGAAGATATCTGAATTTGGTTTTCAGAACCTGATTAAACATTTCAAGTGATAATGAAACGAGGGCTAAAGAACCTGAAATTTGAATCACAAGTCTTATTCCCACTACTGGATAAGCCGTTGGTTTATGGTACCAAAATGTCGTCTTTCCTGCTGAATCTAAATTGGCCTCTTTAGTTTTCCTCATTGAAGATCCTAAACATATGCCTGAAAACAAAGAAGGTATTTTCTTTAAATGGTTAGCTTGTGTAGTTTAAGCATTTGCTTGAAAATTTAGTGAAGAGATTATGCAGTATCACCTGAGAAACATAGAAGAGTTTGGCTTTGGCTTAATGGTGACAGTCAGAGGAAGCAGAAGACGGTTTGTTGTGAATACTGTCTTGCTCCTCATCTTCGCTTCGGATTTGTGCTGGAATTCGAAACCCGGAGAAAGCAGCGGGAGTCTGGAAGCTGCCAATGCCTGAAAGTGTAGATGGGTGGTCATGAAGTGTTTGATGATGTTCATGGTGGTAGGCATTTGGTTGGTCTATCCAAGCGCGAACGGAAGACGTATTACTGGACTGAAGGGTTCCCCTCTGAGTGAAATATTGGCCATTTTGGCCAAACAACTGCTGCAGAGATGGTTGAGACAATTGTGGTGGTGGTAGTGAGTTGAACATAAAGCCACCACCGCCACTCTCCCCACCACCACCACCACCACTGCCACTTGCAGTATCTCCATCAGCATTGTTCCAAGCCATTAATCTCTGGAACCGATTAATGTCTGCTGATTGATGGTCTGACCAGCCCCCGCCTGAGGAAGCACCGAAACCCAGTTGGTTTCTGGAGAAAATAGCTTGACAGGTCTGGCCCTGGTGTTGTTGGTGGTGGTGATGCTGAGTTTGTAAAAACTGCGAATCCTGAAAGGACTGAAGTGAGAGCCGGAGATCTTGGTTGTTCTGACTACTGCTAGTCCTAGAGAGCACATCAGGTGCATAGAACTGCATGCCTGACCCGGAAGTTGGTTCAGCTGAAGCACCCATTGGAAAGAATGTCTTGATTGTATCAGCAATGGAGTCTGAATCCATGGATGGAGGTAGAAAACTTGTGTTGTTCTCATTCGCAGACTGCTGGTGTCGCTGGTGCTGAATTGTGTAATCATTAGCATCCTCCATCGAGTTAGCAACATGGCCATGGACCATTAGCTCTTGCAGGGAACTAGCATTTGTTGTAGTAGCTGTTGTGACGGTAGTAGTGGCTGTGGGATGCCAAGGTGGGAGCTCCGCAAGCTCGTCTATGGCAGCTTTAGCCTTCTTGATGAGCCAATCCACAGCTTTGCTCGGCCTGTCGTAACCTAACCGATCTTGAACATCATAGAATTGAATTGCAGTGTGGGCAGATAACCTGACTCTTCTGTCTCTTGGACCTTTGGCTGTGCAAACCTTGCTGTGTCTGTCTTTTCTTCCAGTGGCTCGAACAATGTGGCCTCCTTGCACCTCTATGATCTCTCCTGCACCAGAGTTCCTCATTCCCAGTCTGGACATTGTCTGGCGATCACTGTTTCTTTCTCCTATGTTTGGCTGCAGAGCATGATGTTTGTTCTGCTCGGCAAATGTGGAGGATGGTGGCAGAGAGGACAAGTATGAGCGTTTCTTGGCCGGCGGTGGAAGCTGTTGTGGCTGGAGCTGCTGCTGAGCTAATCTGGCATAAAATTGCTGCTGCTGAAGATCTTGGTGGAGTTGCTGCTGTTTGGAATTTGTGAAATAAGGGTTGTGAAAAGGTTGTTGGGGTTCTGCTTCTTGTGATTTGGGTGAAGACTGATCTGGGTTCTCTTCCTCTTCTATGTTCTGCTCTTCCTCTTCTACATATCTAGAATTGAGAGACTGGTGAGTGAGATGATGGAGATGAAGGTGATCTTGATTCCTCTGAGGATCCAGACTCAGACTGTTGTTGTGTTTTGGGCCTTCCAGCTTTTGAATTGGTACTTCTACTTCTACTTTTACTACAACTACAGCTACTAATACTCTTTGCTCTCCCTAATCTGTTCCTCGCTACTTCTCTTCTGCTTCTGCTCCTGCTCTTGCTGTTGTTTTTCTCGCTGTTCTGAAACCTTCTGGTTATGCTCTGGCCCCTCCCAAAAGTCCTTGCCATTCAATTCACCCAGTTCCATCAAATCTCTCTCTCCCAGCCTCTCACCCTCTATAGCTCACAACCTAACCAGAACCCACTGAAACAGACTGCTACAACACACACCCAGCCTAACCCATCTCTCCCACTCTCTCTCTCTGTCCTCTCCTTGTATGTTGCAGTCTAGAACTTGTACTTACCCAAGTAAAGAAATGCCCAGTTAAGCAAAACAGATGCAAACTTCCTGTACCCAAATATATATTTAAGTTGATTGTATATAGAGGGCTTCTTCAGAAATTTGCTAGTCCTAATAGTAGGGAAATAAAATTTTGAGCAGGGAAGGAAAGTAAATTCATTATTTGTCTGGCCTACTATAACAGGGAGAGGAAGCCTTGATGGACAGTGGTAAGGGGATAATGTGTGTGGTCAGAGTAAGAGAGTATTTAAAGATCCTTTATGATATCTCTTCATAGAACTCTTTGCTGGTTTTTTTCTTTCTTTTCTTTTCTTTTCTCTTCTTATCTTATTTGCTTTCTGTCATTTTTCAGAACATTCATTCTTTTCAACCATTCACTCTTCCTTTTTGTTACATATTTTGATGTTTAAATATTACCATTTGTAAATGTAGAATGTACCCTATTGGATGGACCCATAAAAGCTGTGAATGTTGAGAAGCTAATACTTCTGAAAAAGTTGTAGTGCAAGTGGGGGGTTACAAAGATAAGCTCTCTCAAGACTTAAAGGGGTGGTCAATTTTGAGGGAGACAATTGCACAGATCCCGTTTTGAGGTATTGAGGGGCAATCACAATATAGCCTTTATATTGGGTTTTTTGTAATTTGTATGTACTCTCACTGTCTTGTATCCCTTTTTAGTTTTCTACATTCTTGCCAAAATATAATAATTGTAAAAACTTATCATACTGTTTTAACTATCTTATTGCAGGGTTGGTTTTTGCAGCACTTTTTGCTGTAAGGACTTTGGACTGCACAACCAGTAATCATTTCATTCAAGCTCAAAAAGGCATGTAACTACTCTCACTTTCTTCATTCTCTTATTTACCTTGGATGTACTTTTTCACTTTTTTGCTGGCTGTGGGAACTCTGCCCCTTGCATTGCATTCTTTTAGTTCTTCTCTACCAGAGATGAGGGTTGCACTTATTAATTTAGTAATTTAGAGTTGCTTGAGTGTATTTATGCTTATATTCTCTTCTTAGGTTGAGAATTCTCTTGAGAGGTTTGGTGGCTTATTCACTAGAAAAATAAATAAGGTATTGACACAAATATAAAAGACAGGTCTTGGTTTATGGAAACTACAAAACACTTGCACATGACAATTCCTAAGAGCATGGAGATTGAGGAGGAAAGGATACACCCCAGTAGAAAAATTGGAAAACTAGGCATAGGAAGAATTATAGTTATAGCAGCATCTTGAATCCAACTGAGTTGGGATTTACATTGTTGGGTTGTAGCAAGACAAGATACTTAGTAACCTGACCACATGGGACTTCACCATCTGTCATCAACAATTCAACACTGGTATCATTTTTACTAAAGGCAAAGTAAACCCTTTGTGAATCCCCAGTACAGTATACAGTAACCAAGTTTGTCTTTGTGATAAATTCCAGTGGTAGTTAAGCCTGGGGGATGATGCCTCATTGTTATTTTTCTCTGTGCATTTTCTCTGGATAAACTTCTTTAATGGATCATATACTAACATGTTTGGTATAGAGTTATAAAGTTAGGGGTTTATAATATAATGTACTTTTGTACTCTTGGGAATGTAACTAACTTGGAAATGTAATTAACTATGAATTAAGTTAAACCTTTTAAACTAATCTTCCCTGCACACATGTAATACTTTCCAGAAAGTGCCGTATAATGACAACAATTATGCTTCTTGTTTTTAGTAATAAAAGAAAACAGAAAAAAACAATGTTTGATTCTAATATCTTCACTGTATTGTGATAAACAATCTTTTCTGTGTATTTGCGAGGACCCCATTATAATCTTAAAGTAATGGCGTGTACCTTGTGCATTCTGATTTTAGAAGGTCATGGTTTGAACAATTACTGTCAACGTTTTTCCCAGCAGATCTATTTGTCCAGATTTGAAATACCCAGACATGATTATATTCATTTTATAAGATCTGGAGTAGAGAACCAATTCTGAAAACTAATGTGCAAGGAAGTGGAAAACACCAGACCTTCACAAGTTTCAATTGTAAGCTTCATGAAAATCAATCTATTAAGATCTTTAATAGCATATAACTCTTGGTTTGGTACTCTGCATGCGCACTATGGCTCCTTCAATACTTCACATGAAGTGCCCAAATTATCATGTCAACTTTTGTAGTTTATTTTTTTGCATATCCTCTCTAGATTTTTCAAAGATATCATTTTTAGACTTGAAGTTGATGCTGATGTTCTCATTCATTGCCTTTATTCAATAGATATCCATGCAGGGCTGGAACATCTTTGACATCGACAAGATTAACCCCAATCAATCCTAACTCCTTACAATCACCTGCATATATTTTTTTTGTGCAAACTCTTCCTAGCAGCTATTTTTAGAATTCATTTTAGTATTGGTGTCACAATTCACGTACTTTATTGAAGTGAGGATTTATCAAGTGCAAGTGGTTTAGGAATTAGCAAGCATGATTTGCTGAGCCAAAAGCCTCTCTGCTGCATCATGATAACAGTGCTTTACAAGTCTTCTGGCATCTTTTGTCAATGTGAGCTTCTGACCAAGTAAAAGGTAAAAAGATAAGTTCTGGTGCACTCAGTTTACACTCTTTAGTCCCTTTCCATTATTAGCCGCCCATTTTCCTTGCTATGGGATATGAGTGACTGAGTGGTTTCATAAGAATATGATCAATGCATTCATCAGTGAATTGCTATGGTCTGTGTATATATATATATATGTATAGATATTATCATGATAATATGCTTGAGAAGCATGTGGTGTAAGACCCACCTTGAACTCATTGGTGATTGCTCTGTGTCATATTCCTGACCCACAAGTCCTTACAACCTCTCTAAAGCTGGATTTGGAATCCTTAATCTCAAAAATGTATTTTCATAAATCAACTGCTTGTCATATTAAACCTGGATATGTTTATACTAATATTTTAATGTTGTCTTTATCTTCTTCAGAACCTGCAAGCTCGTGATCCAACACCAGCCCTGCTGCAATCTGTACAGTACAGAAAACAACAGCACAGTCTCCAGACACCAAACCAACGTCCATAGGAAACCCCCAAGTACAGAATTAACACATGTTTCACATTAAACACTGTCTTATGTCAATTATTTGATGTCTGGTTTTCATTTTTAAAATTTACGGTTAAAGCTTGTGTTTGAGAATCAATCTTGTGAAAACTGCTATGTACATCTACTGGGCTGCTTGTTTTCTTTTTCTGATGAACAGCTCTTATTTGAAATGCAGGTTATTTATGTCTGTGTGGTTGGAGCTTCGGCATCAGCCATCAAGCAACAATGACATTACAAGAGCTGCCAAAAGGCAGGCGGTGGTGGAGGACAGAAACAAGATGTTGAAAGGGCCAACCAAGTAAGTATTTTTGTTACTGTTTTTAGTGCTACTTGAGGGTCATTATCTAGATATAATTTTTTAAACTTTGCCATGAAGTGACATGTAACACCCAATGGATCGTATGTTGTGGTGACTTAGAGGATGATGATGACAAAAGACAGTTGTTACGGCTATACTTATAAAGGTTCGGATTGGCCTTTCCGATCGGTTGTTAAGTTGGTGATCTTTGACTAGTTGCTGAAGAACGAGTGAACTAACCGATAGGATATGGATTGGTGCAATCCATTAGCTAGAGCTAGGCTTGGCTACCTTGTTGGTGAAAAAGTCTGCGTTCCAAGGGCATGCTTGTTCATCACACTCTCCTTCCCTCTCAGTGCCAATTTGTGGTATGGCTTAGAATTGAAAAGGGGATACTTATTCTGCCTTCATGGAGAAACTTGTGCAACTTTTGACTGCCAAAAGTTTGTCTAGACTTATCTCAACTGGAAAAACCAGTAGAGTTCATCTTAAGCAATCGGTTGGGAAAAGTAAGATTATCAGGGCCTATACTTAAGATCATGACCTACTGAAAATGATAGTCGTTTGAGTTTAAGCCTGTGATAGGAGAATCTCAAATCTCAACATGTTCTCTGGGAAAGCCATGTAAAACTTTACTGGAAGCATATTCTATCAAGCATCTATCTTGCCTTGCGCGTAAAGGAAGACTTCCCCGAAAGCTTAGGATATATCTTAGGGTAATTCTTTCCTCTGCTGAACATGAAAGGAAATTATCAGTGATTTACCAAAAAGGGATGTAAACCCTACACAACGGGTACTCCGGTGACTCACCATTTATATTCTGTATGCCAATATGGTGAGGTTGTTTCTATGACCAGCCAAAGACATAGTCGAGAACATAGACCAGTGCTAGAGAGAATGGGTAGAGCAGGAAGGCCAGTGAAGAGGTCCAAACTGGGAAAGTGGTGCGGAAGCTTCCGAAAGCACCCATTGCAACACAAACAATAATTATCACCAGCACCTCGGCCGAGAAGTCCCATGTCAATCCTCTGACGTATACAAGAGCTAGGAAGACCGACAGGCAGAGCACATTGTTCATAGTGGCTGCTCCGTATAACTGTGTCATGGAAAACAAGTAATTTCAGGCCTATCTCTAGTCTAACGCAGGCAGGCATGTGAAAAGAAAATTAGTATAACAACTCACCTCGGAGAATGTCAAGGAGGCAGTTCTCAGTTTCTTCCTGCTAGAAAAGATAATTGCCGACACTGCCTCACTGGAGTTTGTCGCCAACGGCAAAGCGATGAATGAGATGAAGAAAGTGGGAATACCCGTAGCATCTGAGAAGTTATCCACGGCGTCTACCAGAGGATCAGCGAATGCAGCAGCAATGAGTGTTCCCAGCAACAGTAGTAGCCCTGCTTTCACTGTGATCCATTTAGCATTTTCGACCCCTTCAACAACCTCGTCACTTTGTTCTCCCATGCTTTGATCGCCAAGGAGATCGTGCTCTCTTTTAGTTTGCTGCGCGATTAAGTACAAAAAATGTTATCGCAGAGAGATCACAATAAGCATAAGAGGATGGATACTTACGACATGGAAATCACTCAGAAACTTTTGCGTCTGGGCGCCTGACTGGGATTTAGCTCCAGCCCTCCTTGCTTCATTCAGCCATTTTGATACTCCCTTGACAAACTCCTCTTTCTCGATAAGCATATTACTAGATGTATCAAAGTCGTTTAAAACCTTAGTCACCGCATCGTTCTTGTCTAAGTCAATCTGTTCGAACTGGATCCCGATTATTAAAGCCTTTAGCTCCGCAGCAGATAGATACCCATCTCTATTCTCATCAATAGCCTCGAATAGTCTGCGGTTCAATGGAGTGAGATATCAGAAAACTGCCGATACTGAGATGATAACAACACGAGGACGAGGAACAAACTTTTCTATAATGTCAATATTCGGCTCTCCCTCATCTGTTAAAAGTCTCCCAAGTGCACGCATTTTAAAATGCTGGAGGAGTCCAGATATCACATGTTTGTGCTTGGCGAAGGCTAGTTTCCTCCTCTGAATCCAAGGTTGGAATACCTGTAAAAATATTGGCAGTAAATCGACATCAAAAGTTGGACGATAGAATTCATTTTGATTATCAAGGCCGGAGGATACCTGATAAGCACAGTAGCTGATCAGGAGTGCAACGGAGACAATGAGAGCAACCAACACTGCTAAATGTCTTCCTGAGCTAGAGTTTAGCATTTGGGGAAGTTGGACGATGATGAACGGTAGAATCGAGACAGCCATGATTCTTGCGGCATAACTTGTCCAAATGTCAGTGCTAACTCCAGACTCTGCAAGTTAAATTTCCATCAGTTCGATCCCTAAAATCCGTATTCTACTAAGATACGGATTTTGATGGAAACACATACCAGTCATGTGGAAGCCTTTTGTATCCTTGGTGTCGACTGCAACGCCATTTTCAATGTCACACTTGCCGATGAGCACACAAGATCCCCATACTAATGTCAGAAGCATGACGGTAGATCCAGCTAGTAAACCCATTCCAACAGATACCTGTTCTTGAGCTGTTGATGTGCTTCCGGACAGCCCCGAAACTGTCATAGGAAAAAATGGGCTGTATAATCGGACCGGCTGAGGCTTAGAATGGCTCCTAATAAGCCAATTTGTTCATATTCATATCACACAAACATGGCACAAGGTCCTACAATCTCCTACCATTCGTTGCGCCCAAACGGACACTTGGTGTTATAAGCCTAGTTAGTTCCTACCTTCCTTGATTCAATAGTCACTATAACCTAGAGTGGAGTCCACTTCCTCCCAATCAATAAAACTTGGCAAGAATCTCCATAACCCTAAACTGTGACATGTTAGTAGACAGAAACAAACCCCTAAATGGAGAAAAGGAGGATACCTAAAATGAGCATGGCATCAGGGAGGGCACCAAGCATTGGAAGGAAGAGGCCTCCAACAATCCCAGGCCCCAGAATCTCCAGCAACATCTCACTCCCGGTGGACAAATAAGTAGCCGCCAAGTACATCAAAAACCCATAAACCAGAATCAAAAACACATTCCCGAGCGCAGAGGTTGTGCAGGGAAGAAACCCATAAGTCTGGTCGCATGTCGACTCTGCTGCTGCCTGCAAGAGCGTGGCAGGAGTGATTACTGATCCATCCGAGGTTAAATGGGTCTGGTTTGGTACGAGGCTGATGATGCGGGCGTGGGTGGAGAATGCGGAGAGGAGGAGGAGGAGGAGCGTGGTGAAATGGGGCTTGGTGGACATGGCTGGTAGATGGAGTCGTGGTGGATCTGGAGGTTGGAGAGATGAAGAGGATCAAGTTTTTATTGGTTTGAGGAGCGCGAGGGAGACGTGGATGAATCGTTATTACCGAAACTACCCTCGGGGCTTACGCGGCCACGTCGATCAGGGACGTGGTGGTAGGGAGTGGCAGAGTCGTAAATATCGGGTAATTCTGAGGGTAGAATAGGGAAAAGGAGTGAGCATGGATACTTCCAGTTTAGAACTTTGAGTTTGAGGTCGGCAATGTTAAATAAAATACTATGCCTTAAAGAGCCCGAAACCCTAAAAATAAACTGCTTGTTATCATGAGAAGCGGCAAAAATCCAAAGCGAATGGAACAGGGCGAGTTGGTGATAGACTGATAGGTTATTTTTGGTGCACATGACCCAAAGTCAGAAACTATATTTTCAGCGACACGGTTGGCAGTACAATAAAAGTCAATAATTGAAATGTCCATCTGGTACAAGTTTTCAATAATTGAAATGTCAAAGGTTTCTATTGAATAGAATGGTAGCTGAGGAACGGAAAAACGATACTCAGAACGATGTCGTCTCAGAGGGATAGCAGTGAAATTAATGTAATAAATATATAAAGCAGCATATTAAATTGAAGCCTTGGGTTTGGGCCTTAGGCCCCAAGAGAAACTTGATAAAATCAGAGAGACAAATTTGTCGGGAGAAATTAACTTCCTATTTACCTGGCCTGGCTTGGCTCATCTATTTTTGTTGCTGGAACTGCAGCACTTGCCTGAGTCTCTCTATTTCCTTTTTCAATGCCTCTTCATGAGCTGGGAATTACAGGAAGAGGGACATTGAATTATGAGGGATTACTCGCATATTCAGACCGAGTCGAGTCGGTTGGACTTACCATCCTTGAAGATATTGTCTTGAGCCAATGCTGCAATTTTTTGCTTCAAGGTGCTGTTGTCCATGTTCAGAACCAACCTCTGATGGTCCAGAAACGCAACCCGTGGCGACAAGGCTGAGACTTCCGTCTGTTGAGAATTCAAAAGCGGTTAGGTTAGATATGAGTAGTTGTAATCGACATTGCTTCATCAATACCAGCACTCTGATGTTGAGGCTTGAATTATAACAAAGGATTACTTGTAGTAGAGTTACACTTTGTTCTAGCTCTGACATGTATTGTAGCTTCTTCACTCTTGACCTCTGCGCAGATTGCCTGTTCGCTAGAATTCTGGTCATCAAAAAAAAAAACATAGAAATACGAGGTAGAGATTAATGAATCATCTTTCAGAAAGGCAATGCCAATTATGGATGAGTGTTGTATCATACCTCTTCACCCGTTTTGGGTCAGTAATAGTATCAGTGGCTGGGAGGCAAGGACGGAGTTTTGAGGAGCTGAGAGTCTCATTGCTGTCCAAATACATGTCCACATCTTTCTGCTGCACCATTTCATGACCTGAATTGACCTGGCTACCACCAGTTTCACAACCACCATCGTCGCTGTTCTGATCAGACAGTGCGGAACAACTGTCGCCTAAAGTTGCACCATTGTCTGAAAACATGGACATGAGCTGCTCATCGAAATCATGACCATCTTTCATCTCTTGTTCTTTTCGCTCTTCGTCAAGGAACGTTGTGATGGAGTCGCTCATGGATCTCCGATGAGCCTGAGCTCCACGAGGGTGTGATGAGTAATCAAGGAACTGGTCCATCCACGAGGATTGCCCTTGGTGAGGGTTAGGAGGGGGGAGTGGCGGAGGGAACAATGTGTGGTGTCGGAAGGCTGGCCAATTTTGCGTCATATGTGAAGGGACCTTTGGTGGTAGTTGTGCCATTCTTCTCCAACTGATTGAACTCAAGCTGCTAGCCAGACAAACTGTATACACTGACCTCAGCTCAGCAGTCGGAATTTAGCAGTTGAGGATCACATCAGTGCTCAGATCTTGAATCAATAATGCCAAAAACTGACACAACACTGAAGAAGCACAACACGAATTCTGCAAGTATTTACCAAGTTAGCATATTCTCATGTGGCGGTTGGGACTTCGTATACAACGAAAGCAATGTAATAAAACAATGAAACTATGGACAATAAGAGCACTGTAGATATGTCCGGCCTTCAATGAAGGACGCTAACAAGGCATGAGTAGGAACATGTTGAAGGGCACATAAATAGCGTATAAGTAATATATGAAAGTGGTCACATGCAGAGAAGACTAAGAGACAGCTAGCAACAGCTGATGGAGGGAGGATAAAGGAATATATATCAACTCTTGGGGAGTCCTAAACACTCCACATTATTCTAAAGCATGTACAAGTATTAGTATCTGAGTTTATTATGATCACCATGTGCTAACATATGTCTGTCGTTACGCTTAAACTCTATTAGCTTCTTATAATTGCAAGGTACTAAAACTAACTTCCTTACCTTATCTGCATATATGTGATAGAATATGAGCTTTCTGCCAATGAAATTCAATAAGAATAAACTTAGGTAATATGAGTTCAGATTGTTAAACATGAAAATGCAAACAGAGTGCATGTAATGTGAGGATGAGAAATTTGCAATATCAAGTGCCATATGCATATATAATAGAACAACAGAACCTTACCTCCTTGCCCCACCCATGTGAAATCTCAGCAAGCCCCACCTCTGTTTAGTTTGTCACAAATGGATCATCACATGCCCTGAACTTCTTATTGCTTTCCATCATCTCGTGCATAAGCTGACATGTTTTAAAAAAGGAAAGTACTTAAAGGACGCAATGATAATGATTAGGGATAACCTAAGAGTACAATTCTAAGTTTATCATATTAGTGAAAATCAAATAAAACATCTTTCAGAATACAACTTTCTATGCAGAGAGACAGATAGCCTGTATCAAATGGGACATTATCATCTCAAAAAAGTGTTACAAAGCATCTGGCAGTGGAAAATACATGTCAAGCAGGTACTAGATACTCCTTGAGACAATTTATGCTCAGTAAAATTGGTAAGACCTGAATTCAAACTCATTATCGCAATATTGTCATTGCAATTTGTATCATTATACTAAATGTCAAGTATCAACACCTGGTGCAAACGGTTAACCAGACAGACCCCACCCTCAAATTTCAATTCTGCTTAGTAACAGCGGAACAAAGGATTCCTTAGCACATTCCATGTTCCCTACTCGCTTTATTTATTTATGTACTTATTTGTTCCTGTGGCCAGAAGCCTCACTTTACATGATGCCTTCTTTTTTGCTACATAGATATATAGATGAAAATACTTTTACATGTTTATTAGCAGCGTATAAGAAAGAGCTCATGCCTGAGTTAGTGGGTTAGACAATTGAATCAGCTTTGATGATGCACCTCCATTCCATTCTTTTCCCCGCAGTCATGGAGACTCGCGCGTTTTATGTTTGTTTCCATGCTATTGAAATGAGACTTCAGTCCAATCCAGCACCGATAATAGTCATGGTCCATGAAGGGAGACTCGAGAGCCCATTGGCAGATACGAGGAATCAAGGCAGATTCAAACATGAAGGCCATAGTATTCGTTATTCTTTGAGGTCCCGAGTCACTACCTTGAGCGATGTTACCCTGCAAGCAGAAGGTAGCGAAACTATTAAATAGTTGTCTGGCTTTGTCCAAGAATAGAAGCATCCGATTGGCTCAAGATTAGCCAATGGTTGCAGTTGGCTAAAGCTATTGACAGCTTTAGATTTGGCAACAATATATTGCAGAAATACTTTCACAAAAAGCTTTATGCTTTGTAACGATTTTTGTTCAATTACCTCAAAAGTCTTTGTGTCTGGACCATGAGGCGTCATACAGCTGTGAAGACTTGCCCCGCCAGGGAGAAACCCATCAGCTTTTGCCTGAATATGAAGAGCATCAGATAAAACAGTTTTCATAAGAAAATAAGGCAATTGCATTTGGGCTATGGTAAATCGCTATTACAGACTATTTTTGGATTAGAATTTTGAAGTAATCATTCTTAACTTCACATAATTTCCTCAAACTTACCAAAAATGATTGCATCAAATTGGTTTCTACTTTCTATTGATTTTATTTAAAATTTAACTACCCCAGTTGGCTGATGGAGATAGCATACTTTAGTCATCTGATATAATTCTTATCCGAAAGAACAAAGATATAGCAGGAACTTGAGGAGTTCTACACCTCATAACCTCCATGAATCAGTCCCATGAATTCGCTCATGCAATTACGGTGATAATATGGAGGTCTGAATGTATGCTCAGCAACCAGCCAACGAGGTGGAAAGATGACAAAGTCGAGCAATGCGACACCCGGTTTATCAGTTGGTGCTGTTAGCACTGCATCATAAAAGATGGTGATTAAACAAAAGAACATTCCAAAGTCCTGAAAGACTCGAGATTTCAATTACCTGTGTTTATTGATGGATCACCATGATCAACCAAAACAGTATTGTAAGGGCAGAATTTATTCAGATCGTACTGCAAACACAAATAAACAAATCAGGTGGGCTTCTCATCATAAATATAGAGGGATTATTCTTTTTTTTATTCAAAACTTGAAGAGCCAATAACAACTCTTCAATCTAATACAGATATTAGAAGATTACACGACATGTAACTGTAACAATACCTTGTAAGGAGCATAATTGCCATGCCATGCTACCACATTGAATGGAGAGAAATCTTGTATAGCAGTGAAAAGGTCACCACCATATTTTTGTACAATAGTGTAACCTGGACGAGGTTCCTCCTCAAACCAAGCAGTGGGAACAAGAAAATCCCTTGAAGCAGCTAAGCCATTAGCGCCTGCACTTGGACAGTTACAAAATGAGGAATGTAGGCAGCAAAGAGAAAATTAGGTGATACATAGATTATTTTGCAATGAATTTCATGTCCTGGGCCTGCTGGGTATCACCTACCTATAGGACCAAGCTCGGGAAGTTGAAAATGTGCGCCAAATATCTCTGCAACATAACCCCGGGATGGACCATCTGGAAGGCTAACTGAAAAACGGAATCCTTGTGGCAAAACAACAATTTCACCTGGAGACACTTCTAGTTTTCCACATTCAGTGGTTATCCATAGCCCTGCCACGTTTCAGATCTTACATTTCCGTGCAGATGTAATGTATGTCGCTGAAGTTGCAAGAAAGTAATTTCATATGTATTTGTGCAACAGTTCTAGCTGTGACCCGGTCAAAATTTCACGTCACTGAGACTAATTGAGGCAGCAAGAATGTCGTCCAACAAACATAAACACATAAATCTACTCAACACATTCAGTCAGTTGCTAAACAATGTGGCTTACATACTTCCTTTTTGAGGGACAATCAAAAAATCTCCATCAGCATTGCAGAAGGCACAGTCATCCATTGATATATTGGCAGTGTACCTGCACCAGGTATCTATTTAAGATATTGGTCCACAGTTTCAACGAAATACATTAATGTATCAGGCGAGAAAGATGTATGATATGCTGATTAATCAAGACAGAAAAATTAGGATCTAACAGAGAATCAAAAGTAATTATGAAGTACAAAGTACATATGAATAGCATATCCATGTCGAAGGAATGAGCTCCCAGCCCCACAGATAGTGTACAACCCATCAATAAAATCAGTTGGCTTATCAGGTATTTCCACCGGCCTCCACCTCAGCTGAGTGGGGGTTATTGAACTGTTTGACGGAGTAAAATCAGCCACCAGCTTCCCGTGAACTGGCAACCGAGGTTTGAACGGCTCATGTGTAACTGATGGCTTGATCCTATACAACCAACTGATCACAAAATTTCCAAATCAATCACAATCACAAAATCCAACACTCCACTAAATCTTACAATTCCAAAACACAACCAGATGATCACAAAATCACCTAATCAATTAAAAATCTAAAAAAATATTAAAATCTCATTCCATTATAAATCAACTACCAGTTTAACTACACCTCCACGCTTCCATACACAGCAAATAAAACCAAAACCAAAATAATAAAAAATCAGGAGTCTACCAGCTCTCTCTCCAACTCAATCAATCAAGCAACTCACGTAACCTAAAACCACCAGAAAGAAAAAGTTCAAGTAACCGAAGTTATACCTGCGCTGATTGAGGTGTCGAGGCGTAGTGAAGGAGGTGCCGGAAATCTGCTCGGCGTAGAGACCGTACGGACAAACGAGCGGACTGTTCTGTCCAGCCGGAAGAGCTCCTTCGATCGCCTCCGTCGAGAAGTGGTTCCCCAAGCCCGACTGGTACTTCATCTCCGCACCAAAATCTGCAGCGCTGGCAGCGCCGGATTTTCCGGCCGATCGGTGATCGTCCATTTTCTTCCACTAGATGTTGCAGAAACGTGTCGAGTCGATCAAGCAATTGAACACGAAATGGATTTATAGGCAAATAGTTTTCATATTTACTATCAGGCCCCTAAACTATAGATTTGTTCAAAACATGCCGTTCCAAAGTAATAGTCTTACCTGATAGCCCCAGTTAATTTCAACAATTCCCCCAACTTCTTGTCTTACGATTTTTATCTATTAAATTTTCAGTTCATTTAAGGCTTAATTATATTAGTGTGATTTTTTTGGATTAAACTGAATAGAACTTACACATTTGATACAAAGGTAAACTTAAAATTGTAATTTTATCATTTACAATTTAATCCATACTTTATAAGGCCATAGAGCCAGAGGACAAGAACAAAACCAAAGCCACTAGACAATACCAAATCTTACCTAAACCTCAGCATCAAAAACCAGATTTTTGATCTCAGGAGGATTCATGGGTTGGAGAAAGGAGTATTTGGACGTCATCCTCGTGCCGATCAGCTTGCTGATCATGTTCTGCTACCATGTTTTCCTCCTCTACAGATGCCTAAAGCTTCCGGAAACCACTGTAATCGGGTATGAGAATCACAACAGGAAAGCTTGGGTTGCAAGCATGATGCAGGTTAGAAAAGTTGAGCCCTTTTCAGATTTTGGGTCATTGGCCATGATTTTGATCACAGTATTGTGTTAGAGATAAGCACTTTATTATAAAATTGTGATTCTTGAGTTTAAGCATTTGAATCACATGGGGATGTGTTTCGATATATCTAGCAAATTTCACATGGTGTCAGAGCCGCAGACACACGATCTGAGCCGAGTACGTGGGACGCGCATGTGACCGCGCAGTGCATGACGAAGCATCCGTTTTACGGCGTGTGTTGGACCTGGAGGGAAGATGTGTGGAGCCCGCCCATATAAAATATCGTGTTTGTAGGTTTGATCCGTGGAGGGGAGACGCAATGAGCGCGTCTAGTTTATCGTTATATGTTAACGAGTGTAAAATTTGAAGGATAATTTGCTGTGCTGCGACTCTTGAATTTAAATTTTGAGTCACATGAGGAATGTGGTCCGATATATGTACTGATTTTTAGTTGGTGATTACATGTGTTTTTGTAGGTTGATGCCAAGGAAAGGGGGCTGGCTTTGGGCGTGATGAACAGCAATATATCCGCAGCGACTTTCCTCGCTTCCACGTCTTTGACACTAGGCTCCCTGATCGGGACATGGGTTGGGAGCTCGACGGGCAACATGTTCATATCTCATATAACTTATGGAAGCACAAATTCAGCCATTATTTCAGTCAAGTACATCAGCCTCCTGGCCTGCTTTCTTGCCTCATTTGCTTCCTTTGTCCAATCCATCCGCCACTACGTCCAGGCCAATCTCCTCCTCAGCATGCCGGACACTGATGTACCTGCAGGTTTCGTCGAAAAGGCGGTGATTCAGGGAAATGTGTTCTGGTGGATCGGTCTTAGAGGTCTCTACTTTGCAATGACTCTCCTGCTATGGATCTTTGGCCCTGTACCCATGTTTTTAGCATCAGTTCTGACTGTTGTTGTCCTGCATTTTCTCGACACCAACTCCACCGCGTTGCACCGTTTTGAGCGGTCGGGGGCGCATCAGCTGATCAGGAAAATTGAGGAGGAAATGACTGTTGTGGCTGCTAGAGCTAATGAGCATGTGAGAAGAAAAAGTCCCGGTGGGAGCAGCAGCGTAGAGTAACTAACTCATCAACAACTATGTAAGTTACATTCATTCAAAGAATAGTGAGGGAAGCATCCAAAATCGAACTCTAGACGGTAAAAGTTTAATATTTATTTTGTTATAGATGATAGATTCCCTTCTATTCTTAACATTACGTATTTTTATCTTTTATAGTTATGGCTCTTTCTTTTTCGCGGAGGGCGCCCAAATCCACTCGGAGCCCTTTTAGATATCGAATTTTATTCTTATAAATCAATAAGAGATAAGTACAAATGAAAATATCAAAGGGAAAGAAGGACTAACCGGATCATCTCGATTCGTGGTCGGAGCTAATTGTAGTTATTTTTTAATAAAAATCCGTCCGCCAATGCCTTCTGGAAGATAAATGATAATTTTTGCCTCAAAACAGAGGGTACTGTCAGTAGCTTCATACCTTTGACCTCAGCCTACCTCGCCGTCACTGTCCTGATCAGCTGACGTTCTAGCTCCGAAACCTCCTAAAAATTTTATGATGAAAGATACGAATATAAATTGATTGAATGAATAATTTATCTCATTGTTAGAAATCTTTCTCTTGTAAGTGTCTCGGTGGCCCTAACCATGGCCCTCCCACAAAACGAGAGACTTAAAATTGAGAACTTTGTTAAATTTGAAGTGTGGCCCGTTAAATGAAAATGGTGGGCCGGATGGGGGCCCGGCCCAATGGATGAACGAGAGGCAGCGACAAGGACACCAAACAAAAAAGGACAACCGAGACAAAAACATCTCTTCGTGACGAGATTCTCGGATGTGTCGACAACCATCGTAGCTTCGCGTCTGTACAGCACACTCGGTTACAGCAGTGGATTCCTAAGAAGAATCGAATTCGACCTGGGTTTTGTTTTTTGAGACAGAAATGGGAAGGATTTTCGTTGTGGAGCTTGAGGGGAGAGCCTACAAGTGCAAATTTTGCAGCACTCAGTTAGCCCTGGCTGATGATCTTGTCTCCCGGGTGATGATTTCCACTCAATTTCTTGTTTTTGTTGATGGTTTTTGCTTCTTGTAAATGAAAGTTTCCATCTTTGGTTGTGGAATTTGCTGTGTGGACGCCTATAGGTCTAATCGAGCATGCATAGGATTTGAAGTAGGTTAGGAACAGTGTCAGCTTTTGATGTTTTATGTACTGTTTGGAGTATGGCATTAGGGTTTTAGCTGAATTGATTGAGTTGTTTATGATGGGGTATGTTGATTTTGCATAGGTTGTGCTGTTCATTTGTGCTTCTTGCTTCATTCACTTCGCATTGGATAGTTGTTGATCTGCAGTTTGCGCTAAAATTTGATGGAAGGGCCTTGATTTGTAGCTTAAATTGAACACTGGTGAAGAGCTACTTGGTATTATTAAATAATTTCATGACTTTTGTGTCTATCTGTCGATGGTATTATAACGTGAGGACATGTGGACTTCCTTCGTTCGGGGTCGTGTAGATTTGCACTGTTGTGAATTGATCTGTAGGAGCTTTAAATGATGTGATCAATTGGTAGGCATAGATGAAACCAAAATATTTTAAGGGGTTTGAGTGGGGATGTTCTCTCGTTAAATCATTTTCACCTTTCTATGTCGGACAAGAAGATATGTTAAGTTTTTTATTAGTTTGATGCTTCTCTCATCTTGAATAATTTTTTTTCGCCATGATGTCTCTTATTTCGTAGTACTGCATTCAGGCTTTCCACTGCCATCGAGGAAAAGCTTACCTATTCAACAATGCGTAAGTACCGAATGCCCGTCCTAGTCTCGATACCTTTTTAATTGACAGCTTTGATATTCATTTATCAGTTCAAAAGTGATAAATTTTGTTGTGGATATAAACTGATGATTATGACCGCCCAAAAGAATTATTGCATCGATTGATTCATTAATATGCGGACTATATCTCGGTATTCTAGCTGATGCGTGAAGTAGATATTCTAGATTTCACAATTCACATTCATTTTTTTGCCGGAGTTTGTTGATATAATCGATGGAGTCTTTATTTTCTTTACCTGTGCTGTGGATCAAGGGTGAATGTCACAATAGGAGACAAGGAGGAGAGGATGATGCTTTCAGGAATGCACACGGTCGCCGATGTATTTTGCTGCTTTTGCGGTCAGATCGTCGGCTGGAAATATGTAAATCCTTCACCCACAATTTTCCACTGCATTTTTCAGTTTGTCTAGTTTTTTTTTTTGAGAACTCTTGAATTAAGTTTTGCCTAAATAAATTATAACATCCTTGAAACGGTTTTTTCAATCCAGGAGGCGGCACATGAGAGGTCCCAAAAGTACAAAGAAGGGAAATTTGTGCTCGAAAGGTATAACACCATTTTCCTTGAAGATATTTTTTCTACTACATACAAACGGCTCAAGATCCTCTACCTATACTATACCCTTGTTTACATTTTTACAGGGGGAGGATCGTCGATGGCATCGGGTCTGAATTTTTCATCGATACACATACTGGATGCAGCGACTCGGATGATGCCCAAGTTTAATCCTCAATGTTCCCAAATCGCCGCACTCTAAGGGAGTTAAGTTATGTATATGTAATATATAATACATAGTGTAGTTAAGCTTGGCTCATAGTGCCGGAAAGTTCAAAAATAGCACAGCAAGCCGGCTGAATGAGGCAGACAAAGTTGGAGTCTCTCATCTATGAAACTATCAGATGCTTGCTGCAGCTTTGATTTTTACTTTATCCTTAGTTTCTTTTGGCGACGGAATTTCTTGCTTAATGTCGTCGCTAAATATCTGAATGTCGGCATGAGATTTGAAGCCTTGATGATGTCATAACTCACTGAAGACTCATATAATGGACCTCAAAAACCAATTTTTCTAAGAAAATTTTCAACTTTTTTGAAATCCACCACTTGGGTCTTCTCTAGAAAATCAAATGTATGTGTTTGATAAACTTTACAGAGAAAAAGGGGGCGTCTTGAATTGTTGTGTAGGCTTTGGTTGATGATAATGGACACAAAAAAGTAAGCTTTTTTATATGAAGAAGATGTCATTACATGGCTGCAACATCTGCCGACCTCGTTTGGACTTTAGGATTATTTTTATATCAAAACAGATGACTCCAATTGGATGTGTCAATAAGACTGACACGTGGCAGCTCCACACTGATCATGATGAGCATCACCATTTCACCACCATCACCATCAGTCCATCATCACCTTTACATAAATCTCTCTCTTCCATTTCTCAGTGTTCCCGTGTTGATTTTCTCTCTCATTTTTGTGGGATTTTGTGTTTCAGTTTTCTGATCCATGACAGGAAGAGAAATTCTCCACAAGATGAAGGTATGTGCTGGGTCTGTAGAAAACCCTATTTACATTTCTTGAATGAGATAAAGTTTTAACGTTTGAGTTGGGTTGTGTGAAATCCGACATGGGTCTAGAAAAGATGTTGGCATATGTGGTTGTGTTGTGATTTGTCATCAGAATTGGGACTTTGGCATGTAATTAGATCCAGGAATTAGGTCTTCTTGGTTGTAAGAAACCCTTTAAAATCTGGTTACCCAATTGGTTGTTTTGATCAGTTTTTAGTGTAGGGGATCCTCAATCAGTGATTCAAGTGTGAAAAGGGTTAGGTTCGCCTGATCTGTCGATCCTCGAATTGCCTGTCAGAGTTTTAGTTCACTCCAGGGACTAAAATTTTACAGTGTGTGAAGGATGATAATTTGATAACAATGTTGTTGAGATTGGATTTGATTCGGCAGTCCCCAACTTCAGGAAAGTGAAATTTCAGCTCCTTCAATTTGAATGCAATTCGATGCTCGATACTGGGGTTGTTTTCCCATGTAATAACGATTGGTCTAAATTGTGTTATATGATGAACTGTGATGAACAATGGGCGAAATGTTGGGTTCATACGGTAGCTGCTTGTATTTGTTCTTATACTAGGTGTGTTTTAAACCGATAAAGATGATTAGGAATCGACGTTTTTTTTTCTGAATCCTTTTACTGTGAATTTATGAAGGTTTTATTTGTCGTAGCGTTGAAGTTTTGTGCTTGCTGCAGGAAAAAATAACAGGTCCTTCAGATGCTGGTAAAGGAAAGAGTAAGATGTCCAAACACGTGACTCACGGCTTTCACTTGGTTGAAGGAAAATCAAACCATGCCATGGAAGATTTTATCCACGCCCAATTTAGACAAGTTGGTGATAATGAGCTTGGTCTTTTTGCAATATTCGATGGTCATTTGAGCAGCATTATACCGGATTATCTTCGTAATCACTTGTTCGACAACATTTTAAATGAGGTAACGTCCATGTCAAAACATAAGCATCTAATTTCCTAGTCATTGTTCCCATCGGAGATGAAGCTGATTCAATATATTCCTGCTGCGTGTATTTAGATAATGCGTTTTGGAATTTTTGCTCCACGAAAATTTTGTAGGAGGCAGTTGAACTGATGTATTGCTTTCTGTTTTCGTTCGTTTGAAGTCACAGATATCAACGTGATTGTTGTTTTTATTTCTTGTGGTAAGCAGCCGGACTTCTGGACTGAGCCGGAGAATGCAATCAGGAAAGCCTATCAGTTGACTGATATTGAAATTTTGGAGAAGGCAGTCGAAATGGGAAAAGGCGGTTCAACAGCAGTTACAGCGATACTGATCAACTGCGAAAAGCTTGTTGTAGCTAACGTTGGAGACTCACGAGCAGTCATTTCTATAAATGGCGTCGCCAAACAATTGTCAATCGATCATGATGCTGGCACCGAACGCAAGGAAATTGAGGAACGAGGGGGTTTCGTGTCAAAATTCCCTGGTAATCAAAATTTATTTGTTTTCCTGTAAAATCGTTAGCTTACATTCTCATCATACATATTACATATCATCTCCAGTGGCCTGTCTAATTTTTTGTTCCTCATTGTATGAATAATATTTTCACGTAGGTGATGTGCCGCGCGTTGATGGCCAGCTGGCTGTGGCACGAGCATTCGGTGACAAGAGTTTGAAGAGACACCTGAGCTCCGACCCGCATATAGAAGTTCAACTGGTCGATGATGATGTAGAATGTGTCATCTTAGCAAGCGATGGTCTATGGGTGGTTAGTTGACTTCCACACTTTACTTGAACTAATGATAACCAACTGAATCTCAAACCTGCTTCCGTCACCAACAGGTGATGTCCAACCAGGAAGCTGTCGATGCTATTAAGGACATAAAAGATGCGAAGGCTGCGGCAAAGCACTTAACCGACGAAGCCTTAGCAAGGAGGAGCTCAGATGACATTTCCTGCATAGTGATCAAGTTTCAGTGATCCGATTACCAGCATTTTAGAGATCTTACAGTCAATCAAGACTATGTCTCATGAAGCTTGTTTTGACAATGTTGTAATTTGAGTGCTGAAATTTCTTGAATGTATTTTCTTGTTTTCTGGATGAGGTTCAGGTTTATTTCTTCTGTCTGAAAATTTTCACTAGAAATGCAATGCAGTAAGTCAACCATGGTTGCATCATTTATGCTTGACAGCTTCAGATAAGTATTGACAAATAAAGAATTTAGGTAAGAATTGGGTCCAGCTTTTTTAAGCATGACCCACCCAAAAGGGGTACTGGAGAAAATTCTGGAGAAGATAAAAAAGTCACAGAAACTCCTCTCTCCACAGGACTCTGAAATTTCAGGGTTGCTGGCTGTGAATTTGAAGAGATGAAGTTCTTGTTTCAGTGTCCATGCTGCTCATGCTTCTGCTTCATGAAGTCCATGAAGGGGAAGCCAACAGTGGTCCAAGCGGCGAAAGAAGCAGATGCTGCTGAGAAGAAAGCGAAGTAATCAGACTTGGAATTCCTCCATGACTGATCAAGTAGTAAGTAATTCAGAGTCTTTGTGATCATCAGTGTGGTTTCAAATAATGGAATGAGTTGTGCTTACCAGTTCTGATCAAGCTTTTCCAGATCTCTCCATGTCTATTTTAAGGTCCATTGCTGTGGCCTGCAAAATATGTCAATCATAGTGAAAACCTCCTTAATTAATTCTGTCACCAGAACAAACATTCTTAGCATCAGACCACCTGCAAAATCAAAAGAACACGACAACTTTCATAAGGAACATATCAAACGAATCAAAGAGGGTTTAAATATATCTTGCTATGTTGATTCACAGAGGGAAGCAGGCGAGGAATGATGATGTCATCCAACAGATTTATAGGCTTGGAGCTTGAATTCATAGTACATCTTGTGATCATCCTTCCGAATAAAAGTCTGTATGAACTTCCTTTCAGACCTTGTAGCCTTACGCAACTTTCAAGCCTCTTGGGGTTCGCAAAACCAGTTGATAAACCTGTAAGCACTCGGATTTTCTACACAATGAACACTGAACTGACAAACATCCGTAACCCAAATGCAGATTTTTCTGCATCAGTGGTCGACAGATGAATAAACTTCACAAGAAAGTTAGAGACTTGGAGATATCTAAGAGTCACAGATTTGGAAGATGAGATTTATTTTTGGCCAAGGAAAGTTTAAGATTTATAAACTTTTTCGATATGATGCAAACATGGAACTTAATCATATACATTTGGATGAGTCTTTAAGGTTGTGTAAATTCATATATCAGTAAGCTCAGAGCCAGTCCTGAAAGGAGAGACCCTAAAAAGCTTTATATTCAGTTATCCACATAATAATAAGCACACCTGGTTACAGTCAGACGACTCACGATTGTCACGCAATTCATTCAAGTTTACTAACCACACAACTCCATGGGAGCACCAGCAGCAGGCACGGCCGTAGTTTCTGTTTACAGCCAGTGAGGTTTGCCTGTAGCTAGCTTGATAACGATAAGAACTAAGATGATAACAGCCTGAGAAACAATGGCGCAGAGTTAGGATACTGCACTGACAGTTAAACCAAGATTTACATAGGACGCGTTTTGACAGCCAGTATTTGACACAGAAGAATCATGGGCATGTACTAGACATAAAATTCAGCTAACCATGGAATCCTTAGCCTATGATGTTACCTAGACATCGAATTTCAACTCAATTCCAGATTTCTTAACCTTACATTTAGGATAGCAAACAAAGAAGCCTCTGCAATTTCATATAACAGTCTTCTAACAAGGATAGGCACTCACAGCTATTAAGCAAGCAATACAGCCCGGCTTCTCTCTGTAGTCCTTCTTATGTATGACATAGCCCAGCAAGAGAGATCCAATATACCAGGGAAAGACACCAAGAAAGAACCCTAGTATGAACCTTCAAGAAAGATCATCAATGACATTTTAGAAAATCATCCCAACAGTCTCACAAATTAAGAGCCAACCAATGTATTATTTTGACATACAAAGTCCATCCAAAACCAAGTCCACAGCAAGGAAGAGGCTGTCTTGCAGGTACTCCTCCAGCAACAACATAGCCTGTGTAACATAGGATGATTGTCAGACAACCCATGAACCTTGAAAATCAAGTCTTAATGACATAAAAATGCAGATACAAGGAACAGTTTGTCGAGGAGGAGGAGGAGCTGCTGTTGCTGATGCTGATGCTGGTGGTGGTGATTTTGGCTGGTGGGGGGCTTCAGGAAGCAGTGGTGTGTAAGTGGTGCTTGAGCCATCCTTGTGTGGCGGCTGCTCCAGATCCACAGACCCTTTCTTGACCCCTTCTTGCCCGCCCATTTTCTCAGCTTATCTCAATCACAAACAGCAGAAAGATTCAACCTTTAGCTCAAAGTTTCAAGCTTTATGGTGTTGGGCGATATGTGATGGTGGAAGTGGCATATATAGCTTGCAGGAAACACAACCTCGGATGAGTAGAAGCTGGAAAATTAATGCTCACTGCTCAGTGGGTTCAGCTGCTTTGACATGGTTTTTTTCCTAGGTTTGAAGCAAGCCCTCAGGTAGGTAATTTTTTTATGCAAATCAGTTTTGCTATTCTTAGAAAAGCTCATGCAGGCATTGCTGACGTAACCTGAACCTGGCTGATTCCATTCAAACCATCTTTGTCCATCATAACTTTGAATGTGAAAACACATTCTCATAGATTTAATGTGCAGCACTTACTAAACTTGGCAACAAAGCAAAAATGTCACAAAACGCGTCACTAAAATTGGAAATCACTTTTACAAAAGAGGCATGCCCCATCGCACCAAATTGTCTTTGTCAAATACATTTTGTCCATTAGGTCGCCTAGGGTTGATGAGGACTTCCAAAAGTGTGTTGGCTATTTCTACGGACAGGATGCGACGAATTTATTCGGTGAGTCGAGTCTTCGGACCGCATATTCTCTGCTTTACATTCAGAGTGCGAAAAAATTTCGCTTTCTCCACTCATTTGAGGTTTTTTTCTCCATCTACCGTACTTTATAAAAAATATTCCTCATATGCCACTTTTTATAAAAACGGTCACTTTTAGTGATTTTTTCACTTAGAACCTCATGTATTTCACAAACTACCCATATAGATTGTATTTTAATTTTCTTATCCGACGTTGAATTGTTATCCTAGACATTTGCCAGATCGAACCTGAACGTGACTGATTCCATTCAAACCATCTTTGTCCAACATAACTTGAATGTGAAAACATAGTCATAGATGAAGGGGCAGCACTTACTAAACTTGGAAACAAAGCAAAAATGTCACGGAACGCGTTACTAATATTGGAAGTCACTTGAACAAAAGAGGCTTGCCCTATTGCACCAAATCGTCTTTGTCACTTCTTGCACAAATTGTCACTTCTAGTGATTTTTTCGCTTAGATCCTCATTTCTTTCATAAACCGCCACTTCCAGTGACACTTTGCGGTCTAATTTTCTTATCTGGCGCTGAATTCTCATCCTAGACATTTGCCAGATCGAACCGCTACTTGAATTGGGGTTTGATCATCAAATAGCTTGTTAAACAATCGATTTTATTTACGTTCAAGTGACAGTTTGTTCTAAAATCTGACTTGAAAATCAAGATAGCGCAGAAAATATTGAAAAATCTGACACTAACGGTTTATGAAAAAAATAATAAATGAGGAATATTTTCAAAAGCCTACGGAAAAGAAAACTTCAAAACAAGTCAACAGCTTGTTGTTCTTTATATCCAGTTATATCCGCACAACAACATGAATTCTACTAAATTTGTTACAGACGGATAATAAGCACACCTGGGATAGAGCACCATCTAAATGAAGCATACAGCACCATGGAAACACCAGCAGCAGCCACAGCCGTTTATTTTTACAGCCAGTGAGGTTGGCCTGTAGCTACCTTGACAATGATAATAACTGTGATGATACCAGCCTGGGAAATAAAGGCGGATACTTAGGATTCTTCACTCACAGTTAA
This sequence comes from Umbilicus rupestris, assembly GCA_963678935.1. Taxonomy (NCBI): domain Eukaryota; kingdom Viridiplantae; phylum Streptophyta; class Magnoliopsida; order Saxifragales; family Crassulaceae; genus Umbilicus; species Umbilicus rupestris. Next base: position 244,732 of record OY787611.1, on the reverse strand, counting down.
ACCAAAATAAGAGCATAGGACATGTTATGGATCATGGGCATGTACTAGGAGTCTAGGACACTAAATTCAGCTGACCTTAGAATCCTTAGCTTATGATGTTACCTAGACATGGAATTTCAATTCATATCCAGATTTCTTAACCTTAAATTTAGGAAAGCAAACAAAGAAGCCTCTGCAATTTCATATAACAGTCTTCTAACAAGGATAGGCACTCACAGCTATTGAGCAAGCAATACAGCCCGGCTTCTCTCTGTAGTCCTTCTTATGTATGACATAGCACAGCAAGACAGATCCAATATACCAGGGAATGACACCAAGAAGGAACCCTACTATGAACCTTCAAGAAAGATCATCAATGACATTTTAGAAAATCATCCCAACAGTCTCACAAATTAAGAGCCAACCAATGTATTATTTTGACATACAAAGTCCATCCAAAACCAAGTCCACAGCAAGGAAGTCGCTCTCTGACAGGTACTCCTTCAGCAACAACATAGCCTGTGTAACATAGGATGATTGTCAGACAACCCATGAACCTTGAAAATCAAATCTTAATGACATAAAAGTGCAGATACCAGGAACAGTTTGTCGAGGAGGAGCTGCTGCTGTTGCTGATGCTTGTGGTGGTGATTTTGGCTGGTGGGGGGATTCAGGAGGTGGCGGTGTGTAAGTGGTGCTTGAGCCATCCATGTGTGGCGGCTGCTCCAGATCCACAGACCCTTTCTTGTCCCCTTCTTGCTCGCCCATTTTCTCAGCTTATCTCAATCACAAGCAGAAGAAAGATCCAATCTTTAGCTCAAAGTTTCAAGCTTTATGGCGTGAGGTTGGGCGATATGTGATGGTGGAAGTCGTATGTATAGCTTGCAAGAAAACACAACCTCGGATAATAGTTTGAAAATGCTCACCAATGACAGAGAGGATGGTAAAAGTGGAGGAGGATGAGTGGAAGCATATTGCTCAATGCTCAGTGGATTGAAACCTTGTTTTGTTCCTACATTGGTTGACTTGGTCTTCTAAATTGATTCATGGCTGATTGCTTCCTCATGGTCCTTTTCCTAGGTTTCAAGCAAGCCCACATTTCCTTCATTGCTTCTTTTACACCACCATATCAGCATTTCTGTAAATGCCATCAATTTTTTGAGCCACTCCTTCCTGTCAACCCCAACACGCAATTCGACCAAATATGACGACCAAATATGATTGTTTGCATCTAAACTCACAACGACCAATATAAATATAACCAAAACGAGAGAGAAGTACACGAGATTTTATTCAAATAAAACGTATATTTGGGCGAAAAAGTTTCTACAAGCTCGCCTGAATCAGGAAACAAATATACAAGAAAAGATGGTTTAAGATCAGGAATGCAGTGATGTGCAGACACTTGTTCACAAATAAAAGATAGATCGGTTTCAGCCTTCCCCGTTCGATCAACGATAGATTGTGCCCGTCGATACGCCAATGATGATGATGATTGTGCCAAGAACAGCCTGAAAGGGGAAACAAAGTCTGTAAATTATACAAGGCGATGACACAGTAAAGCTCGAATATTTAGCATCAAATGTATCGAAATAGTTGAAGAAAAGAGTAGTTACAGCAATGGCACAAGCAATGTACCCAGGCTTCTCTCGATAATCAATCTTATGTCTTCTAAACAGAAGAAGCAATGTTCCAATGTACCAAGTAATAGCACCAAAGAAGAAACCGAGAATAAACCTTCATCGTGCAAATAACACAATGTCAGGTTCGGATCGGTGATGGACTAAAATCGGATACGAACATTGGCTTAATAACCTAGCCAGATCATGAGAACCAACAATGCATATGCAAGAAAATGGGCTACAATTGCTTGATTTATCAACTTACAGGACCCATCCAAGACCACATCCACAGCACGGAAGGCGACCCTCTCTCGCTGGCCTTCCTTCCTCCATTGCGTAGCCTGGAAAACAACCAGAATTTAACCTTGTTGCAAGCAGATGAAATCAGAATCACTAGTAACAAATCCAGGCATCAAATCAACAAATCATATAGAAACAGACAATATGGGCATCACCAAATTAACTCCTGATCCCCACAAGATCAGACAAAGCTAGCTTCTTTCACCAACCAAACAACTTCCAAACATCAAGAAACCAAATTTTCCATGACAGAGATTTCTGGGTCTAATCAGTTCAGAAACCACAAATCTTCTACCGCATGCACAAGCTACATACCAGGAACAGGCGGGGGGTAGTATTGAGGCGGTGGTGGAGGAGGGTAGGTGGCAGTGGCCGGGGGGACCGGCTGAGGGAACCCTCCAGCATGAGGAGGCGGTGGAGGGTAATTGGCCACTCCTTGAAACGTTGGAGGCGGCGGCTGCGGATACGGCTGGGGGTAGGGGTTGGCGAACCCCTTGTTGTTGGCTTCCTCGCTCATCCTCTTTGCTCAAAAAATCGGATCAGAGTTGCAGAAATATTCAACCTTTTGATCTGGGTTTGCTGATTTGTAGCTGAGGAATGTGATTGAGAGTAAAAGGTAGAAGAAGATGGCTTGTGATTAAAGATAGGAAGCCATTGGCGATGGGAGTTTGGAGATGTGGTTGGGACTTTGCTTTCTTGTTCTCATTACTATACTTTCTAAAAATGATTGATACTTATGGTTGTATACATAGGACTCTGCTAACCTTAAATGTCTATCCAATCAACAATAATCTGATCATGCAATGCAAATTTTAGACCCAAGTGAGGGGCGGTTTCGAGCTCAGTTGCGGTTCATGTCGAAGCGTCCGAGGATCAACAAGTCACAAAACTATAAAGAAACTACCAGAGACACGCGTCGCTCGATGTCCGGCACGTGGAGCGAAACCGCAGGTCAACCATCTACGAAATTCAAGCCATCCCCAAGTCGTCGTCGAATCCGAAATCCATCCAATTCGTTCAATTTTGCAGCTTTGAGAGATCCATTTACACATATAGGTTTCGACAGCCTTTTTCTATATTGTCGTTTTTCAGGTTTTTTGTTCCATTCGTTTTAGGTTTTGTGACTAGGGTTTCGTCTTGATCTTGAAGACCGGTAGAGTGGAAAAGGAGGATTTTTTCTTGATGGGGTTTGATCGGAGTTTGGAGAAGTGAAGGTGTTTGAAGAAATTCGTAACAGATGGCGATCACTGATGCGACGGTCATACATCATGTGGCCATTGTGTTGCTGGTGCTGTTCGTATTGTCCAAGCTGAATTGCTGTCATCCCATTGCTTACTTTGCGTCTCTGTTGTATCTCTACCTTGTAAGGAATGAATTCAGTTTCTGATTGATTGGATTGATTTAGGGTTTGATTCTGTTAGGTTATTTTTGTTCTTGATCCTTTACTGATTCTTGCAAAATTGACATCTTGATTATTGGGGATATTTTAGAATGATGAAGTGGTGGTTAGACTCTCAGGGTTTGTTGCTTTGTGAATATGCCACTTTTTTCTTTCTTTCTTTCTCTTTTGTGTTGTGTTGATGTGGTTCTACTTTGACATCTTGATTTGGTGTGGTTCTACTTTGTTCATATATATGTGCTTCTGATTCTTGTTTTCCTCTTTTTCCTTTTGAAGGTTCATGAAAGGCATATGATGAGGGTGCGGAGGAAAATACAGTTTGAAGAAAGAAAACAAGCAAATCAAAGAAGGGTATGCATGCACAACCATTTGTTTTATAATTCAGTGAAGTCCCGTTTAAGTGTTTATTCCTCAAATTTTCAAGCTGACTTCTTGCTGTACTTGGCGATGAAATATTAGGTGCTCACAGATTCTGAAACTGTGCGGTGGCTGAACAACGCAGTGGAAAAGATATGGCCTGTGTGTATGGAGCAAATAGTTTCACAAAAGATTCTCCTCCCAATCATACCTTGGTTCTTGGAAAAGTACAAACCATGGACTGCCGTATGTAATGGAAAACCTCCCGCTGCCTTTTTAACTCTCTTTCTGCTTTATATGCATCATTACATTCAACCACGCAAATTACAGTTGATTGTCTTGATAAGGCTTAATTTGGTTTTGCCTATGAACTTCATAGGTGGCGGTTTTGGCCATGTAAAAGTGGATATTTAGACTGTCATTTTCAGTATCCAATTATATGATCACAAGCATAAAACATAAGTAATTTCTTACTGAACGCTCTCGTTGGAACGTAATTAGAGAAACAGACAAACATATTTAGTTAAATATAAGTCCTTAATTCAAGACCAATGTTGTATTTTACAGAAGGAAGCTAAGGTCCAACAACTATGTATGGGGCGTAATCCACCCATAATTACAGAGATGAGGGTTCTCAATCAAACAGCAGGTGACGATCACTTGGTATGTTCTCTACTTTGTGGGGATCTATATTTTCATACTTGTCGTTTTATTGTGGTATAAGATTGTGGAGTTAATTTAATGGACTGGTATGGGACGGAGGATGCAGGTCCTTCAGTTGGGATTGAATTTTGTAACAGCAGATGACATGCTTGCCGTACTTGACGTGAAATTAAGGAAAAGACTGGGTTTTGGAATGTGGGCAAAGATGCACATCACAGGAATGCATATTGAAGGGAAGGTAATAACATCGCTCCTTATTGGCACGTCCCTGTGACTATTTGTTTGGTCTTTAACGACATGCAACCTATTCTTCTCATATGCATGCATGCAGGCAGGCTATTTGATAACCTGTATTTTCCGATGTCATTTCTTCTCTTATTTTTATCATGTCGTTTAAGGTTCTGGTGGGGGTGAAATTTCTTGGCCACTGGCCTTTCATTGGCCGTCTTCGTGTATGCTTTGTGGAGCCACCTTATTTCCAAATGACTGCCAAACCCATCATCAACCATGGTCTTGATTTCACAGAACTTCCTGGATTCGCAGGATGGCTTGTAAGCCACTCGTTTGATATTGTATTGGTCTTTCCATTTGCACCCCCATCTGCTATCTAATCTTTACCGTGCAATGCCTTTTTTAGGACAAACTTCTTTCCATTGCATTCGAGCAGACGCTTGTTCAGGTTACATTTGTCTTCTATCTCCGCTATGTACTTCTGTTTCTTAAATTAATTTCTTCACTACGAGAGGTATGGATGAATTGTGAGAACTCAGTCGTCACTTGTCAAATGAGTCATATAGCTTAGTTTTTCGATATATTGTTTGAAACATGTCAAACTCAAAACCCGACTGTTTTCTTTGATTACAGCCTAACATGCTTACAGTGGATGTTGAGAGATTTGTTTCGCCAGAATCAGGTAATTTTTTTCCAAAGAAGTGATCAAAAGTGTTTTATAGTAATTTTATTGTGCCTTGGATTTGAATCATAGTTCATTACAGTCATTTACGCGTTTCATTAGAGTTGCCTCTGACAGTGAATAGTCCAGAGTCCGACAGTTTCAAATACTGACGTTGATGAATGTTACCCGGAAGCACAATTGTTTTAAAATTTTCTTTTTGGTGTGGCTATTTAGGAAACTGGTTCACAGTAGACGAGAAAGAAGCTATTGCTTTTGTGAAAATCGAAGTTATCGAGGGAGCTGAGATGCAGCCGGCAGACCTTAATGGTTTGTTATTTGTATTATTTATCATCTTCAACTTGGTTAGCTAGCTTAGGCTATCCCTTGTAACGCTTAGATTTGATGTCAGGGTTTTCCGATCCGTATATTAAAGCGAGACTTGGCTCACACAAGTTCAGAACAAAGATCCAAAAGAAGACGCTTGCTCCTAAATGGCATGAGGAGTTTAAGGTTCCCATTTTCACGTGGGATACTACAAATCTCTTAATTATCCAAGTTCACGACAAGGACCATATCTATGACGACTTTCTCGGGTTTGTTTCTAAATTCTGCAGATGAAACTGATATATGACTTGCATTTATTAAATCTCGCTGCCTTGAGAGCTGAAATGCTTATTGGCTAGCTTTTCGCTTGGTTTCTAGTACATTGGTGAAATTTGGTATCGGTGCTGAAATTATTCTTATCGATTATCTATCATTACAGAAAATGCTGTTTGAACATAGCTGATTATCGAGATGGCCAGCGGCATGACCTCTGGGTGCCTCTCCTAAACATAAAAACGGGTAGGTTACATCTAGCGGTTACTGTGTCAGGCGATACTGCCACAAAGGTACTCCTAGATTTTTAAGTTTCTGACTAATGAAATTATTTTACTAAAGTGCCGTGTCAATTATGCCAAAGAACAATATGAAAACATATAGCGAGTCCAAAGGTTATTTAAACTGTGTCCGTTTTCCAGGTGGATGATCCGCTGCCAGAAGTTGAAACCAAGACGAGAGAAGACGTTAGAAATTCATTTGCCTCGGGAACTCCATCTAACAAGTCTTTCTCGACCCTGTCATCAGACAAGTCCCCAAGAGTTGCAGATAATATTGAGCCAATCAATATTGCGGGATGCGGTAACATATTATTTGTCCATCAACCAGGAAGTGAAGTTTCAGAATCTTGGAAACCTAGAAAAGGTAAGACTTGGGATTTCGACACGAAGGCAGTCAATAATTCATTTGGAAGAGATGGCTCAGTAACTTCACCACTGACTCGACTCGATACCAGTAGCACTGATGAGACTGTCGAGGGCGATAAATCAAAGCACAGAGTACGTAGTGGATTGAGAAAAATTGGTTTAGTATTCCAAAGGAAAAAAGCAGAAGATCACTCTGAGATATCTGTTGACATTGTCCCATCTCCAACGGCCACCAATGTGAAAGCTGTCGGTGAAAATATGATTGGCATTAATTTCGTGGTGGAAGAAGATATACCGAAAACAACAGATAAAGTCCTCAGTCCCGACAGAAGTGGGAATAAGAATCCATCAGATATGACAGGAATGTCGAAGAACCATGCTCACGGGCTTGAGAATGTTCTTATCCGAAAAGGGTCCAAAAAGTTTCATGATGTGGATACATCAGTGCTATCCAATTCTTCTGATGATTATTCTGTTCAGCCACCAGCTCATCTCTTAGAAGTTCCAAGTAGTCCTATAATTTCCAGCAACTCTCCAAGGAATTCCAACGCCAGGTCTGTGAGTTCCGAAGACCAAAAAACAGAAGTCACACCAGACACAGCCTCTCCCAGCCCACAAAACCCGGCAGTCCAAACTTAAACGAATGAAACTTAAGAACACATTTTAGAAGTGCAGAACCTCGGCATTTATCTCAGAAGGATCTATAGCTGCTTTCTCGGACAGGCCTTGTTTATAAGCATGGTATGCATTTCCGACTTGAAAGGGATTTGTTTTGTTTTGTTTTTCAACTTGTTTTCAAAACTAGATGTGTGCAGAACTCAGTGTTATCTGTAAAATTTCCATGTGTGATAGAAAATATATGGCCTTTGCTGGATCTTATTATTCTCATAGTTGGTGCTGTATGAAAGGATGAAGCTCTTGATCAGATAACTGCAACTCATCAAATGTCTTCTGCAGGTATGTTGTAAAAATGTCAGTTGTAATTTTTTTTTACATTGTTTGTTTTATTTAGTATTACAAAGTTGAAGCATTGATCTTTTCTTGCCACAGTGATGGAAACCAGAGCTGCTCGAGTTGGACAGCATATGAGTTCTGGGGAAATTATCTGTAGAACTTGGGATTTGGAACAGGCCATCTTGATATCATCTGCAGAACTTATGCACCACAGTCGCGCCACTGGCAAGAGAGTTGTGGAGCTCGTCTCCTGAGATAGTCATTTAGCTGTGGATAGATCGAAGCACTGATACTGTCCTTCTGACAGGGACTCAATTGGGTGCTCAGAACCTGATCATCATCCTGGAACTCCTGGCATGTCCTCCATGATTGACATATGAAGAATGCTCTCTGCATATATTGTTTGGTTTTTGGACTGCATTGTTCTTGGGGAAACGATGTGTAAGAAACGTAAACTATCAGGGCCATATTGTAAATATTGAAACGTACGAGGTTTTTTTGGATTTTAATAAAACCCTGCGCGGTGGTTTTTCATATTTCTGTAACGGTAATGTCAGTTGGGAGGTTCAGAAGGCTTTGACATCGATTTTGATTGTAATCGGGAATGCTGGCCAGACAAAGTAGTTGGAGAATCCATGAATCGGGGCTTTATTTAACGTTATTCAGATTTGGGTATCGTCAAAAGTCATCGAATGAGGTAATCCGAGGATTGAAAGGTAATGCAGAGAAAAGCAGCAAGTTTGTAGCTTTATACAATTCTCGGATCACGAAATATGGCAGAAGCGGAGATCTTAGAGCGGCGGAGGAAGTTTTCCGTTCTATGCCTTTTAGAAATGTTGTGTCGTGGACTGCGATGCTGACGGCATATGCGGATAACGGTAGACTGAAGGATGCATTGGCAGTGTTTGATAAAATGCCTGAGAGAAATATTGCGTCCAGTAATGCGATGATAACTGCTTATATCCGGAATGGAGTGAGTGTCGGTGAGGCTTTTGTTATGTTTAGGGAAATGAGTGAACGGAATGCGGTGAGTTATGGAGCTATGATTACCGGGTTTGTTAGGGCAGGGATGATTGATGAAGCTGAGTGTTTGTATATGGAAATGCCAAAAAAGTGGCAAGACCCGGTTTCTTCTAACATTTTGATGTCTGGGTATCTGAAGATGAGGAAATTGGAAAAGGCTGTTGGAATTTTTGAGGGAATGACGGAGAGGAATGTGGTTTCATGGAGCTGTATGGTTGATGGGTATTGTAAAGCGGGAATGGTTAGAGAGGCCAGAGATTTGTTTGATAAAATGCCGGAGAGAAATTTAGTTAGTTGGACGGCTATGATTGATGGGTATATGAAACTGGGATACTTTGCTGAGGGATTTGATATGTTTTCATGTATGCGAAGGGAGGGAAGGTTGGAATGTGGTTTGATTACATTATCTTCTATGTTTGAAGGCTGTGGTAATTTTGGTAAATACAGAGAAGGGATTCAGTTGCACAAGTTAGTACTTTGCTTAGTATTTGATTTTGACGTGTTTTTAGGAAATTCAATCATTAACATGTATTTTAGATGTGGGCATTCGGTTGAGGCATGTAAAGTTTTTTATAGCATGGATAGAAAGGATATAGTTTCATGGAACTGCCTATTGGCTGGCCATGTTCAAAATTATGAAGTTGAAGAAGCTTATAAACTATTTGGGAAAATGCCGTTCAAGGATTCTGTTTCTTGGACAACCATGATCACGGGATACTTCAACAAAAAAGAACTTGGAAAATCGATGAAGTTGTTTGAAATGATGCCAAACAAGGACCATGTTGCTTGGACTGCAGTCATTTCTGGGTTGGTGGATAATGGGAGACATCAAGAAGCTATACAATGGTTCATTGAGATGCTTCGTAAGGGCAATAAGCCTAATTCTCTTACTTTGAGCAGTGTGGTCAGTGCTTCTGCTGGATTGGCAACCTTAAACGAAGGACTGCAGGTGCATGCTTATATTGTAAAATCAAATTTGGCTCTTGATTTGTCCATTGGAAATTCATTGGTTTCCATGTATTCAAAATGTGGAAACGTAAAGGATGCGAATAGAGTGTTTAGAGACATAGAGGCGCCAAATATTGTGTCTTTTAACTCCTTGATTACTGGATTTGCTCAAAATGGATTCGGTGCAGAGGCACTTGAACTTTTCAAAGTTATTCGTCATGCTGGCCTAGTACCTAATGATGTAAGTTTCCTCGGTGTGCTTTCAGCCTGTGTCCATATGGGTTTAGTTGATGAGGGATGTAACATCTTCAATTCAATGAGACATAAGTACAAAATTGAACCAGGGCCTGATCACTATGCCTGCATGGTTGATCTTGTTGGTCGAGCTGGACTGCTAGATGACGCGTTAGATATCTTGAAATCAATGAAATGTAAGCCACATGCAGGGGCTTGGGGTGCGCTGTTAGGAGCAAGTAAGATTCATTTACGTGTTGATCTCGCGAAGCATGCTTCTGAAGAGCTCTTTAATCTAGACCCAGGTAATGCAATACCGTACGTGGTTTTGTCTAACTTGTATTCTGCTGCTGGGGAAAAGGAAAAAGAGGAAAATCTTATCAGTGATAAAAATATGAGGTCGCTAAGGAAGAGCCCTGGGAGCAGTCAAATTGTTGTGAATAGCATTGTTTCTTAGTGTTAGCTGACTATCCAAATTCTTATAGAAAGATACTGGTATATATTTACTGTGAAGTGCTCCTGGAAGTTCCTTGCTTCACATCGCATTGGGTAAGCATCACTGTCCTGTATAATCACGGTTCATCCTATTTGTACATGCTATTCTAAAGTCACTGCAGTGACTTAATCCAACTTTATTGACACAAGACTGGTGATATAATCAGGGAGACGAGGAATACAAGGCCAGCAAACTTCAACTCAACACCCACCTCCTCCGCAGCCACCGCCTCCTCCTCCTCCTCCGCATCCTCCACCACTCGCTGAATTTGATGTAGCAGCAATAGCTGCCATAGTTCCTGCATAAATAAACATGTTATCATCTCCACCGTGCCTCCCTGTTGATTTATATCTGCTTGAGTTAGCATGTTTCAGTTTTGTTGCAGGAGGATTCTTCACTTTTTTAACTGTGGGGAGGGCTTGAGGGTATTCCATATTTTGATTGGTGGTCGGGTGCTCAGTTTCCTTCCTTCTGCGGCCACATCTTGCCAAGCAGCAGATGATGACCAGTGTGGCTCCTGCACAGCTGATTGCAATTAGTGCAATGGCATATGGCTTCATTTTTTGGTAAGCAGTAATATTTCTGAAGTTTTTATATCTGTAAGATTAGAGGAACTACACAGATTTTTATGAGGCTTCTGATCAATGGCTTTGGGAATTAACTAGGAAATTGTGCTTGTTGATCCACTTGAGCTTTCACCCCCCATCGTTATCAACTCACTATTTAAGGTTAGTCTATTTATGTCATTCTCAAGTCTTAGTATACAGCTTCATTTTCATTTGGTTGTCTACCTGGGTAATTTAGGTTAACATTTTTATGAAAAAAATTCTTAAAAGAAAGCATAATACTAAATTTCAACAATGGGGTCATAAATAAGTGACAGATGGGGGGTTTAACTCTACTAATATATTTCCCTTCATTAGTTGACTTTTTCATGTTCGTTTCTTCCTTTTTTACTATTTTCATCTAAGAATAGAACTTGTGGTGGTTTTGGTCAGACTCTTTGTTTTTATCCATCACCGCCTTATGTTTTTATATTCTCCAAGAAGCCATACCACAAATTTCCAAGTATAAAAATATATATGCCCTTCTTGGTTTTCAACTCACATATTGATGACAGTTCAACCAATACATTCAAGTTGCTTAAAAAATCTTTTCATGTCAATTTCCACATCCACTGTATGCAACTGTTAAAAGTATAAAAGATTCATATGCTATTAATTCAAATATTTCGGTCTTGCTGCTGTGGAATGTGAATCTGGTTTTTGGTCGGGGAGCTTAAGTAAATTTTTTTTTACTATACAGGCATTTTATGCAGCTGTTAAAGTATAAAAGATGCATATACTGAGTGCAATGGCATATGGCTTCATTATATCAATGTGCTTGAACTATGTATTCCTGATGAACATATAACTCATACTTATGATCTCGCTAAGGGTGTTTATGCAGAAAAACAAGTTTCATACATGCGATTTTTGAAGAAACGGCTGGTAAGTTCTGTATGCTGACTTAGTGTCCATTTTTCTTTTAGTCAACAATGTTTTAAATATCACAAGTAGGAACATCCTTGTGACAATTGTTCATTGACTTTTAGAATCAATATTTAAGTATTTTTAGTAAAGAATAATCTGCCATTGTGAAAACTGGCCAACACGGAAGTTTTAATCTCACCTGGTAAGATACAACTGACATGTGATTCTGCATTACATATTACAGCACGGGTGGTTCCTGGTTTCTTGCAATACAAGGCCAGGCGAGAAAAAGAAAATCAATTTACGGAAGGTAACAATTCTAACATTATGCATAAGCAAAAATAACTGCATGAAGACACGAGGGTGCACATTTTCATAATCTATTTCTTTGAAAATTAGAATATGTAGAATATAATAAATCATATCATATTTTCTCTGATTCTAAAAATGTTAGGAATTTCGGATGTATTTGCTTCCAGCATCCAACAAGACCTCAAAAGAAGTTTTTTAGCTACTGTCAGGAAAGTGAAAGAGGCTATTATGATTCCGTCGCTTTGATGAACTCTCTTATAATGTCAATCCTCGCAGGTGATTAACTGATGGTAATTGTCCCCAGGTTTATTTGAATGAATTTCACTCAATAACACATAGTTTGAAAAAAAAAAGGGAATATTAAAAAACCATTACATCCAATTTCATCTCAGCCACAATACCCACTGCTGGATCAATTTGCACCACCATCAGATCCTGTACCTGTGCTGGTCAATGGTCATTGCTGCAGGTACTGTTGTTCTTGTTCCATCTGCTGCTGAGATTTCCTTATCATTGCCTCCATTGCTACTCTCTTTAGACTTACCGTCTTTGCTTGTTACAGTGGCATAATTCCATCTCTTCATTTTATGGCTTAATGCCTCTAAGAAGCACATGATGGGCAATCCTCTTGCTGCCGAGCCCGCTGCTATGAGGTGAGGGAAATAACTTTTGCCTTTTTCTCTATGATGAATTAGACAGATACCAATCTAAAGCTGCTAGTTTCATCGTGCTGGTGTCTAATATATACTCAAACATATTGTCACTTGAGCTTTTTTAATGACTCAAAATCTTTGTATTTTGACATTTGGTAATGTAGACTTTTGAGAAGGAATTCCTTATCTATTGACCTACCCCATTGAATGTTTTTGAAGTAGATGTTGAATAACATGGTTCAGTGCTGCGTCTTTGAAGAGTCATCTGCTGTTTTCGCGTCTCGATGAGTCATCTCCTTCACATTTTTTTAATCATAGTTTTCTTAATTTTATGTTCATCAGGTAGAATGCTGGATGGCACTCTGAACACAAATTACATGCCCGAGTGCAGAAAAGAACAACATGGGCATATTTCAGCATCCACAGCTGCCAAATGTGACAATCATCGGATGGTCAGGATTCATGGCCATTTATTTCAACACAAGTCAAACCAAGTCGCACTCCTGATAAACTTTATTTATCTGCCATCCAATTTAATTTGCAATAAGGATAATTTTTTTTAATACATATTTGAAAACTGAGCATTGCTTCGATTCACATGGGCCTGACGATCCGGCCCAATTAAGTTGTGCCAGAATGGGCCTCACGATCCGGCCCATACCAATAAACTTGGCTATGAAGAATAATTTTAATTTAAATTGACGAGGTGAAGAGGAACGCGGCGAGTTCTGTCGGGTCGGGTCGGCTATCCAAACGCGGCTCCATCCTCTTCCGAACCCTAACTCTCTTCTCTCTCTTCTCGCCCACCTTCTTCTCACCAATCCTCCCCTTCCTAATCTGATACAAGCAGCTCTGGTTGTTTCACCTAGGCTAGAATCTCGAAGGGCGGAGGAAGACAGCAGCCATGGGAGAACGGAAGGTGTTGAACAAGTACTACCCGCCGGACTTCGATCCGTCGAAGTTGCCGAGGGTGAAGCAGCCGAAGAACCGGCAGATGAAAGTGCGGATGATGCTTCCCATGAGCATCCGATGCAATACCTGCGGGAATTATATTTACAAGGGGACAAAGTTCAATTCGAGGAAGGAGGATGTTATCGGCGAGGTGATTCTCTAGTTTTGTTGGTTCTGTTAAAGATTTGTTTTAGGAGATATGGCGGATTGGATTCATTTTTAGGATGATGTTGGTGATATGGTATGATATCTGAGCATTAGGTGTTTGATTTTTGCAGTTTTATTGGTGGATTAGGGCATAGCTGAAATCTGAATGTTCTAGGCTGCTGAACTTAAATGTAAATATGCTTTTGTATGTGCTTATGGTTTCTGTGCAGAATTGTGAGTGTGTTGTGTACTTGTGTAAATTGTGAGCAATTTATAACTTATAAAAGACTTGGAGTAAGAATGGTGTTCAGTTTTGTGAAATGGGGGGTGTTTATCTTGTTTAATTTGAGGGATTAGTTTTTCTGGTTTTTCGTTATGGATCTTTTAGGAAAGAAGTGTTCAAGGTGTTAACTTTATGTTACATGATGCATGTTATTAATCTTCATGGAGTTGAAAATTGACCTCTGTTATTCCCTAAATAAAGAAAAAAAACTGACATCAGAGATTTTGCAGACTTATTTAGGTATACCGATATTTAGGTTCTACTTCAAGTGCACAAAATGCTCTGCGGAGATAGCAATGAAGACAGACCCACAGAACTCAGATTACACTGTTGAATCGGGGGCAACTCGGAATTTCGAACCATGGCGAAAAGAAGATGAGGTAATTCCTTTCACCTCTTGAATATTAGGTATAGGAGGTATAGGGTCTGGAAATTTGATAACGGGGTGCAATTGAATTCCAACACTTCAATAATTGACTTTAAGCTTTTCATCTGTTAACATAAAAATATTGACTTTTTAATTTTGATCACGGGCATTCTCTCAAGGATAAATTTTAAATACCATCAAATATCTGATAACTATCCAGAACAAATATGCAACCAAATTGATTTGTATAAATGAAACAATTAATGTCTAAAATATAAACCAGGATATGTAGCCTATAGGTGCTTACTTTGTAGTCTAGTTTTAAACATTTTGTAATTGTGCATTTTTACTGGTGCTTCAGGTGGTGGAGGGTGAGAAAAGGAAAAGAAATACTGAAGAGATGGGTGACGCTATGAAGTCGTTAGAAAATAGAACTCTGGATTCCAAGAGAGAAATGGATATTATGGCTGCACTTGATGAAATGAAGTCCATGAAGGTATGTCACCGATTGATTTAAGTGTTCTTTTAGTTCTAACCATGTTTTGATTTTTGTTTTTAAAAATGATTTTGATGAGTTGATGTTGGTTGATCTTGATGATTATGGGCTGATATATTTTCATATTCAGTGTATGAATTCATTGAATAGTTCCATTTATCTAGTTAATATGAGAGTGAGTTGTTCAACTGTTTGTGCTGTTTTCACATGTTCGATTTGTTTGAGACTGCATTGATCTGTTTGAAGTGTATGCATTAATCAAATATTATATTTAAAGTTCGCGAGCATAAGCTTTTGTTTGTCTCTTTGTTAAATTTGAAATTTGGCAGTCATCGCTCATCTGGATGGCACATAATACTAATCAACTGTTTCTTATTTCAGTCTAGGCATGCCACAGTCAGTTTTGATGAAATGCTCGGAGCCTTGCAGCGTGCAGCTGAACATAAGGTATGTGGCTAAGTTTGTTCTACTTTGCATCATTTATGAATCGTTTTCATTTATTTTGTATACTCCACCTTCACCTTTATGGAATTTGGTCTTGCAGGAAAAGAAAATAGAGGAAGAGGATGAAGCTCTCATAAAATCCATTTTTTCTTCAGTTAGTACATGCTCTCTTTAAAGGACTTTCATCACATACTTCTGAAGATTTCATATTTTTCTGTCTTATTTTAACACAGCTGTTTGCTGACCATGTGTTTCTTTTCTCAGGGCTCCAAAGTTAACATAAAGAGGATACCAGACGAAGATTTGGAAGATGACGAAGACGATGAACCAAGTAGCTCATCAGGAAGGGGTGAGCAAACGAATAGTTCTTCTAAGGTAATTACAGATGCAAGTTGTTTACGAATTCATTGTACTACCATGACTTGATGATAATAAAAATGTTTTTGTGGGATTGAGAAAATATGACTGATGAATTGCGTCTTGCTGCTGGGTGTAGCGGCGCTATCTCTTTTTGTAAAATTCTCTTTTGATGCTATTATCACGAATAGGGCAAATTTTGATCTTGCTCCAATGAATGCAGAAAATGAAGGTTTCCGATGAAAAGCCAACGGATTTCTCGTCGAAGGCTAGCATTACTGAGAGCAATGACAATACAGGTTTGTGTTGCGTATGTATTCTCTTTCTACTAGTGCCTTTGAAATGTTTACTGACATGACTGTTATCTCTCAGCTAAAGGTGATACTAAATTCGTCTTCAAGTCTTCCGTTGTCCGAGTCTCTGTTGTGAAAAAGCCAGTTCCCAAAGAGCAAGATCCACCTGCTAGTGACAAAAGTGCAGCACTTGCATCCTTGTGTCAGAACTACGATGATGATGATGAAGACTAGTGATGTCAGAAAACTGTAAATGATTGGGAAGGTGCCAGGACCTCCTTGCAACATTGCTGTGGACATCTTAAGCCTGAAAGAACCCATATCCAATTTTTATGTTATCAGGAACAAGGAACGGACATACATATCATGGTAGCTTAAACCTCCAAATGTATTGCAGCTCACAGAAAGCAAGCAAGCTTTCTGTGAGAGGATTGGGTGTTAGTTCAGAGAACTAAAGTGGTGAATGTATTGTAGCAACAGCTGAATACAATTACTGGTGAATACAATAAGTTCAGAAAAAATATCAGTGACAATAACACATCCTCCTTATGGGTAGTTTAATAGGAACAGTATATCCTACAGGATTCTGATGATGGAGTGTATATGAAAGCTGAAGTTCAGGTTCAGGTCCAGGTTTTCAATATTGTATGCCTATCTACAGTGCTTGCGGATTTCATGAATAAGCATCCTAACATGCCTACGAGCCTCTTCTTAAGAGCGAATCAATCCCACTTCACGGTCAAGCTCTGCAGCCTTATTTTTCAGAAACAATTCTCTAGTTTTGACGATCAGGCATGATATGAACCAACATACATAATCGAGGGATGTAAGATCGGTCAACGACGTGGCGGTCTTCGTAACTTTAGTGAGAAGCTTTTGTATGAAGGAGGTCTGCTCTTGGACAACTTTTGACTTTGAGTGTGGGACCCGCTAAATGGGCCCTCATTATGGGGCCCCAAATTCATAACTAATGGGCCTTATTTATTGGGCCGCAAACTCATAGCTAATGTGCCTCAAAACGGGAAATGGGTTTTCTGTTACAAGGAAATAAAACCGAAGACAGCTGAGTTAAACTATACACAGGGAAGGGCAGCAGACCCATATTTACAAATAGCTGACTGTTGGAAGTAACCAGAAACAAACAGCTCCATCGTGGAAGGCTGAGAGAGTATGTACATGTTGCCGTGCGTCGCGTGATGAGAGAAGCCATCAAAACTCGAAGCCACTGTTGATTTGGATAGAGTATGATGGCCGACCAACACCAGACGCAGGAGTGTCAACTCTAAAGACAACACCAGATTTACCGATATTACCGCTCCACTTGGACCTGCCAATCTGAATAAGAAGATAAACATCATAAGCAAATACAATCTATCGGCTAAATACATACAGAAATCATGCTCCTAAGTCCTACAGGCCAAATTATCAATTGCAGATATGTATCAGAATATTTATGACTTACGGAGACCAATGCAAATGCCGATGGATGTGATGCGAATGAACAGCCGTAGACTAAACTCAGCTGCTCCTTAATGGAGTGAATAACTTCAGCTTGCAAGCCAGGATTGCTTCCTCCAAAAGTAGGTGACACGCTGATATGATATAAATAAACTCAGATTCAGAAAAGAAACGAAAATCTCAAAATAAATAATATACTGAAATCAATGCTGGTCATGCTGAATAAATCATATCTATAAGACAGTGCGAGATCAACCCAGGGTCAGGTGTGCATAACCAAACAAGCAACCATATAGATGAATGGAACTAAATTGCCGGAAGATGTAATTTAATCATCTCAGTTCTAGTTTATATTAGTAGACAGTTGTTAACTGCACATATTGCTATTAACCAAATGACACTTATTTAATTGATACCTTAGTTGGACCGTTGGCTTGACCATGAGTCCGGATCTTTGCCAAGCAAGTTCTTGAGCAACACCCAACGTGAATGACTTGTCAGGCCATTGCACCATTGGAGTAATTGAAGTTCCCCATTTGTTCTGCAAAGGAAATGATCTTTACATTTGTTTATACACGGAAAAAAATCAAAGAATCGAAGATTTGAAATAAAGAAGAGGATTAATGGCCATGATGAATCAAAATTTCTAGCATTATCACCAACTAGAGTTTCCAACTGACCTTGCAGGAGAAGCTAAAATTCATGTCTCCAGGATATTGTCCCTGAGCTTGGAGCAGGCCTCCATAAAGAGGTAAGAAAGCACTAGTTGTCAATCCCTCGCCAGACACATATGTAAGCTGCCCGTTCGGGAATTGCAAGTCGACAAAAGACTGTACAGAAGAACAAATAGTAAGGTTATACTTGGAATTTAGTGATACGACAGTTATCAGTAGCTTTTGATTTTCAGACCATGGTAACATCTATTTCAAATCATGTAATGAGTAGCATAATAATATTAAACATGGGAACAGATCTGAACTTACTGGAACTAAAGGATTGAGATGGATCATCGACATCAAAAACCACCTTCTATGTTTTGACCATATAGCTGGGCAGAGGGAATGGATACCATTCTGAGGAACCATAAATAAAGACAATTGAGACATGTAAAATACATTAAGATGTGAACTACAAAACTGAATTACAACACTAAGCACAAGGGGAAGAAATTTCAATTAAAGAGCAATAAGACTCAGTAAGAAATCGATTCTTACAATAAACTAATAGTCAATGGACGTATACATATACATGGCACTCTAGAACATTAGTGATTCTTAGCAACTATCTACACATTAAGATACTCGATTAGCCGTTAATTTCACCTATTAGTTTAGGTACGTAAAAATTAGAGAGAAATCTATTAGAAGAACAGTTACGGATATTTAACCATTCCTTATAACATGAAGTAGTTCATCTATCAGCAGTAGTAATACCTTCCTGTCATATCCATACCAAAGCAAGTGTTGCTTAGACAAATGCACCGGCAACAAGAGAGTGGAATCACGAACAAACAACAATGGTCCAAGCTGGACAAGGAAAAGAGGAGAATTCCCATTCCCTGACGTCGAGTTTCCATGTGATGCTTCCACTCTCCACAAATCTCCTCTTGCAACTAACGAATTGTCCAGATCACGTGTCCTACTATCATATGTTGACGTGACACAGACAGTTCCCTGCATCAATCATGTGTTTCATCATGTAATGTCAACAAGTACAACATACCTAATGATATTGTGTCAAAAAGTACGCCTCTCCAAAAATGATCTTCAGGACATTAATCACTGCATGAGCTTAGCACTAACTCGAATTAATGTTAGGAAAAAATCGACTGCTACTCAAGCAAGTAGCAACCATATTTATACTAGTAGTTACCATCTTCCCCTAGTTTGAGCTTTTCGAGTGGATATTAAACTATAAAATCAACAGAGCAAACAATTAAAAATGGTACCTGCGATTTGCGACCAAGTCCAGAAATTGTCAAATTCAGGGCATCATTTTCTTCATCTTCCTGCCCTAGAGCATCCCCCGCAAATCTAAAATCGGTTAACCGGTGGGAAACTGACATAGACTCATCCTTGTCCCCAACAACCGCCTCATTTCTCCTCAAATCAGATTGCAGTGACGCAAAAACACGACTCTCATCTTCCTTCCTGAACAAAAACCCAGGCAACCTCCTGAAAAACTGCTCCACCATTCCATTAACGGACGCCCCAAACTCCGCCCCAACTTGCCCTAAACGGTTCCCGATATCGAGAATAGCCAAGACTCCGTTGATTCCAGAATTATCGATCTTCCCAAAGCTCTGAATCGGGAAATCGACTTCAAAGAGATACGGTTTTGGTGGACTGGGCCAGGTGAAAGACGGCGGCTTTATCGCATGAGTGTGTATCAGATCATTGAATCCTTCCGTCAATCGGTCGGCCAAGTCTTGTCCGTGGCGATGGACCTCCTCCCAGGGCTCGAACAGTCTCTCTGCGGACATTGAATCCAGCACCGTAGAGTCGTGTGGCTCAGCTCCACCGGACTGCGAGTTTGAAGAGGTGGGATTGGCTGATCGCAGATCAAAGGGTGCGGCTGTGGGGTCGGATTGATGTCGATTTTGAAGTCGGAGGGGATTCGATGGTGAGAGTGGATTTTTGCAGAAGAAGAGATGAATTTCTAGGGTTTTGGATCAAGCTGGGTTGATATTTAGGACGGAAGAGCGAGGAAGATAAGAAAGAAGCTTACGAGAGCCTTTGAATTGGAATGATTAGAATGAGAAGAAGGCGAGATTAGAATAGACGCTACGTATATTTACAACCGCCTTAATTACGGTTCAGTTCGGTTTGATTTACTGAACCAACCAACCGGTAAAAACAATACGGGTGCCATAGTAATTTATTTATTTTTAAAAAAGTGAAAACTAGCATGGTTCAAAGAGTCACAAACTCTGCATATTGCATAATCTGTATAGAACAACATCTGTGGATGGCGAGTCCTTGTGCTTCACCTGCGAAAGAGAGGCGGATGAGACTGGAAAAAACATGTAGTTGAAAGAAACTCATCTTGTAGTTGGGAGCAAACCTGGGTCGGGTGGTTCCAAGAGTAAGTTCAAGATCATCGAATGCGGAGTCCTCGTGGATCCTCTCACCTTCCCATGCCTTCACAACCCCTGATGCTTTGTTTTTGCCCAAGCCAAACTGGTTATGTGTCACTTGAGCAGAGCTTGCTGCAATGGCAGGGATGGATGTGCCACTTTGCCCAGGCGTCCACATTCGAGAACCACAACCTGCAGCAGCAGCAGCTTCACCTTTAAGACCGAAAGGATTTGGAGCGACGAGGCTGAACGTGGGGGAGGTTGGCCCTCCAGAAAACCACTCTGAATCTGCTTGGGTTTGTCGACCAGGGCTTGTGGGAGTTGACGATGGAAAGAAAGAGTAACTGGAGCTTCCCCATCCCATTATTGCAGTCTGAGACATCCAGTCCATTTTACGGCCAGGGGATTGAGCGTTTGGTGAGCTTAAAGGAGGGGTCACTGGTGCACTGATTGAATTTCCATGGAAGTATAGATGAGGTAGCTTAGAAGACATGGCTGATGGTGATACAGATGACAGATTCTTAAGCCACGGGATGAGGGAATCCCCATTCGTAAGGTTAGCAGCAGCATAAGAGGTTGAAGTTGGACTGGTGAAGGAAGATGATGCCCGACTTGGATTGAAGGATGCACGAGGGCTAGGATAGTAAGAGGATAATGGGGTCACTGATGCCGACCCACCAGCAATGTCCATGTGCTCTACAGGTTTGCACCCCTGGTTTAGAACAAATAAAATCAGCATATGAGAATATCACCATTGGATTGCTGTACTATATCTTATCAATACAACATAGAAATGTAAGTTCATAAATGGCTTTCAACAGAAAATTAGAGCTCTGATTGTTTCTTGTTACAATAGTTGAGTCATTCAGTGACACCCATGATGATCCTATTGCTCAGTAGAGCGACCTAAGTTCATTAGAATAGGCGCATAGCCAACCCATATGAGCAGTCTAATGTACAAACATTTCCACATCTCACATCAGAGTACAAAAATAACAAAATCCCAAACACAATAATCCAAAGTCCAAATGAAATCATCTTTGTGTTCCCAAAAGCAATCAAAAGGGAACACCAAACTCAATCAAGCACGAGACCTCCTTAAGTTAACAAGACAAATGAACCTCATCAGTGAAAAAGCATCTTAAGCACAATGAAGAAGAGACCGGGATTAATGGAGCTGCTAGACTGAGGTTCACAAAAGCAGAGTACTTACTTCACATGAATGATTACTAAACAGCAAAGAGCAGATCAGCAGACATCTACAGAGAGATAAAAAAAAGATTCCATGTCCAAAATAGAAATCTGCACCCCAACTGAACAACGTGAAAAAAAAAAAATGGCACTAAATTTTGCAGTAAAAGTGAAGAGGGACTTCTGTACTAATGGCAGTATTGCTTTACTTTACTCCTCGTGATGCTCATCATTTTCAGATCAAATTCAGTGAGATCATCTTTTCAACATCAAACATTAAAGGCCTCTGCAAAGGAATCAAATCAACAGGCAGTAGACTAACCACCAGCTCCTCTCGAGATGTATGTTACTCCAACTACTTACTACTTACGCTGCACTTTCACAAAGCGTCTAGACTCTAGTCCACACCGCCCAAAAAACCAGAAATAAAAAAGCAGAAGTCTCGCAGAATCATCAATCTTGTGAAAAATAAAGCGCTTAAAAGTAACTTCAAACCCTCATTTTTCTAAAGAACAGTCTCTTTTTCAACCACACGCGCCGCTAATAACATGCAGCAGCAGCAGCTACATGTGATGCAGGTCGTAATATCATTAGCTGTGCAGTGAGAGCCAGAGCAGATTCAGTCGGATCATAAACATGATTGCATTTTTCTGAAAGCCAGTAATTAATTTTGAATTTTTGAAATCAATTCAATGCAAGAAATTATAACAGTTACCTTCCGGTATGTGGTTCCGTCAGTCTCGACGATCCAGCCAGCTTCATCGCACAATGCTTTCAGCACTTCGTTGTTTTCGCAGTGCTTCGGAAGCCTGTAATTTCCGTACATCCTCAAACCAGCAAAGATCTTCGCTGCGATCGCTCGCCTCCTGCGCTCACGACGCTTGTTGTTCTCCCGCTCCTTCCACGACGGCAGCCTCGTGCCTAATGGCATCCTCGAACTCCCTCCTCCTCGCTCCAGCTTCCGATCCGCGTCTTCCAACTAGAATCGTTACAGTGAACACGACCACATTGTCGCAGCTCCGATGAAAATCCGAAACCTTTGAAAACTGGAAAAGCGCAAATGAGATGAAATTGAGTAACAGAGGGACCAATCTGAAGCGGGCTTGAGGGAGAATCGCCTGGAAACTGCTCTGAAATCAACAAGAAAAAACCACTAGAGCGCGTGATTATGAAACAAGAAGGACCAATAGAGACGCCGGAATGGAACAGCTAAGGTAGTGAGAAGGAGAATATTCGTGCAGAGACCTCATCGGAGCTGCGACGACTCAACACGCGAAATGAGAAGCTAGAGCGAAGCATATGGCGAAGGAGATGAGAAAAGGAAGCAGGTTGTAGTTTGCTTCAAGGGTTTGCCCTTATATGTGCATGTATTTACGTAATTGCCACTGCTCTTTTTCATCATGTATCATTCAAATGCTTATTCACACATGACAAGCATTTGCCAACCAATAAAACCAGTCTTCAACTGAATCCACATTTTAATTTGAGAGGAAACAGGCTGATGATAATAGGAGGCTGCCGGGAAGAACTGGGCGGGTCGATGAGCTGATAATTGAGAGAGAGTGGCAGCCGCAGTGACTTGTAGATAACAGCAAGGGTTGCTCAGCCAGAGCGTGTTCCTGTGGGTAGAGAGCCTCATCTGCAATAATGGTGTATTTTGGATGCATTGATCAACTAGTGACAAAGAACCAAAGATCATTTCTGCTGGGCGCGTTGATGCAGCCAAGCTATCTCGAGGACTTCCCGATACAAATTGTACCTAACATGAGGCAGGTTTTCCATAAGTTATGTGGCATAATGCAACGCACAGGTTGATGACTGGAGATAATAATGTTGAAAAATGGGCTGCAATTTCAATACTTACATTAAAAAACTGGGAGCAGAATGCCGGAGCGTTGTAAGTAGCCTCGAGCATCATGATGTGGGTTTGCTGAGATTAATGATGTCTGTCAGTAGAAGATTGACCGTAGCCTTGAAGTTATCAGGCAAAGGAAGTTTCGGATGCGCTGCTTCAAGGGCATATAAAATGATAACTCTCATAGTATCATCCAGGTTAAGGTTCTTGCTATCACCATTCCATACACTCTGATTCACAAACTTGCACGACTCTCTTAAGATGCATCTACTGCATACCTGGAAATGGAGTGAAGAGACATAGTAAAAAGAGAAACAAAACCTCGCTGATTACTAATGAGGGCGACATGAAGGAAATATTTAGCTTACCGTGTCTTCTTGAATTTTGAAAAATGCTCGTAGTCTTTTTGCAGCAAAAATGGTCTTATTTATAAGAGTGGGACAGCCGTGGAGAGCCACCGTCTTCACTTGACTTCCTGATAACCACCTGTAAGTTCATTCTGTTCCGAATGAGATGATGTATAAAACTAAGAGAAAACTTGGCAACTATAAATAACAATTTTGCAAAGCTGTTTATAGCTAGCTAAGGTCCAATAAGTCAATATTTATAAGCTTTAACTGCTTGATGGTAAAAACTGTAAAGTTTTAAGCTAGGGCAAGCACAATTTCAAACAACTAAATATACATTTTTTCCACTACCAAAGTTAATTAAAATAATTTTAGTACTAAGAAGGAACCCAAAGTTCCACTGCCTTCAACTCAGCATCAATGATCATTTTGGACGACAAAAAACCCGCCTCAAAATGAATATGCTGTCACATTACCATTTCATAGTTTTGGATACTGTAAGGTCATATTGCTACAAGTAGATGCTATCAAACGACTCAATTGCACTACTGAAATTAAAAAATGGTAATCCCCTCACAATCCACTCTTACATTATTAACAAGAGCTGATTTGAAGACACCAGATGATCAGCTCCAATCATAAATCATCACAGTTGCACAGGACAAAAGCAAACAAATTATTGCAAAGGTGATATGAGCTCAATAACTAATGTACACCTACTTCTCTCTGTGAACCACCGCAACCAAAGGTTGCTTCTTTTTGCTTGACATGTTAAATTAATTAATCGCATAAGCCTTCAACTTAACTTACTACTTAAGCAGTTGTCTAAGAATTATATAAGCAATCCATATGAATGATACTAAGAAGTGAAGTTAAAAGTAATGGCAAAACGATAAAAATAAACTAAAAGCTCACTTGGCAATTTCCTGGTGATCCTTCGCGAACCTATCTGCAGCAAACTTGATATATTCCCTACTATAGCTATCCTCAAAGTAGCTAGCATCAAATGTATTCCCCGGCAGGAAATTTGCTCCATAAAAGTATCCACCCTTATACAACTCCTCAATAAACACCAACATTTCAGCCGACAGCTTCTTCAACGTCACTGGAGCAGCAGCTTCCATTTCCACATCTCTCTTCAGCATCTGACCCCTATTCAAATTTTTCCCACTAAACAGCCCAGAAAGTCTTCCAGGCTTCACCATTTTCTCATCAGAACTGGAATCCTCCAAACAATCCTGCCTCTGATCCCTCTTGACAATTTTGCCACTAAACAACCCAGACAAGCTTCCTGGCTTGACAATTTTCTCATCCGAACTGCAACCCTCCAAAAAATCGATCCTTTCCTCCGCTTTCGCTTCCTTCAGTCGGCTAATCTCCTTCTCCAGTTTCTTCAAGTTCTTTGTCATGTACCTCTCGTCCTCGCTCTCGCCCTCACTCATTTCGCGCATATTCTTCACCCCCACTGCTTCCGAAAACATCATATGCAGCGGCTTCTTCTTCTTCTTCTTCCAATCACTGACCTTGTCACCATCGTCGCCGTTTCGGATCGGACTTTTGGGTTCGAGACTGGATTGCGCGAGGGAGGAAACGCATTGTTGGCGGAGTGAATTGAAGACAAGCGCGGAGTGTCGAAGAGCTTGAAGTCGGTGGATGAGTAGGGTTTTGAAGAT
Source organism: Umbilicus rupestris (assembly GCA_963678935.1). Classification (NCBI taxonomy): domain Eukaryota; kingdom Viridiplantae; phylum Streptophyta; class Magnoliopsida; order Saxifragales; family Crassulaceae; genus Umbilicus; species Umbilicus rupestris. Next base: position 219,243 of record OY787611.1, on the reverse strand, counting down.
CGCCATCGTTTAGGGTTTAAGCTTTGCTGAAACACCAAGTAGACTTGAAGTCGGATGATATCCATGGCCCCACGTAACAACATTTTTAAAATTAGAGGGGTCGTTTTGTAATTTCCGAGCATTTCGTATTCTATATTGAAAATAAAGATTATTGACAGCACTACAAGCAGCTGTTTTAACCGTTTCTCAGCTTTATACGAGTCTTTGATCAATACATGGGATTGAGTTGTAAGGATCCGACCGGAAAGATCGATTCGAACCGTTACAAGTATAGTCTGTCCCAGTTTCTTATCACTGTCATCCTGTTCACCACATTCTAAAGTCTATTTCAAAAATCATAATATATTAGTGATAAGATAATCGATAGACTTAATTATTAAACAATCACAAAAACCTCTCCGAATCGATCTGGAACAAATTCGGACTTTACATGAGACGAACAACAAAATGTTTAATGCCTTTGTCATCAGTCTCTACAAAGATTTGATGGGTGTGTATCAACTACAGTACAAGGCATTGAAATGAGTTTTACAACATCATGCCACAAATGGCGGCCAGAAGATGGTAGTCTCACAGACTAGTCAAAACCTGAAGGAATGGTGGAGCCATACTTGCTTCTGAAGTTGTAATGGCTGAACTTGGGCTCTTCATAGTTGATTGGCTTCATTTCAGCAGGTTTGGTCTCAGGAACAGCTGCACCATAGGTCACCTCGCCGCTTTTTTCTCGTTGCCTATGCCTTGTTCGGTCTTTCTGGCTCTTTGGCCTGACCTGGGTGAAAGGAGGAACCTCACTTGGTCCATAGAAATCAGTAAAATCCTGTCGTTTAGATGACGATCGGTGCTTGGTTGACAAAGAAGGATCTTTGAAGCTGGATGATCTGATCTTTGATGGTTTCAAGTCTGAGTATTTGTCAGCAGGGCTTGGAGTATGAATTAACCTTTCAGAAACTAGGGCAGGTGCTCTTTGCTTGTGAACCGGCTGCGGCTCTACTTCTTCATCCTCGGGCATTTTCAGGCGATCTTTCAGCGGATTGAGACCTCTCTTACTGACACCCCGACCGAACAGAGATGGGAAAAAATTGATGCAGGCATTTGTCAGAGTCTCAAAGGCAAGTTTGGCTAAATCCACAAAGAGTTGTCCAAAAGATGGCCATCCAGCAATGGGTTCATCTTTTGCGCTTTCCACAACTTGTGTGAATGACTTGTCCTTTTCTAGATGTGATGAAGTCTCTGTAGATTTCTGCAGCATTATCGCACAACTAAGCAAGTGATGTAATAAAGATGAAAACTTGGAAACTTTAAGATCGAGTAAAGACTTACTACTCTTGCTGAAACTGATCCAAATCCTTGCTGAAGAATGCATGAGACGTATCCCGCCAATACCGCCCCAATAACCATCAAAATATCTATAAACAAAGACGCCAAGGATCAAAAATTGGGAAACCCCATCACAGGTTTATTTGCTAACTAAAAACAGAAAGTTCTAGAGACTGAAATACTCCAGCAATGCCCCCATCAACAAGTACTGCATACATGAATAGATGTGTTCAAGACCCGGAATAGTTGCCCATACCTGTTAGCGTGATTGAATTGCTTTCATAATCGCAGTCTTCTTGATCAAGAGCAATTTGCCGAAGAGCTGCATTTCCTCGATCAACAACTAGCAATGAGCAAGTGGGTCGAACATAAACCACATCAAAATCATTTGAGAATTTTGCATCTTCACTGGGGCCATCTCTGAACCCGGCCACATTTGATTTCCCTCCAGCAATTGTTGTAACACCTTCATAGTGAATCAAGCACTAACTTATCACGTATAGCGCATAATGATAAAAAAGATGATTACTCAGAAAGCTCAGCGTTTAGCTACAGAAAGTTGTTATAGATTAACTTCGATGAAAAGTGTAGCTTTTACAAATAAAATTTTTTGTATCTTGCTGATCCTCAATAGTAGCATTTTCATCACATAAGCTGCACTTGCTTATTCAGACATCTTAATGCAGGCAGAGCTTAAAGGAAGTTTTTAGAATTTGTAATTTAAACACAACCAAACAAGAAAAAAGAGCCAAACCTGAATCTCCAATTTTCCGAATGGCAAGATTCACTGTGTCCGCAACATATACATTGCCCTTGTCATCCATGGTTACTCCTTTAGGCTTATTAAATCGAGCCTCGCTTGGCTTTCCATCAATATGCCCCGTGTACCCTTGGAATGACCCGGCAACCAATCTCGCCCTACTATCTGCAAGATAATAAAACATGCACAGTCAATCAACAAGCGAAACAACACTACTAATCGGTTCAAACCACAACGTCTCACAAAAATCAATCATGATAGAATCAACCCGTAGTGCCTCTCACAACAACCTATTGAGCCCGAACCACTTGACAAAGTATCTTACACTGAGATAAAGGAGGCGTAATCTTGACAATGTTGCTATTGACTTCATCAACAGCAAAGAGCTCCCCATCCCGGGACACCCGAATCGAGTAGGGCACCATCCCAAGCTCATCCCCCTCCACAACAGTTTCAACCAAATACCCATTCTCATATTGAAGATAATTCTCATCTGCCACACCACAAAAACCACCACACATATTTCAAATCTCCGACTCTCATAGCCTCCAAAGCAGATCAAATCCAACAAATTTCACAGCTAAATTTACAAAACTAGAACACAATCATATGATTCAACAACCTGATTGAGGCGATTTGGCTGCAGACCTACTCCACTTGATAATAGACGACAAGTGCTTGATCAATGGCCCTGCAGTCCACAGCATCAAAATGTAATCAAACCCCACCAAACTCGACCAATCCAACAAATCGCACATACCTGCCGGAGCAGCATCAGTCTGAAAACACAAGACGCATCCAGCCACAAAAGTCGCCAGAGCGAGAACCACCACAGATCGACCCATTTGCGAAAATGGGCAGAAACCAGGAACGATAGGCCGAAGTAGGGTTTTGTGTCACTCGATTTACAGCTTGGACAGAGATTGATGATGACTCGGAAATCGATAAAGGTCCGAAATCGCTGTGAACATGCTCCGTCTCGGTTACAGCGTGGCTTTACACGATATGGTTTTTTAAACTCAATCAATCAGGCGAGAGTGATGAGGAGGAGTGATGAGAGCTCGCACGAAGAGGATGACGATGACGAAGCGACCTCCACTCTCTCTCCAATCTCCATCTCTCTCTCTCTCTCTAGCTTTCACTCTCTTTCTCCTTTCGCTTCCATTTTCTCGTCACTCGCTTTTTCACTTTTTTAATTTTTATTATTTTACGATCGCGGAAAAATGACGCACTTTCTGCCTTTTGGGCTCGAAAGCCTCACGGCCCAATTTCATATTTCCCTCACCGGCCCATTAAAGCCAAACATCAGATATATTAAAATATTCATTTAAATAACTTAATTTATCTGAGCATTAGACAAAGAACGACGTACTTAAACTATATTTAACTACCCAAAACGCCCTTGCAACGGTAACATTCTCTACTTCTTTCAACGCGGCCTGTTTTCGCAATTAATCCCGGTAGTTAGGGGCAAAACGGTCAATTAGATAATGAAGTAGAGAAGGAGGACATTAGGGTTTCTTTTTAATTCACAATGCTCTGTTTTTTCATTGTATGAATCTCTCTCTCTGCTCCCTCCACCTCCTCTTTCCTCTCACCGGCCCCCGGTCTTGCAGCGACGGTTCCCGACCTCTTCATCGGGCTGAGAAGTCAGAAGGAGGAATTAGGAAACAGAGACTCACCTGCCGGTGATTTGCTTACAGAGGTGAGCTTCAGACTCGGAAACAGAGGTTCGTTCCCAGTTCCCAAAAATCACTCCTTTTCTACCTCGTCTTTGGTTTTTTTCTGGGGTTCTCCTCCTAGTCAAAATGAGTCAGTTTCTGATTTCTGGGCAATGTTTTAACAGAGACCAGCTGAAAGTGGTTTACTGGAAAACAGAAATCTTCTGAGCTTGATTGATTAGTTTGTCTGGTACTAGACCATAGACATGATGATGCTCCATGCTCTGTGAATTTAAAATAGGAGACTACAATTTCTGTAAGACAAAATTCAAATGCAGAATCAATCCAAACAGAGCTTGCTGGATCCATATGGGTCCATCTAAATGTAGCATATTGAATGAATTCACAGTGATGCATCAGAGTGACTCATGGAGGGGTCGCTCTCAGCTTTCACTTTTGATTTTCTTGGAATAAAAATCAACCACAAACATGTCCTCAGGGTGGTCAAAGAAAATGTCTGGCTGGCTGATGAATTTTCAAAGACAGAATGGTTTGGTTTTTCTAGCACTCATGGCATTTTATTAGTATAATACTATTCAAATATGAAGCTCGCTCCCATTCTTCTTCTAGAAATCTCCACCTGGGTTTCCAAATTTCCAGTGCAGGGAGTATGTTGGATGGAAGAAAGAAACAGTACAAGAGAAGTTCATTTCATGTCATCTTCCATGCTCAGTAGTTTCTCATTCTGATATATATCAGTCAGAACAAGCATTCATCATCTTGGATCAACCCATCTTCAGTCTCTCCCTATACTCAACTGGGTGTCAATTGGTTTTTGGATTCCATAAGTAAAATAATCTCCCTGGCTCCTCTTGATTGGTTTGTTATTTCAGGGGATGGATTTTTCGGCTATAGTGGCTCCTCCCAGGAGAGGGAGATTGGCAAGGTCTATTGACAAATTATTGAAGCTTCGAGCAGCGGTGGGGATTGCTCCAGATGACGGTGCGAGGCAAACGAAAGAGGGTGGGATTTCGGTGGAGGAGGGAGTTGCAGTGGAGGCTTTGCTGGCTAGGCTGTTTGCCAGTATTTCATCGATTAAGGCGTCTTATGCCCAGCTGCAGTTGGCTCAATGTCCTTACGACGGGGATGAAATCCGGTCTGCTGACCAGTTAATTATATCTGAGCTGACATCATTGTCTGAGCTGAAGCAGCATTTTGCCAAGAAGCAATTTGATTTCTCGTCGGAGAAGGCTGTTGTTTTAGCAGAGGTTAAGGAGCAGAATAGCGCCTTGAAGACCTATGAGATCACAATGAAGAAGTTAGAGATTCAGAGCAAGGTAAAGGATTCAGAAATTGAAAAATTCAGAGCACATTTAGAAGAATGCAACAATCAAAATAAGCTGATGCAGAGGAAGTTGAAAGAGAGTGGACACCTTTACGTGCTTGATAATGTTCATCCATCAGGATTGAATCCGACCCATTTCATTGCAGTTCTGCGCCATGCTGTTAAATCCCTTCGATCATTCGTGAGAATGATGGTAAATGAAATGGAGTCTGCTGGATTGGATTTGGGCTCAGCAGCCAGCGCTATATCTCCAAATGTGGTTCACTGGAAGAATGATCACTTGTGTTTTGCATTCGAGTCTTTTGTATCCCAAGAAATGTTCAACGGCTTCCATCATCCTTGCTTTTCTCTCCAACACCAGTCTTTCAAGGATGCTAAGGCCAGGGCACGGCACTTCTATGAGAAGTTTAACGAATTGAAGTCCACGAATGTAAGGGAACACCTCTCGACGCAGCCTAATTCAACATTTGGGAAATTCTGTCAGGCCAAGTACTTGACATTGATTCATCCAGATATGGAATTATCTCTCCGCAGAGATTTGACTCAGAGAAAGCTCATTAAGCTTGGCAAATCTCCAGAAACCCCGTTCTTCTCGTCATTCGCTGAAATGGCCAAAAGGGTCTGGCTCTTACATTGTCTAGCATTCTCATTCGACCCTCAGGTTTCAATCTTCCAAATAAGCCCCAGTTCCAGATTCTCTGAACTTTACATGGAAAATGTGGGGGATGAGGCTTTACTCGATTCAGAAACTGTGCCTAAGGTAGCATTCACAGTCATCCCTGGATTCCAAATCGGTAAAACTATATTACAGTCTCAGGTGTACCTGAAATAGTTTAACCGAATCATGGCTGATGACAAGGTTCAAGCAACCGAATGGCAATTACCAGACATCTACTGGAGAACATCTTGCTTCTTCGAGTCAATACCTCAGAAACGACACGGAAACATGTCTGGAGAATGATGGTAAATACGTTGAGCTGAAGATCCTTGGGTAGAAAATGGGACTTGAGAATGATGGTCCCTGAAACAAAGACACTGCTCAGCATTTCTTTCTGATACTGAGAAACTTGAGAATTTAGCACTGAAAGATAAAGTGATCAGTAACGAGGAATGATTCAAATTACTGGAGATTATACCCCAAGTTGCAGAGCAATCTTAGCCCGAGCTTCCTCCAAAAATCTTCATGCTGAGTTCAGAACCAGAGTGACTAGAGAGTGCTGTAGGCTTGAGTATGCTCTCAGTAGATCAAATGTTAACTACTTTGCTGAACAGCATTTGGCTTAACACCTCTCTTGCGCATTTCATCGAACACTTACCGTGCACCATCAGAATCCGACCACACCCATGAATGAAACATTGTACCAGCAAACCTCAAGCTTCCCCCGACCACCACCGCATCCGGTCAAAAGATTAGTCTCGCCCTCATCTAAGCCAGCGTTCTCCGTTTCGTCAACCATGTCCATGAAATCGTACAACAGGAGGGAGGCTGAGCGAAAGGGTTTCGCCCATGACCAGGATTAGGGTTTCGGAAGAGCTTCGATGCGATCGTAGAAGCGAGGATAGTCGAAAAGGTGACACCTTTCTCGCCGTGCTCATCTCTCTCTCTTCATCGATTTTTACAAAAGGATTTTTCTTTATTCAAAACTGAAGAAGAACCAAGACGCCATTAAAGCTTCCATGATCTTGATATTAAAATGCAGAAATTTGCAGGATCATCAAAAGGGGTGTCAAAGTCGAATTCGCAACGGTAAGAATATCAAGCAAGACAAAACCAAAACATGCTGAGCTTTCATTCCACATTTTAAGGTTTCTGCTTTTTGACTGATACTCCTCGACATCAACTTTGGTACCACACTTTTGGAGGATGAAGCACAACAAGATGATTGCAATCTGAAGGGAACCATGTGGGGTTTCTGGGTTGATGAATGGAGAATCACGGCGGAAGTCCGAAGCAGAGTAGGAGCCTCTCAGCTTCAAGAGCGGCGTAAACCTGTGGAAAAAACCGAACTTGGATCACAATTGATTGAATGGAGATCGTAGAAACAGCTAGGTCCAGAGTTGCTGGATGAGTACATTGAGGCGAAAAGTGAGATTTTTTAGCCAATGTGATGGATTACGAGAGCTAGTTCTCTTCATTTTTTGCTTCTTTTGATGATTTTTTGCAAGTTTGCTCATCATATCGCCTTCGGCGCAGACTATGCTGCCTGCCGGCAACGCTAGGAAAGCCGTTGGGTGAATGAATGGAGACCACAGGCGGCTCTGCTCATAGCCCAACTCGAGCTTAGGCAAGCTGAGGATCTGGTTGGATTGCTGTATTGACAGTGCTTGACATGAATGGGAAGGATTTCCGGCGAAGGAGAGCTCTAGCGCCGATGGCGAGGAAGGTGAGGAGTGGTCCGGTGAGACTGACATTGTTGTGAGACGCTAAAATGCTAAGCTTCTGCTGTAAAATGGAATCAGATGGAACAGTTGATAGTGTCTCCAAAGTACTTTCTCTCAATTGAACCTGCTTTCAATTGAACCGGCTTTCAATAATCATGGTTCGGTGTCGGTTCAGTGCATCGGGGTTTTACTATTTATTTTTATTGTATTATATTACTTTCTCTCTCTTGTTTCCCTCCTCTATTATTTTGTAGGGCTCAGAAATCCACGCCGAGAAATCTTCACCGATTTTTTTTTCTTATCAGCTCCGGCGACCTGCGATGGCGGGCTACAGAGCGGACGACGACTACGACTATCTCTTCAAGCTGGTTTTGATCGGAGATTCCGGCGTCGGGAAGTCGAATCTGCTGTCTAGATTCACTAAGAACGAGTTCAATCTCGAGTCCAAATCCACCATCGGAGTTGAATTCGCTACTCGGAGCTTGAAAGTGGATGGAAAGATCATTAAAGCTCAGATTTGGGACACTGCTGGTCAAGAAAGGTCACTTGTTTTTCTCGCTTTTTGCTTGCTAATCAGATTTGTTATATGCTATTCTTTGAGTTTGGTTGTGTGCTTCAATTACTCAAGCATTTTTAGATGTTTTTTCCAGATTTATTTTTGAAGTGATGAATCAGATCATGTGTTTGAGCTTGCTAGGAAGTTCCCTCATTGAGATATGGGTCTGAAAAAGAATGGTTGATTAGTAACAATGCTCAGGTCATTCATTACTGATTAGTGGCTTTAAGGTTCTTGAGGATCTAACAAGCTTGATTTGAATATCAATATTCTGTAAATCAAAATTTCAGAGCAACTTTTGTTGATTACATATTTGGAATTCCAACAAGAGAATTTTTTTTTTTCCTTTTGGGGAAGCTTAAACTGTTTTCCAAAATCTGAATGGCCTTGCAGCCTTCTTATTTTCAGTCTAATAATTTTCTGTACTTAATAGGCTATGTGGATTATTGAGTTAGCTCATTTATCTTTACAAAGAACAGTGTGAATGAATAAAGAACGGTTCAAATTTGTTTGACTATAGAGGTGACTTGAATTTGGCTACTGAGATGTGGTTGTCAATTGTTTCGGAAGCTTGCATGAGATTGTGAGCTCTGGTCTTTCGCTCTAGTGTAAAGAGACTATTATCAACCAGATTCATCCTCTATTTGCTATTCTATTGTTCATGTAGACAAAGAAGCATTACTATCATATGAGGGAAGATGTATGAAAATTTTGGACTTGGAATACTCACCTCTGCAAAAAATGAGTACCCAATTTACATTTTTACTTGGATTTTGTTCATGTGAGCCTTAAATGATTTGCTTTTAACTTGAAAACCAAAGTAGGGTTCATATCAAGGATCATCAGCCTTTTCTGTTATCTCATTTTTACTGGTTTGTTTATTTCTGCTAATGCCCTGCATTGTGTTTCCTTCATGTTCCTCAGGTACCGTGCCATCACCAGTGCTTACTATCGAGGGGCCGTAGGTGCTCTCCTAGTGTATGATATGACTCGGCGTGCAACATTTGAAAATGTGGAGAGATGGCTAAGTGAGCTGAGGAACCACACCGATCCAAACATTGTTGTAATGTTGGTGGGGAACAAATCTGATTTACGCCATTTACTAGCTGTAACGACAGAAGACGGCAAGTCTTTTGCTGAAAGGGAGTCGCTATACTTCTTTGAAACTTCTGCACTAGAGGCTAAGAACGTCGAAAACGCATTTACTGAAGTCCTCACTCAGATATACCACATTGTTTGTAAGAAAGCAATTGAAGGAGAAGGTGCTACTTCCTCCGCCCCTGGCCAGGGTGAAAAGATAAACATAAAGGATGATTCCTCTGCAAGAAAAACATGCTGCTCAAGCTAGATCACATTATTCATCTTCTTCTCTTGTAGAAACATAAATTCACAAATTGGTTTGGTAAGATGTAACTTAATGGTTTCCACAATTTTTTTTTCTTAACTAAAGATGCTTTTGAGTTTTACCATATACAATTTTCCTTTGTAAGCAAGAAAGGTAACTCCCTGAATTTTCAAATGACTCTTTTGACAGACAAATCAGAGCACAAGTGAGACTCGACTCTTCCTAGGAAAAATCTTTGAGACAAAACAAAGACACTGCTCATATCTGGTATAAATTCCTTGAGGCACTCTTCCTTCCAAAATCAAAACACAAAATGGGAATTCAGGTTACCTTGCTAGCATTTGCAGTTTCTCTGGGGAGTGTTTTGGTGGCATGGTTATGGAAGGCTGTGAATTCCATTTGGTTGCGGCCTAAGAAGATCGAATGCTGCTTAAGGCGGCAAGGGCTGCGTGGAAACTCCTTTAAGTTCCCGTTTGGAGACTTGAAAGACAGCGTTGAAGCGGATAAGGAAGCAACCTCTGTGGCCCTGAATCTGTCAGATGATATTGTTCCTCGCCTACTCCCCTTCATAGACCATTCCATCAAGAAACACGGTACCTTGCCTCCTAGTAACTTGTCTGGTTCTTTTTCCATTTTGGGTTTTTTTGTCTGATGGAGGGTTTGCAGGTAAGGATTCATTTTTTTGGGTCGGATCAGCTCCATGGATAAACATCATGGAGGCCGGAGTTATAAGAGAAGTTCTTACTAAAATCCGTGATTTCCAGAAGCCAGCGCCAAATCCACTTGTGGAATTGCTAGGCACTGGTCTTGCAAGCTACGAGGGCGATCGATGGGCGAAACACCGAAGACTCATCAATCCAGCATTCCATGTCGAGAAACTTAAGGTACATGTCCTGCTTCACCTCATCATCTTGTCCAGTCTTGTAATGCACTGATCACATGTTAACATCTTCTGCAGAAAATGGTACCAGCATTTTTCCTCAGCTGCAGCGAAACGCTGAGTAAATGGGAGAAGCTGGTCTCTGAGGAAGGCGTGTTTGAGCTAGACATGTGGCCTGAGCTGCAGCATCTGATGAGGGATGTGATATCAAGGACAGCATTTGGGAGTAGCTACGATGAGGGAAAGCGTGTATTCGAGCTGCAGAAGGAACTGGCTGACCTTGCGATACGAGTGGCGCAAACACTCTACATCCCTGGATGGAGGTAACATAAACATGTCCAAATGAGGGAGAGTTTGTTTAAGGATATGCATATCTAGTCATTTCCGTACTGAGACACTCTTCAAATGGTCTGCAATCTTCAGCAACTTTTATAAGAAGAAATGATCAAATCCGTTTCTGGGTGCTTGCAGATTTCTACCTACAAAGACGAACAGGAGGATGAAGAAACTGGACGCTGAAATACAAGCAACTCTTCAGACTATAATCTGCAGAAAGGAGAAGGCCGGCCAAGCGGGTAAAGATGACTTGCTGGGGACACTAGTGGAATCAAACTCCAAGGAAATCCAACAACACAAAAATGACCAGAAAGCTGGACTAACCATGAAAGAAGTGATGGAGGAGTGTAAGCTATTCTATTTTGCTGGACAGGAAACAACCTCAAGCCTACTTGTCTGGACGATGATCTTGCTGAGCATCCATCAAAACTGGCAAGCTCGAGCAAGGGATGAGGTACAACAAGTCCTGGGGGAAGGAGAGCCGGACTGGGATTCATTAAGCCACCTCAAAATTGTAAGTAGAACTAACAACTTATCATTTCTAACATAGCCTATCTCAACTATTACTGGTCACCACCATACGATGTAAGTTTCATTTTAAAAATTATAGTACGTTGATGACAAGATAGTCGGTAGACTTACGTATTAAACAATTACAAACATCTCTCTGAAAGAGAAATTGGGTGTCACAAAACTCACCTGAATTTGCAGTTCACCATTCTTATACTTTTTCTTGGTGCAGGTGACAATGATCTTACATGAGGTTCTCAGACTATACCCGCCGGTGGTTTTCGCTGCTCGAACGGTTGACAAGGAAACCAAACTGGGAAATCTAAGCTTACCAGCTGGGGTGACGCTCTCTGTGCCGATACTATCCATCCACCATGATCCAGAGCTGTGGGGTGAAGACGCCAAAGAGTTTAAACCGGAGAGGTTTTCTGAGGGAGTTTTCAAGGCAACAAAGGGTCAGGCGGTGTTCCTGCCGTTTGGTTGGGGTCCAAGAGTTTGCATTGGCCAAAACTTTGCCATGGTGGAAGCTAAGATGGTGTTGGCGATGATTTTGGGTAGATTTTCATTCAAGCTGTCTCCTTCCTACATTCATGCTCCACAGACTGTTCTAGTTGTTCAGCCTCAACATGGAGCTCGTATAATCTTGCAAAGAGTTTAGTCAAGTATTCCTTCCCCGACTTCAATTAGCTCCGTCTTTCGGTTTTGACTTTGAACTTTCTTTCTTTTGTAACTGTCTGATTGAGTTATAAGAATGAATATATATTTCAACCAATCAAAACCACCTGAATGATCAGATAAGCTCCAACTCACCTCTAATCCGTCGAAACTCCTCTTATTAAAAGCGGCGTTATATATATATATATATAAAAGAAAAGAGAGAGATTAGCGACTGCCGACATGAGTTCGGTAAAAATTCCCGGCGCGAGCTCGGCGATTTCTTCCAAAGATGCGATCTTTCCGAGTCAATCGATCCATCGACGAACCGCAATCCCAATCCAGTTCTGGAAAATCAGTCGACAGTTCAATTCCTCACTACTCAAATCAGCAAAACTCACCGCTTCAGCATCGGCTCAGAAACCCGACAACGACAATCCACCATTGGTCGTTGTCGGATCGGCAAATGCGGACATCTACGTAGAGATCGATCGTCTTCCGAAAGAGGGTGAGACGATATCGGCAAAAACTGGCCAAACCCTAGCGGGAGGAAAGGGGGCTAATCAAGCGGCGTGCGGTGGGAAGCTGGAGTATCCTACCTACTTTTTAGGGCAAGTTGGGGAAGATGCGCATGGGAAGCTGATCACTGGGGCGCTTGAATCTGGCGGAGTGAGGCTGGATTATGTGAACGTGGTGCCTGAAGCGCCGACTGGGCATGCTGTGGTGATGCTCCAAGCTGATGGTCAGAACTCGATCATCATTGTTGGTGGGTCAAATATGAGTGGCTGGCCGGAGCCTTTGGGAGATGAGTTTTTGGGGGTTGTGAGGAGAGGTGGGATTGTCCTATTGCAGAGGGAGATTCCTGATGATGTTAACATCCAAGTTGCCAAGGTCTGCGCTTTGCTGTCTCTACATTTCAGTGGCTGGTTTTCCGCCAATTTGTGTAATTGGTGTTAGTGAATGTTCATTTCTGCTGATTTTTATGCTTCGATGAAATGAGGCAGTAGCTGCAATATGAATCCTGAAGGTGTTTGTGTGATTCAACAGTTGATACCGACATCCTGGGATGGTTTTAGAATGTGTTGATTTATAGTTTGGATGCTGCTTTTGTTTTGGTTTTAATAATGTTGTGATGCCAGGCGGCGAGGGGCGCTGGAGTGCGTGTTATATTGGATGCTGGAGGGATGGATGCACCGATTCCACCGGAGCTGTTGAAGCTTGTGGATATCTTAAGCCCAAATGAAACTGAACTTGCAAGGTTGACTGGAATGCCAACTGATACTTTTGTACAGATCGCCCGAGCTGTAGATAAATGCTATGACATGGTGAGTGAGTGTTAATATACTTTTCAAGAATTATAATTTAGGCTTTTGACTTCATATAGTCTTAAGCTTTAGTTGAGTTTCTCATTGTCGAGTTGATTTGTATTTATTTCCCCGCATCAAGCACTGGCAAAGTTCAGGTTTCTTTTTTGTCCCACAGGGAGTGAAGCAAGTTCTGGTTAAACTCGGGGGCAAGGGATCCGCTCTCTTCGTCAAAGGAGAAGACCCAATCAAGCAACCAATCATATCGGCTACTAAAGTTGTTGACACTACTGGAGCTGGTGATACTTTTACTGCAGCTTTTGCCGTAGCGACTGTGGAAGGCAAGTCAAGAAAAGAGTGCTTAAGATTTGCTGGTAAGCATTGTATTTTCGATTTCACGATTGGCTCACATAACATAACCACGATATAATCGTGGCGCTGATTCTACCAAATTCTACAGCTGCTGCTGCTTCACTTTGTGTCCAAGTAAAGGGAGCCATTCCCAGCATGCCCGACAGGAAATCAGTCTTAAATCTTCTTCAGTCTCAATAACACTCGTCAGGTACCTTATGTAGGTTGGTTTAAGATGGTCTCTGCAGTTTGAAGGAGCTTTTGTTTTACTGATATTCATCTTGAAAAACCAAGTAGTTGAGACTTGAGATGATTGTGGTTGGTGTATCTACAACCGTCCACAACAAATGTCCAAGTTAAGGGATAGGCCCACCCCTAAACCTACATGCCTGAATCCCCACATTTGTCCTACGTTGTAGGACATGTTGTGCCCTTACACGTAGAATATTCTTCACAGGGGCAGTCCCTAATATTAATATCTCATCTCCAAAAGACAAAAATGTATAATACTTTGTCCCTTTCATGCGATAGACGTACCCTTATATCTCATATCATCATTGAGGGCTTTTTCTTCTAGAAGAATATGTATGACTCATTGTTGAGATTTCTTCTGTGCATTGCGCTGATCCTTGCTCGCTTGAATTTTCACCAAATTGGCCCATTCCTGAAACCTCAGAGCCTGGTTTTCCGGGTACGTTGGACTCCTTGAGCACACTGCTTGTCCATGAAGCTCCGACAATCTCTCTTCTGCATCGCACAGCCCTGCAACGAGGAGAGAAGAACATATACCCTTATTAATCCTGACAGAAATCGGACAACACTGTGACAACGATCGGCTACCTGAGCAGTTGGGGAAGTCTGTGACAGCGATTGAACGAGAAGAGCACTTTGATTGGCATAACAGTTTGTTGTCCTCGTAGTTTACGTTCATGGCGAGCATCCAGACACCGACAGCAACATCTTCCGAGTGAAACATTCTCAAGCTGTTACACCAGACAAACAAACTGACAGTTGAGGAAAAAGTATGAAAACATGAGAATATGTTTGAGCTTGCCTGTTGTGTCCCAGAGCCACCAGATCAGCAACTATATCCGCAGAAAGCGCATAAATGGACCTCTGCGCATGGAGAACATGTTCTCTACCAATCAATCGTTTCTCAGACCTGCGTAGGATCTTATTATCTTGATGCAATGATAGCGAAGAATCATCAGCTGACGAACGATGGAAGTTTACTCACAATTTCAGTGCTGGGTAATCTGAGAAAGCTTCATTTTTGCTCATGCATCCGAGATAAGTTTTTGGGTGAGGACGATCTTTGGCCAGGAGCAAAGACAGGCGATCTGGCCGGAGATAAATGTCATCTTCGACTTTGACGTAATAATCGCAGTCGAAGATCGCATAGGCGGCTTTGAAGAAAGAGTAGCTGTGGAAGGAGTTAGAGATTGCATATGATCAGGGTATTGAGTAATTGATGAGATGAGGAAGTTACTAACGTTTTGTAGGGAGAATTGGAGTGTTCTTCATCAAAATCTAAGACCATGAAGTCATCATGTTTCAGTAGCTCGCTCTGGAGCTCTTGTGCTCTGGCTTTGTTGTTGGTTTTGCCGATGATGAATCTGAATGCCAGTCCAGTAGCTTCCTCCATACTGAGAATCACACAATCAAACTTATAATCTGATCTGAAACTGAAATGAAGACTGAGGAAAAGATGGTACCTTTGTAAACTTTGCTGATCGGAGGGCATCCACGTGTTCCTCAATGACTGACGACGGCCGGAGGAGTTGTACCCTGTCATGATCCCGACGAATGCCATCACACCAGGCCTCGTGACACCCAACGTTGTAACGTCATTGCCGTGGACATTGACATATACATTTTCCGATAGGTCACGGGCAGCCATGTCCTTGACTCCTTTAAAACCTTCATCGCCGGCATTGTTTTGCCAGAGCACGCGGACGGACCAAGTCCCGTGGCTCCTTGTGCACGGGCCGAGAACCACGCCGAGCAAGAACGAGGATGCGAGGAAAACAAGTGTTGAACCAGAGACGAGGAAGATGTTATGCGTCCTGTTTCGCGAAATTGGCGGATGCTTGGATTTGGGAGAGGAAGGCATTGGATGTGTGAAGCCTGACACTGGTAGATGGTGATGTTATGCATGGCAGCATATGAAGGTGCTGATATTGTAACTGCAGCTTCAAAAGAGTAACGGCTTCACTTTGTTGATGTTCTGTTTCTTAGGACACAAAATAAAGGCTTATTTACAAAACCAAAAACAAACTCATGACTCAAGAGTACGAGACACAGTGACCAATCAGCCAGAAAATTAATAAGAAATTTGTTCTGGGATACCAATACACCAGCACCCATCCTCTATAAAGGCAAAAAAAGCTGGAAATTTGTTCAAGGATACCAATACACCTGCACCCATCCGCACTCTATAGAGGCACAAATCAGATGGAAACTACCGACTGCCATCATCAATCTGAAATAAACAGGTGTCCTAGGTAAAACAAAATCCAATACTATCAAAATTTAACAACATGGAACACATATGAGACTCATAGATATACTGGTATTGCATACAGAAAATATCAACTCTGGATTTCGCTAAAATTGTATAAAGCTCACATGAAACCTCTGCGGATCAAAACATAGGCCGCTCATTGAAAGAACCAAATAGCACTACAGGTCGTGACAAGGGCAACTTGAATATGAAGTTTTATGATCTGCAATAGCAACATCCAAAATGTGCTTAACTTGCTCACCTTTGATGCCTCACACTTTGTCTGACAGAGTACATAATAAATAAATGAGACTACAACCACATCAAGATGGTACTTTCTATAGAGATAGATCCAGCTACGATCAACTGATGCTTTTATCTTCATCAACCAAACCAACATCAATTACGAAACACAACAACTTCCAGAGATCAATGCATTGTAGGTAAAAGAATATATAATCTTTAGACATTCAAATTGCCCATGATTCTATACATAAGTCACAGATGGTTCAACACAATTGCACAACACTTCCCAATACTTCAATTGTGCTTCACACAAAAGCAGCAAACAGGTTTATATAAGATGCTTCAAATCTAAAAAACCAACAAATTAATTTCATGAATGAAACCATTTCAAGTTCTTCATAAAATACTATCAAATCCAGAAAGACAATATAAGAGTAAGTTTGCAATATCCAAAAACTCATTGAAATATCAGAACTTCAATTGAAAACGATCCAACGAACACATTTCAAAACCTAAGCTTGGAAAAGAACCACCTGTTCTTTCCAGTCTTGAACCTCTCCTCGAACCTCGACTTAGCCTCCTTAGCCGCAGTCACCTTCTTATCCTTCGACTGAAGCGCATCAGGCGTCACTACATCCTTCAAGTCCACATCAAGCGTGTACCTAGTCGGCATGATGTGGCTGTAATTTACCAGCTTCAGGAAGACTTTAACTCGAGACTTCTTAGCCGTCTTCTTCGCAGAATCCTTGCGGATCACCTTGCGAGGGTACTTGGCCACACCGGCTACGAGACAGTGTCCATATGGTCGGTCACGAGTGCCGTCGTCGAATGCGCGGACGATCACGCCTTTCCTACCAGCGAAGCGACCTTGCAGGACGATGACGGCCTTGCCAGGCTTGAGGAACTTCACCATTTTCGTCGGCTGCTAGAGATTGGCAGATGCTGCAAAATTAGGGTTTGTGGCGACGAGTCACGCAGCTTTTATACTGCTTGTCCTTATTGGGCCTGGGCCCAATAAGCTGATTTAGACCGTCCCAGTTTCAAGCAGCCCTTTCACAGTTCCTCCTTCCTCCACATTAGTGATTATGTTTGTCCCTGTCATATCCAGATTCCCTCCATATAGCCATTGCCACGTGTCATTACTGGCATTATGTACAACCCAAGCTACAGCTTGGAGGATCAAGAAGCAAAAAACAGCAAACCAGCGCGAGAAGAAGCTTTGTTAAACTCCTCCAATGGCAGCCACAATCATGTCCTCACTAGCCTTGAAACCATCAACTGGGTTCGGACCAGCAGCCAAAGCCCTTACCAGATCTGCATCCAAGCCAGTGGCGTCAAGAAGATCAAAACTGACAAGCCTTATGGTACTAAAACTCCAACACCAACATCTCCAACTCAGCTAAATTCAGCCCTAGTCATCCACTTTTCATTCATTCAATTGTTACTGAAACCTCAGCCTGGTTGGGTTTGAAATTGTTGCAGGAACTGGAGGTGGGGTGAACCTCAGGGATGGCTTTGATGCTTCTGTTATGTTCTGGGTGTTAACTGTTATTATAGTTGCTGTGTCTGCTTAACATGTTTGCAACTGTGGACATTTTAGGATAAAAACATCATGATAAGAACCAGACATGTTTTAAGGAAGCAGTAGCAGTTGGGTATTTGAAATGCAGAAAATGTTCAGACAAGTTGTGAATGCTGAAACCTCCAGAAACACAAGCAATGGCTTATAGCTTGTCCTCAAACTCGGAGAGGGGAGTCATCTGCTCCTTCAAGCCCTTCCTCTTGCGGATATCGGTGACAAGTTGAGCAGCCTGGCTTCCAGGCTCCAATGGGTCAGAAGACATCATGTCCCAGTGATCAAACACGGACTGCGGGAAGGCCTGGCCGGAAGTTGCAGCTCTCAGGGTGGCTGAAAAACCGAAGGACTCGATTACAGGGAGGTACGCCTTGATGTTGTAGAGAGGGGTACCGGGCCTCTGCATTTCCTCGAAAACATGGCCTCTCTTCTGGTTAAGAACACTGTAAATACCGCCCAGGGCTTGCTCCGGCGCTTGGATCTCGACGAGGTAGACCGGCTCCAGCAGACGGGGTTTGGCGGTGAGCTGAGATGCGTAGATCACTCTCCTGGCAGTTGGGATGACTTGGCCACCACCTCTGTGGATTGCGTCAGCATGAAGAACAACATCACAAACCTCGAAACAGATGCCTCTCATGTTCTCCTCGGCCAAAGCTCCTTCCTTTGAAGCCCACTGGAAACCAGCAACGACAGAGTCCTTGATTTCGTTGAGATACTGAACTCCCTTACACATGTCGACGACCATGTTCGGACCGGTTGTGTCCGGGCCGAAGCACCAGATTTTCTTCGCAAGATCCTTGTCCCAGCCGAACTCCTCAGACAGAATCTTTGACCGGAGTTTGGGGTCATCTCTGGGACCGATGCGTCCATCATCAATGGCCTCAGGAAGCCCTTCCTCCAACGGTCTGGCCTCCATGTAAAGCCTGTTGTGCTTGTTGGGAGACTTGCTCATGACGGTCCGGAAGGATTTCTCAAGAACCGTCTCGCGGAAGGACACCACAGGGTCAGATTTAATGATCTCAGCTCCACCCATGAAATCGTCCACCAAGTCCTTCAAGCAGATTTCCAAATGAAGCTCTCCGGCACCGGCGATGATATGCTCTCCGGACTCCTCCATAGAACAGACAACCATAGGATCCGATTTCGCCAAACGCTTCAAACCTTCCACTAGCTTGGGGAGGTCAGAGGCTACCTTGCATTGCACGGCGACGCGGACAACAGGAGAGACTGAGAACTTCATAGCTCGAATTGGGTGAGCATCAACTTCCTTCTCATTCGTCAAAGTCGCATTCTTGGTGATGAACTGATCCAGCCCAACCATGGCCACCGTGTTCCCGCACGGCACATCCTCCACAGTCTCCTGCCTCTTCCCCATCCAAATAACAGTCCTCTGCACGCTCTTCACATACAAATCTTTCTTCTCGCCGGGGACATAGTTAGGCCCCATAATCCTAACCTTCGAACCAGTCGACACCTTCCCTGAAAAAACCCTCCCAAAGGCGAAGAACCTTCCTTTGTCAGACGCAGGGATCATCTTAGACACATACAGCATGAGGGGTCCGTCCGGATCGCAGTTCCTGATAGCATTGGCATACTGATCATCAAGAGGTCCTTCGTACAAATTCTCCACACGATACTTCTGAGCCGTCGACGGAGAAGGGAGGTGATAGATCATCATTTCCAGCAATGCAGTACTTGCCGGCAGCCAGGTCTGCATGACACGCTTCATCAAGGCTTTACCCATCAGCTCCTTCTCATCAGATTTCAGTGTAACATTGAGCTTCTGCAACATGGGCCACAGCTTATTCTTCTCGTCGTTCATGCATATCTTGATGATCTGCTTGATGGGCTCGTAGCAGAACTGCACAAAACCACGCTTGCAAGTCGGAGAGCCAGTGTTCTTGCTAGTCCATTTTCTAGTAGCCGGGTCGAAGAAGTTCTCGCCCCAGAGCCTCTCCATCATCTTAGACTCGTCAACTCCGAACTTTGAGGCGTACATGGCAGCGAAATTGGTGAGGGTGAAGGCCCAGCCGTGCAAGCCAGCAGAAAAGGCGACAGTGCCTTTCTCAGGATAAACCTGAACATCTCCCAGAAGTGGATCCTCGTATGTCGCCATGATGACATTAGCATTCTCAATGACTCGTTGGAATGTCTGATAAGCTTCCTCACCGTCGACCTGGAGCTCGAGGAAGCATCGGTCCATCTTGTTGACTGTCAGCACAGGTCGAATCCTTTCTCCCAGGGCTTGACGAAGGACTGTTTCAGTTTGGACACAGACGCCCTCGATGCAATCAACCACCACTAGAGCACCATCAGTGATACGCAGAGCGGCAGTGACCTCAGACGAAAAGTCAACGTGTCCCGGAGAATCAATGAGATTGATCAGATACTCATTGCCAGCTCTTTCACCCTTGTAGTTTTTCAGGGATTCATCAGTCATCTCATAGTAGAGTGAAATTCCAGTGGACTTGATTGTGATGCCGCGCTCAGCCTCGTCAGCTCGTGTATCGGTCATACGCACGTCACCCGCCACTTCTTGGGCAATGATTCCAGCAGCAGCCACGAGAGAATCCGTAAGAGTTGATTTTCCTGCAACCAAGAACAACATCAGAAGCCGAAACTGAGAAGTACAACATGACCCAATAAGCCAAAGTTATATACTCAAGGCTCTGATTTCTCAGAGCCTTGAGTATATACAGCTTACCGTGATCAACGTGAGCAATGACAGACATGTTACGGATGTTGTGCTTTTTGTCCATGATTCTACGAAGCTCGTCAGAAGTAAACTTCACCTGCATAAATCGTTTGAATTAGTATCAGCATCAATTAAACTACATTGAATCTGAAACTCAGCTAGGTGAAATAACAGGTATAAGGAATCACTGGTTTACCATTTTGAATGGCTTTCAGGGTACCCGCAAATTATCAGCAAATCCAAGTCTGCAAAACACCTAAACAGCCATAGGTTATCAAGCCAAGTTACATACTCATAAAGTCATCAGCTAAGTGTGAAAATTAACAAAACAATAGATATGGGAAGATAGACAAGAACTAAATGAAACCTCAAAGATATGGATTTTTATGGGAATTTCAAAGACATCTGAACCACGCTTGTTAAAACTTAATCACAGAAAAGCAAATAAAATAGATTTCAAGCCAACTGAGAATATGAACAGATCCAGGGAGTCAGCTTTACACCACCATGGAGAATCAACACAGACCCAGATACCAGATCAGATAAAAGGTCAAAGCTTTCTGGAATGAAACCAACACAACCCATAATCCTAAGATCCAATTACTAAAAACCAACCATGTTGCATGCTGGAACACAAACGCGACAAATCATTCATCAAACTTTCAAACACACACCCTTTCAATAACTAGACTAAACTCACAAGCCACAATCTACACAGATCCTCAGACACACCATCAAACCAAATCATCAAGCATTAAACTGACGCACACAAACATCGTACCAGGTATTAAAAAAAACACAGCACGGATCAGGCACCAGCAACCAAACGAAACGTAATACAAAACAAGAAATCAGAAAACTGAGGAGATCAGGAGAATTCTGCGTGTGGTGGAAGATGTGAGGGGACTTACCGGACAGGTAGGCCGAGAGCGAAGGTGAACAGTCGTCTTAGGTTTTCGTCGTATGCGTAGATTATATAAGAATGATTTCATGGACCTGGGTCTGCTTCTGGGGATCTGGGCCGGGCCGGGCCCACTCTGATCTTTCCAATTTTTTAATATTTAATTTTTTAATAAAATGTTTAATTTATTGAGCGTGACATGGAGGTGGGTCCCGCAAAGATCATGTGCGACACCAACCCCATCCCATGTTTTGTCTGCAAAATCTATTCCAATGTTCCTCACCGGGACCCACTCAAGATCTTCCGTGTCAGCTTCTCTTCTTTATAAATCACCCACCAAAGCTCAAGCATCCACCAACTCAGCTCAACTCAGCTCTGCCCAGAAAATGAAGGAGGACAGGAGTGGTTCTGGGGCTGGTGCGAAGAAGAGTAAGCTGGCAGCAGCAGCTGCTGGAGGAGGAGCGACTCCATGCGCAGCATGTAAGTTGCTGCGCAGGAGATGTTCCAAGGATGAGTGCACCTTTGCGCCATACTTTCCGGCAGACGATCCGGTCAAGTTCGCAACCGTCCATAAGGTGTTTGGCGCTAGCAATGTCAACAAGATGTTACAGGCATGTCTAGTTTCAGTTGCTTTTTCTTGCTTTTTGATCTCATTAAAGCGGTGGTTGGATTAAGAACAGCTTTAGGCCCACCGACATCATTATATCATCGCCATCTCAGTGTCTTGTTCTTCAAAATTGTGAAAATGGATCTCTGTTTCCATGACAGGACTTGGCGGTGCAGCATCGGGGCGACGCAGTGAGTTCCCTGGTCTACGAGGCGAATGCGAGGATCAGAGACCCTGTCTACGGCTGTGTCGGAGCCATATCAGCTCTCCAGCAGCACATCCATGTGCTCCAAGCTCAACTAGCTCTGGCCCAAGCTGAGGTTCTGCACTTGAGATCATCTCAGCTACCACCCTACAAAACTATCATCAACTCCTCAGCTGCCCCTGCAGAGGGCTCTGCCCATCTTCTTCCATGCTCCACTTCCTCATCTTCTAGAATCGCTTCCTCCTGCACAGCCAAATCTTTTTTGGCCACAGACTGTTCCTTGTGGTAGATCATCCCTCCCATTTTCAATCCTCTCTCTCCCTCTCTCTCTATATATATATATATATCGTGTGAATTCTGTAAATACAAGACTATACAAATCGAATTACATGTCACACCATTCCTGACAATTGGTATCAGAGCGAAACGGGCTTCAATGTCTTCGGTGTTTGAATATATTTACCTCCCTTGGCTAAGAATGTCTTCTTGTTGGGAAGGATAGGCGGCAGGCTGGTGTATGCTGACACTCCCTGAATTGTTGAAAGTGCTACTTTGGTCGTCTTTTGTTGAAATGCCAGACATGAGAGTAGACGAGTCCGTGAACTTCCAGTCCGTCAGGTACATAGGCTTGGACAGGACAGGAGTCACTTCAGCGTCCCCGGTCAGCATTGCCACTACCCTGGACATGGTTGGCCTCATTGCTGGTGAAGTTTGGGTGCACAAGAGAGCTATTCCTATGACTCTCTTTACCTCGTCTGCGTCATAGTCTGACGACAGCCTTGGATCGACGAGGTCCAGGTCCCGGTTGCTTTCGTGCATTTGCCATGCCTGAGAAAATGGACAGGAAAATGCTCTTAGAGTCGGCCATCAGACAAGTACTAGAAAACGAGCAGGAGGCTTTGATGCAATAATGCGAATAAGTCATTACCCATTCCATGAGATATACTTTTTCTTCTTCCAAGTATGTGGCAGTATTAGGCCGGCCACTGACAATCTCCAGTGCCACCACTCCAAAGCCAAAGATGTCTGCCTTTTCTGTAAGATGGCCGCGCATTGCATATTCCGGCGCAAGATATCCTCTGAGATGGCAAGAGGGGAAAGAAAAACAGTAAGAAACAAGCGAGAGTGGAAAAATGAGAAGAAGAGGAAAAAGTCGCTTACATTGTTCCAGCGATACCGGTACTAATGTGAGTCATTTTTTCGTCGTAAAGTTTGGCCAAACCAAAGTCTGAAATCTTTGGGTTCAGTTCTGCATCTAGCAAAATATTACTAGCCTTCACGTCTCTGTGAACAATTCGGATTTGTGACTCTTCGTGCAGATAAGTCAAACCTCTTGCGATTCCCATGCAGATGTTGAATCGATTTTCCCAGTTCAGCTCCAAACTCTTAGCTCCTGAAAAAGGGACCAGGAATCAATTTTTTCGTTCAAGCAAATGACTGAAAAGAATGAAAAAGCTATTTTTATATACCAAACATGGCTTTATCCAGGCTGTTCTTCTCGAGATACTCATAAACAAGCATGCGTCTGACCCCATCGACGCAGCAGCCATATAGTTTGACAAGGTTGCGATGCTGGACTGCTGATATAGTTGCAATCTCTGTGTAAAACTGTGTCTTGCCTTGGTGTGATCCTACGGACAATTGCTTTACAGCAATCGCCCTCCCATCATTGAGTTTTCCCTGTATCAATCAATCACCATAGACGCTATTTTAAGTCTTCCCAACGAAGTTTGAGGGTTAGGCACGCATTTGCTTATTTATATAGTCGAATATGTATCCTGACTTGCCTTGTAAACAGGCCCGAAACCTCCTTCTCCAAGCTTGTTCGCCGGGCTGAAGTCTTCTGTTGCAGTCCTGAGTTCTGAATAAGTGAACGTGTATGGTCTGGCATTTGCGCCGAGGAGTTCAAGTTCTGAGGTAGAAAATAAAACATCGAGTAGATCAGAAACAAATTTCACTAGCTGAAGGTGTTAGTCAACTTTGTTCGATAAATATTTTATATATTACCTTCATCGTCAGTTTCACCAGAATTTCTTTTGATAAAACAGAAAACGGCCAAGACTAAGAAAATGAGTACAGCGGCCACAGCAACCACAATGCCCACGATCATGCCAGTATTATTTGATTTCGATGATGGAACCTTGTTCGCAACAGTAGGGACAAAATCTGCAAGAAAAACGCTCAAGTCAATTTTCAATTCAAGTATACAGATTGCATCTCAGCGAGTATTATAAGCTGCAATCGTGCGTCAGCAATGCTTGGAGGTGAGTGCAGTGAAATTATGCAATGGTCTTACCTGGGGTTGCGCTGATGGCTGAAATCAAAGGTCCATAATCGCCTTGGTTAGGGACACAACAAGTCCCCTTTCCTGCCCAAAAGAGATGTATTTCGATATAATTTTCTGTAACCACAGCTGTGAAGTCCATCTTCACAGCACTGTTAACAACTCCACCTGCCTCTTTTCGAATATCAAAGTTTTTCAAGACTTGATTCCCCTGTGAAGAATCCCAGAGATTAAATTCGTGCGCAAATAGTTTCCTGAACGTTTGTAGTGTAAAAATTGGTGAAGATACTAACCTGGATATAAACATCGAACTTGCGCCTCCCGAGACTTTGCCATGTATTAGTCCTACCATCCATAACCGTATCTGCAAACTGGAGACTTAAAGTGTAGTTACCATTTTCAAGGCCTAGCCCGTAATACCTCAACGACCCAGGAGATATTCTGGCTGTCTGAAATAGCTCAGAGTCTAGAGTACTTGTGAACTGGGAAGATGAAGAAGTTATGTAGGATGCATTGCTGTTATCAGCGAAACGCCCAACATTACTAACTGCCCATCTCTCTGAGCCTGTCATGTAATGTGTTGCTGGACCGAGAGCCTCTCGGTCGCTTTCAAAAACTACATTGCTTGAAGATCTGATTTGTGGTCCACCACACTTGATTGCGAAATCAGAATCTGCATGCCACAAAAGTTACTCTCAGCGGTCATACGGACTGCATTTGTGAAGTAAAAAAATTGAGGATCTTATTCAGACTCACAGATGCCAGTGCCTCGGTTACAAGGGAAGTTCCGTTGTAGACATTCGAGTCCAGCAGGGAGATCGCTGCAGCAGAAACAATCAAGTAAATGGCAAATAGAAAAATTATCACAGCCAGCTTGAATGTCTGCAGTATTTAGATTTTAGAGACTCACCTGCTGTTTGCGCCCACGATCGTGAAATTGTTGGAAACTAGATTACTATGTGTTCAACAATAACAGCAGGTTATCAGTCAAATACACAGATTATTTGGAACCAAGAATGAGATTTATCAGTCACTTACAGCTGGTTTGAGCTGCTGACCCATGAAGGGAAGCTTCCTGATAGATAGTTATATGACAAATCTCTGCACATAATTTTTGAATTAACACTCTTATCGAATTATATGAGGATGATCATTACTAAAATTGCTAGGATAAATCATATCCAGGATGTTATGGTTTCTAGTGAGAAGTACTAACATGTTGACCAAAGATGACGCTTTCCTTGCAGGCAAGCTACCAGTTAATCTGTTATTTCCTAGAAACCTGAACATGAAATAAACATTGTTAAAGGAGCCTTAAAGTTAGAAGGGGAAATTGTTACAATCAGAAGGGAATAATCGCGTATTACAGGTGAGAAAGTGAGCTCAAGTTGAACAAAGAGGCCGGGATTTGTGAAGATAAGTTGTTAAAGCTCAAGTCCCTGAAAGCAGAAACCACCCAATGCGATATAATCACTGAGGCAGAAGTAGAGAGTATTGAATAGCTTAATTAGTTGGCATGTTAGTAAACTTACAAAAGCGACAATCTTTGGAAATCGCCAATAGTGGATGGGATAGTACCAGAGATGTTGTTGTTTCTCAGTATCCTGCAGTAATGAAACTCTTCGCGTAAGACATTATTCTGAAAGCATACTTTTTAAAAGTTGCCATTAGAGAGCCCTTACAATGTGCTTAGAGATTTCATATTGCTGATGAATGCTAGCGACGAACTCCCGTTAGCTATATCGCTTATTCTCCTTCGATATGCAATTTTAAGATATAAGCAATGTACTTCATATCTATGTCATATAACAGTGTAAGGCGAAAGGAGAGACACTTACAAGTCTTGCATGGCTGTCAAATT
Source organism: Umbilicus rupestris (assembly GCA_963678935.1). Lineage (NCBI taxonomy): Eukaryota > Viridiplantae > Streptophyta > Magnoliopsida > Saxifragales > Crassulaceae > Umbilicus > Umbilicus rupestris. Next base: position 192,964 of record OY787611.1, on the reverse strand, counting down.
AGAAAATGTCGATGGTATTGAACCTTGAAAATTGTTCCCCTGTAACCTCCTGGAAAAAACACAGTACAAATAATGACCTTCCATAGCCAAGGAAAATGAGTCGAAGCTTGTGAATTAAACATCTCATTGTCTTACAGGGTCGTCAACTTCGTCCAATTGCCTATAAATTCTGGTATATTACCATTAAGCTCATTGTCTGACCCCCACCTGAAATGAAATCGATCAACATATTTCAGGTTCTAGTACTGCAAATACAACAACATATGTTGTAATATATGCTCCGAGATTACTATCATATAATTCTTACACTGTAGCCAGATTTCGTAGATCTCTGAATGTCTGAGGAATTTCTCCGATGACTCCGGCACTATCAAAGTAACTGCACATGTAACCAATTTTTCCCAAATTAATGCTGCTAGTAGATTTTCTTGGCCACATCCGGGGACTTATTTTGCTAAGTTGATAAGGAATGAAAACATACATCTGCTCCAACTTCACTAAGTTTCCCAGCTCCCATGGCAGTGAACCAGAGAAATTATTTGTTCCAAAAGCCCTACAGAATTATTTGTTCCAACTTTCTTACATTATTGATGTTTCCCACAGCAATTTGACTGAGTTTATATTGACGAGAAGGCTCACAATGATCTCAAGTCGATAAGAAGCCCAAGTTCCTTAGGGAGCTGCCCAGACAACGCGTTTATACCAAGGGACCTGCCACCATTGATTTAGCTTCAGAACGCCACAAATTTATAATTTGGTTACCGAGATCCGATAATCCTACAGATAAAGACAACGTGAAATGAATAGAAAAGACTTACAAATATTGCATTCGACTTAAGTTTCCGATGGAATACGATAATGGACCGGTCAAGTAGTTTTGAGATAGCCTCCTGGTAAGAAGAAAAAATTACAAAAACATGGTTTAAACACATTTCGACCTCCTGACGAGCTTCAGCTGCATCTGAAGTGTATATACATTTTAGTATAGCATCATCTATTTCTCGCTGCAGCTACTAACATATTCCTTATTCATTGGGGAACAGTTCAGATCGAAAGGTTAAAAGCTACATACAAGTTGCTGAGGTAAGTCAAGTTCCATAGAGCATCCGGGATTGGACCGACGACATTCATAGCGTAGACTTTCCTGCACACCAAATCAAAACAATATCCAAGAGTCAAGAAATGACATTTATTGTTGAGTATGAAAAATGTAACACTAAAGAATCCGATTTAAGAGCCTGGAGGTTGAGGGTTAAATCCGATTTCGCTAACAAAGTTCAATATACATGACATAACAGTTTTTCGATCAAAGCTCTAGCATTTGAAATGGAAGCGGAAGGGCATGTCTTACAATTGCGCGATTCTGCAAGAGGAACCATTGTTGAAGTTGCAATCACATTTGATGAAAGGGTTGTAGAGATCATCATCGAAGCTTGTGGCATCAGTGGCTGTTCCAGAGCATAACTCCCCGCTCACATTCCACCCCATTCTCCCCGCTGAGATCCCCCATGTGGCGAAAACCGTGTTCAACGCAGCCGCTGCAAATCCAAAAATTACATTCAACAATTCCAAAGAGGGTGTTGAAAATGAAGAACAGGTCTGTTGAAGAGTTGAATTTTCCAAACCCTTACCCTAACATTTTGCGAGCTCAATTAATTGAATTCCCCTAAACTTTCAATTACTAACTACTTGCGATGAAAGATGAAGCCAAAGAGGGTCTTACCATCAGAAGGGTCCGTAGTCTGAGCTGCAGTTGGGACTACACTCAAGACGACCCACAACAAGCAGAAAGCGATCTTGCAGCCTGAGAAAGCTTCCAGCTGCATCCATGGCTTCATTCTTGCCGGAGCGTCGAGCAGCGATGTGAACCAGAAACAGCGTTTACTCGGATCTTCCCGGAGACCAAGCTCATTCAACTCCTGACATTTTTATTAATAATTTTTTATTACTTCAACATTGCCGGCTCAGTATATTTTAAAACCGTCATTTGATTTGACCCAAACCATAAATGCCATCAACTTGTTTATTTTTACTTATTGAACCGAATTAAACCAGAACCATCTTCGGTTTACGTTTGAACCGGAACATGCCGGCTCTTATTTTCTAGCCGGTGAGCGAAAATGCGGCTATGAGAAGCAAGAGCTGACATTTTTTCCAAGCAGCTGATGGTATGCTTGTTTGATTGTGTGTTTTAATGATAGCAGATTTTTTTTTTGGTACTCTAAGAGTTTGACCATCGTTGACCGCAAAGTGCGAAATTGGACGCATCCCCACCCGACCAAACAGAGCCCTGAAGTTGCGAGTCCTCAGACTCGCTCCTGATGACTCGTATCTGATTTGCCCGAGAGAATCAAGGTGAGCAAGACAGCAGCATCATGGAGTCACAGTCGCCGTTCAAAGCCGACATCTTGAAAGGGAGAGTGGCACTGGTGACCGGTGGCGGATCCGGGATCGGATTCGAGATCTGCACTCAGTTCGGGAAGCATGGGGCTTCGATTGCGATCATGGGTCGTCGCAGGAGCGTGCTTGATTCTGCTGTCAAGGCTCTCAAAGCCCTTGGGATTCCTGTACGTGATTTCAGCTCTTTTGATACTCATTTTGCTGTTCAGTTGCGTTCTTATCTTTCGATTGGATCATCTGGTTTGGCTAGTTAGACAAGAATCAGGAGTTATTAGGGTTTATGAAATGAAAAAAACATGGCTGCTGTAGCTGTTGATTTTGTAGGTCTTTGGGCTGGAATTGGGAGTTTTTGTTGGTGATTAGCTAAAAGAGTAGCCTTTTTGTTTAGTGGTGTGATTCTTGTTTGTTTTGTGTGCTTGGGAGTTCTTGGTTTCCTCCCATTAAAGAGGACTCTCTGTGGATTTGGATGTCGATTTTAGACCGGATGGCGTCCAAGTTTGGGTCTGGAAGCTTAGTGTGAGGCCTTAAGAGGAGCTCCACCAAGCGAGTTATGATAGAATTAGTGTTGGGTTTGATTTACAGGAAAGGAGAGGAGGCATGTTGATATTATGAAATCAGGCTCAAATCTCAGCTCTTAACTGAGTTACGATAGAATTTGTGTTGGGTTTGATAGTTTGTATTTATTTCTTCAATTGTTTGATGTAACTGTCTGAGTGGTGAACACACGAATGGGCACAAGCAACAGCTACATCAATTGATGCCTATGAAACTCATTGTGCTTACATTTCTATTAGGTCTGTCCTGGTTTGGGTTTTAAAAGTTTTAGAGAAATGAGAGCCACTTGAAAGTGTTTTTCCAATCACTGAGATTAAGTATGAAAATGCTACTTTTCTGAAATTTAATGAAAGTCCACCTTGGAAGTTCAAATCATAGTGTTTGAAATCTGATTGTTTTATAGGCTGTTGGCTTTGAGGGGGATGTTCGTAAACAAGAGGATGCCAAGCGTGTCGTGGAATCCACTGTCCTGCATTTTGGAAAGATTGACATTCTCGTGAACAACGCCGCTGGCAATTTTTTAGCTTCAGCAGAGGATCTATCCCCAAATGGGTTTAGAACAGGTTGTTTGAACAAGCCATGCTGTCCTCTAACTTGCATATGTTTTTTTGTTTTATGGTTGTGTAAGTGATAATATCCTGATGAGCTTATCTTTTCACTGGAATATTTGATATGTACATGAAGTGTTGGATATTGATTCTGTTGGCACCTTCACGATGTGCCATGAAGCGCTCAAGTACTTGAAGAAAGGTGGCCCTGGAAGGAGTTCCTCCTCTAGTGGCGGGACAATATTGAGTATCAGTGCAACTTTGCATTATACTGCCTCGTGGTATCAAATCCATGTGTCTGCAGCTAAGGTTTGGGCTACTGTTTACTTGGTTTAAGTATGATCAGTCTAACTGTTGCACTTACCTTGTTATGTCTAACAGGCTGCAGTTGATGCACTCACAAGAAATTTGGCATTAGAATGGGGCACCGACTATGACATCAGGGTTAATGGGATTGCACCGGGACCAATTGGTGAGACTGCAGGCATGAGTAAGCTAGCCTCTGATGACATAATCAGCACGGCAAGAGACTATATGCCACTGTTTAAGCTTGGGGAAAAATGGGACATTGCCATGGCTGCTCTCTACCTTTCATCAGATGCAGGTTAGCCCATACATTCTTCTCGTAGTACATTGCATTGTTTTGGTGACATTAGTTTATGTTCTGAAGAGCTTCCTGTGCCGTTGCTAAAATTCAATTGTGTAATTTGTTTAACCATGGTCCCGATGGATTTCTGCGTTAGTAATTTTTGCAAGGAACTGAATGACATTGTCGCCAATAACTAGTATTGTGGCTCCATTTTCACAAAGAGCAGACACAGGTCGCACACTATGCTCGATTAGGGACTATCTGTGATTCTTACTGTTTTTCAGTTTTTTTGGATGGTCAGCAAAATATTTGATGTTTTTGTCAGTTAAAGCCGACTAAACCTTGCTAACCAGCCAGTACATCTTTGACAGGAAAATTCATAAATGGAACTACACTGATCGTCGATGGAGGGCTCTGGCTGAGCCGCCCTCGCCACCTCCCAAAAGAACAGGTGAAGCAGCTCTCCCGAACCATCGAAAAGCGCTCCAGAACCTCTCTGGTCGGGGTTCCCAAACCCTCCAGCAAACTGTAAAACCAGCAGCTTCATTATGCTACCTACATCCCCATTGTACCCAACTTTACACTACAAAATTTCAATAAGGTGATGTTCAGTCCAAGCTTCCATTTTTCTTATCCATTTTCTCAGTTTACTTTTTCAGAAAAACAAAACATGAAAAGGTGGCAACAAAACAACAAGTGAAAAAAGGTCGCAACATCTTCAACCTCACCCCAGCGATAAGAGTTGTCATCCGATCCTCATAAATTCAATCTTCAATCTTCTCGTCCACATACCCAACTCAGTCCATCTTCATCCCCTCCATAAATCCAATCCCTCAAAACTCTACATCACGAACCACCACTCTCTTCGTCGCCAATGGCCTCAGCTGCTGCTTCATCCTCCGCCGCGCTCTCCCTCCGCCCGACAACAACCTCAGCCGCCGCAACCTCATCTACCCGGCTGCCCAACTCCTTCATCCGCTTCCCCAGGAAATTAGGGTTCGTGGGTGCCGCAGCTGACCCGCTTCTGGCCCTCCGCGTGGCGTCGAAGGTGAGAGCGATCGGGACCAGGGCGGTGAGTGGGGTGATTTCCATGGCGAAGAAGAGTGTTGGGGATCTGACAGCGGCTGATTTGAAGGGGAAGAAGGTGTTTGTGAGGGCCGATTTGAATGTGCCTTTGGATGGTGAGCAGAATATCACTGATGATACGAGGATTAGGGCTGCTGTCCCGACCATTAAGTACTTGATCAACAATGGCGCTAGAGTGATCCTCTCCAGTCACCTGGTAAGGCTAATCTCTATTGAGATCGATTTGGTCAACTGGGTCAGTCTCCATCATCATTGTTGGTTGACCTTTTTTCCTGATCACAGGCTTGAGTTTGTGTTACTGCCATTGGATTGAAAAGTTAGTTGCTTGGATTCTCTATGGCTGATTTACACTGTAAAAGATCATACCTTGTGCATTTATGTGTTTCGCTCTCAATAGCAGCTATTATAATTGCTGATGGGTGTGTGTGTATGTGTTTCACTCTTGATGTGTGTATGGGCTGGGAGTATGCCGATTACTCATCTTGTTTGGTGTTTCAGTGGCGTTGTGTGGATTTGCTTTGTGGAAACTACTAATAAGCTGAGTTGGCTTTTTGTATTGGGTTTTCAGGGACGGCCGAAGGGTATCACCCCAAAGTACAGTCTGGCCCCTCTAGTCCCCAGGCTATCTGAACTCCTAGGCATTAAGGTACATTTATGCTGAATGGAGCGCAGTTGGATAATAAATGACTTTATTCATTGATATCCGCTCGATTAGAGATTTGATGATTTACTATGCTGAGTAGGTTACAAAAGCCGACGACTGCATTGGTCCGGATGTGGAGAAACTAGTTGCTGAACTTCCAGAAGGTGGTGTTCTTCTTCTTGAAAATGTTAGGTTTTACAAGGAGGAGGAGAAGAATGACCCTGAGTTCGCTAAGAAGCTTGCATCCCTAGCTGATCTTTATGTCAATGATGCTTTTGGGACTGCCCACAGAGCTCATGCGTCGACTGAGGGAGTTACCAAATTTTTGAAGCCATCTGTTGCTGGTTTCCTATTACAAAAGGTGCGACTTTTGAGTAGTTTTTAAATTGATTACATCTTTCATTCCAGTGCACCCTATTGTAATTTATGGTTTTGTCCTTTCATTGTTAATATGACGTTTATGGGTGTGAATATGCGAGTTTTTTTTTATTCTTCATAGAGGTCTCCGATTCATCAGTCTCTTGTTGATTATATGATGTGATGTGATGTGATGCAATGCAATGTTTCTGTTCATATTCATGTTCCTGCAAGGAGTCGAGCCTTATTTATTTGGTGTTTAATTTTTCTTTTTGTTGCAGGAATTGGACTATCTGGTCGGAGCTGTATCAAGCCCAAAGAGACCATTTGCTGCCATTGTCGGTGGTTCTAAAGTCTCATCTAAGATCGGAGTGATCGAGTCCCTCCTTGATAAGTGTGACATCTTACTTCTAGGAGGAGGAATGATTTTCACATTTTACAAGGCACAAGGGTTGCCGGTTGGTTCCTCCCTTGTAGAAGAGGACAAACTAGAGCTTGCGACTTCGCTAATGGAGAAGGCGAAGGCTAAAGGAGTCTCTCTTCTGTTGCCTACTGACGTTGTAATTGCTGACAAGTTTGCCCCAGATGCAAATAGCAAGGTTAAAAGCCACACTTCTCGGTTGTTATTTATGCGGCCCATGGAGTCTATTTGATTCTTATATGCATAAAATCTATTTAAATTGCGTACTGACCATATCAATTTGGCTGACATCGCAGACTGTGCCCGCATCCGCCATCCCCGATGGATGGATGGGACTGGATATTGGACCAGACTCAATTAAGACATTCAACGACGCTTTGGAAACCACCAAGACTGTTATTTGGAACGGACCCATGGGAGTGTTCGAGTTTGAAAAATTCGCTGCTGGAACTGAGGTGCACTTGAAACTTGACTTTCTAACGTCTAACATACTCGATGGCGGATTACTTTTATTTAAAATTCTGATGACCAAATTTTATTCTCGAGTGTGTCCAACGCCTATTTGTTTGTTCCTAGTGCCTACAGCAACAATATAGGACTTGAGATTCACAAAAAATATTCTCCTAACTGCATTCGTAATGTTATTTTCTCGTTGGTTTTAGAGAAAAATAATAATGCTACAAATCGTTATTTTTTAAATCGATCTGCCTAGCAGTATATGACTATTGCATTGTGCATATAACAAAATTGTCTGCTTCTATTCATTTTCTTTCAGTGAGAACAAATTGAGACGAAACATTCATTTTACAGGCTGTTGCAAAGAAACTAGCAGAACTGAGCGGCAAAGGAGTAACAACAATCATTGGAGGAGGCGACTCAGTTGCTGCCGTGGAGAAGGTTGGAGTTGCTGATGTGATGAGCCACATATCAACCGGGGGCGGTGCCAGTTTGGAATTGTTGGAAGGGAAAGTACTCCCTGGAGTTGTTGCTTTAGATGAAGCCACACCAGTCGCCGTCTAAGAATTACTCGAATTCTTAGTTGCATTTATTTATGAGTTTATGCAAGTCAGGGATGGTTGCCCGGAAGACATGAGCTTATTGCCTGTTGTAGATGCGTCATAACGTTGTCACATTTTTAGTGATGACTGTTTTATGATGCTCAACAATGTTTTTTTCTTGATTGCGCCATTTTTAGGCATGCAGATGATGCACTATTGTATTAAAGTGCACTTATTTAGATAACCCTTAAATAATGAATAAATTGGAAGACACAGTTTGCCCTAATTTCTGCCATTCCGAGGGAGAGAAAAGTTGCAGTAGAAATTTGTACTTTTGAGTTTCACTTTCTGACATTTTACGAGTTATAATTTTCTTTGTATGATTCGCCGACGAAAGCTCTGATCTTGCAATTCGTTACAGTGAAGAGCGAGCAGGCGCCATCAAAGCACAGCTCACCTGGTGACGACCCAAGTTCATTGATGATTCTGTTACAGACTTGTTCCGAATTTCTGTTGCAGATATTGTCGAATCGGGTTAACAAGTGAGCCCATTTTCTTGTTCGACTTGTGTATTGGTACTCACTTGGTTTTCTATCTATTAAGTATCTATGATTGTGAAGCTTTACTCTATGATTTATGGGTAGTCAACCTGCTTTATTTTGTTGCAGTCTTGCAGATACGATACAGTTTTAAATAGTTGGGTTTTCCAGGTTGAGAAGGTGACAGTGATATTCCCTATGAGATTCAAGGATTCAATAGATACAGTTCTTGATATTTCCTTCCTGCAGGTAAATGATCAATTAGCTACTAGCAGATATTGCAAAATGTATCCGCTACAAACCGACTTTGCGGGGATGTGTATTCATCCACAACTAAACATGTTAAGAAGCATCCTGTCTTTCTTCAAAGAAACAATTATTTTATATATAAGGATAGGTAACAAGAAAGAACTATTGGTTGCTGGTGTTTTGTTACAATATGGCCTCATTTTATTTTGATTTTAAAAGGCTAAAGTTTCATCCACTATCAATTTTCCCATCCTATTGAAAAATAAGACGGTGCAAGAGTTAACTTTACATTATTTCAGATTTTCATTTCTTGCTTTTGATGCTTATTCCGTTTATTATGATGAGGAACTTATAGAAGCAAGACATGCTGCTGGACGTCAAAACACCCCTCTTTGTTTTTTGGTCACTTTCTCCTTCACCAGAACTTAAGGAGGTTCCTGCTGAAGCTCTGTCTTCTAATGACAGGATTTGTGATGTTCGGTAAACTCAAAAAGCTATAAACTCGGCACTTATCTGTCTTTCCCGCTTGTTGTGACTTGTGACCAATGATTTAGCTCTTGCAGTCATTTATCCGCACCATGTTGAAGGAAAAAACTGTTCAGAGTCTATCAACATTTCATTATTCCGGTGAATTGTGCTAGAGTATTTTAAAAAAACTGCAAATTGAAGTTTATAGTCAATAAAAAGGAATGAACATGTATTTTCACTATTCATATAAATAAAAATTTCTGCCATTATTTCATATTTCACCTTGTTGCCATTGCATACCACCTTCCACATGGAGATGGCGACGCTGGACATACTCCTGAAAGAACCAGAAAGATCCAGTATTTCATCCGCGGGGTATCTCATTTCAGAAAACCGTAAGAGGAATACAGGTATTGCACTTTCGATTTTGTACAGTATGTTTCAGTTCCTAGAGTATGCATTTATCTATTACACTGCAGATTCTAGAAGTACTCAAATTCTATGTAGGAAGAATCGTTCAAATTTGTCTTGTTGATATCCTGCACCTTCTTACTAATATGAGCAGGTTCCTTACTGGCATATTGCGAGAAGTCCACAGGTTCCGGTATGTGCGGAGGCAGGGCGCTTCTGACCAAAGCCCAGTTCATACCCTCAAAGAATGGATGCTGCTTTATCTCCGTGGCACCTCGTTTATATGCAATTCTCTTTTGTGGCTCCTTCACCAGGAGTCCTTTTATGAGTTCCCTAGCATTAGAACTGACGCTAGGAGCATCTGGGAATTTTAATGGTTGTCCTACCACATTAAAAAGTGTGGCTTTGTTTCCTGATCCTTTGAAGGGAGTTGTACCATGCAGCAGTTCATACAGAAAGATGCCGAAAGTCCACCAGTCCACGGCACTCCCATGTCCTTCTCCACGGATGATCTCTGGTGCCAGGTATTCATGTGTCCCGACAAATGACATAGATCTGACATTTGAGGGTTCAGCCATTAGTTCCGGCAGAGCCCCTCCCATAAAAAGACCAAAGTCTGATTTTGCTTTGCGACTTTTTTTGGATGGCAGGATCCGTGGGAAAAATGAGGTTGGCTGCATGCAACCTTGAATTGCCTGCTCATCATCTAAAACGCCAGTAGCACCTCGAGTACCAGTGGTGCTGCCACCTTCGTGTACAGAAGAGGATTTGACTAGAGTTGGGCTTACGGAGCAACGCAGTGACAAGTCAAAATCAGATAGCATGATATGCCCCTCCTCTCTTACCAGCACATTCTCAGGCTTCAAATCTCGGTACACTATGCCTAACATGTGAAGGTATTCGAGTGCCAGTAACACCTCGGATGCGTAGAACCTAGCAGGAAATTAATCAGACAGGTCAGTATTGGTTTAAAATTTTAAATACGATGAGTAGAACTGTTCAGTATTTAGCTTATCACAGGATCAGTTTTATAGACTGAGAAATTTGCTGACCTTGCAGCTTCCTCCGTGAAGTGTTTGCTCTGTTGCTTTTGCCGAAGAGAATGGAGATTCCCTCCGCTGCAGAATTCCATGACCAAGCAGTAAAACTTGTCAGTTTCGAAGTAGCAATACAGAGTGGGTAGAAATGGGTGGTCGAGAAGTCCTAGTATTTCCCTCTCAGTATGAGCTCGGACTAGCTTGTTTCTGCTAACAAGAGAAGCCTTGTCCATAACTTTCATGGCAAAAAAGGTGCTGGTCCCTCTAAGTTCAACCAGATAGACACTACCAATGTCCCCATATCCGAGTCGTTTCAGTAGGCGAAAGTGATTCAGACCAATTGGGGAGTCTCTGGCAAGGACAGAGTTTATGGCATCCCACCTGACGTCACCTCCAGTATGCGGTTTAAAAGGTGCACTTATGCTGCTATCTAAGCTGTCGCTGCGACTATTTGTTCCGGTCGTCCAGCCTTGTTGGCTATGATTACTACCTCCATCAGAATATGCAGCAGCCTTGTCGTGTCTTGGGCTTGGTTGTGGGCGTGAGTAATTATTCAGGGTGCTACCCGTCTTCATGATCGTATCAGGCTTGACGCTTAAACTTGAACTGGTCTTGGATGAGAGGAAGTCCTTGCGTCCTGATGCGCTTGGTGAATCTAAATTGCTGTTATCGGACTTTTTGGTTTCAGACAAGGGTTTCAGGTTTGAGCTGGCGAGACCTTGAGTGATCTGATCCACATAGTCCTTCCGCTCAGCTGATGCTGTGGTTGGTGATCTGTGACCCATCTGCATAAGAAACGAGCATGATCATGTTCGTTGACACACTGCCTACCAGGACCACATACTCTGCCAAATTGGTTTCTGGGATTTCATGAAATGTGGAAGTTGAGGTAATAAAGCGAGAAAGGGTCTCAGAAGGAATACCTCCGACGAAGAATCTTGTCCTCTGAGTCTGACAGGCTTTGATGACGTCGATCTAAAATACTTCTGCTGACCCAATGTCCTGACCTGGTGGCAAGAAAGAGTTACATCATGTCGGAAACCCAAATCAGAAAATTATAAACTGCAAAGCATTCATGCATCGGACGTGCGTAGGTGATTCTGGCATTCCCCGAATAAACAAATGCATGCAGAGATAACTACAGGCTGTGCGCAAAAGGTAAAGAAACTGCAAAGGGGAAAGGGAACGTACAGACAGATGATTCAACCGTGGTGTGGTTTGGTTGAGATGGATGAAGGCTGTCACAGAACATCATGGGATGAATTCTTGGACCTGTCATCCATGTTGTTATTGAGGAAGAGAAAGTCGGAGGGCGGAGAGAAAATGTATGGAAATGCAAGGCTGTCGGGAAATGGGGTTGTAATTTAGTTTGAGGTTTCCACGATGGGAGAAATTCATGGAGGATCAAATGCAAACAAATTGGGAAATCTTGGAAATTTTTTCAGTGCCGTCCAACATATTTTTCATGTGGCCCAATAACTGTTTTCCCTATGGAAACAAAACTATTTGGGCTACGACCCAAGTAAGGCAACACCTTCTTTTGCAACCCTAAACCTCAATGAAACGACATTAGAGAGGTTACATTATTGGAGAAACCAAAACCCTAGCTACCATTCAATCATCAGTTGCCACTCCATTTCAATAATGGAGTTGATTAATCATGAGGTCCCTCACCACTTTCTTCTGCACCTCCAAATCTCATTTACATATCATCCATCTCTATCTGACAGATATTAGTAATCTCAGCTTTGATCGGTGAGGTTGGGATTCAAAAGATCCATTTTCCTCATCCAAATATTTGCAAGGAAACATGTTCAGTTGAGCATTTGGGGATATTGTTTTATATTAGTTGGTGAATAATAGTGTACACTGGATTGACAAAACCGTGTATAATTATAATCTAATTTGGAAAGTGAAATCCAATAAATCGGGAATCAATCCATCTTCTTTCCTCAATTATTTCACACTAATTCATTTCAAAGGACCAACAACTTTATTATTGGCCTCCCCATCATTGATGGTGAGAAGTTATATAATTATATATAGGGGTTTTGGGTTGGAGCCCTCACCCTATCCCCCACACAATTGTGATCAATTACACCATTATAATGGAAAAAAGTTTAAAATGAGCATTTCAATTTTCTCTATCCAGTCAGATAAATCATTTTACTATAGCGAAACCCATTATTTTTTAATTCATTTTCGTGATATAGGTGTATTTGGTTTATGTAATGAATCTAATGTGCTTTAATGTTGGATTTTTTTTTATTTTTAAAAATGCATTATTAACATACTTAAATAAAACTAGGAAAATGGATGAACATGTGCACATAAGCAATTCCATGATCTTCTCAGTTCAATAACCTAATTCGTATTAATTAGTTCACCTTCTGCACAGGTAACATTTTCTAAATGATGCAGTACGCTCCACCGTGTGATTTTCTTACAGTCCTGCTCAATAATTTGAATACGACAAACGTTTATTATTTCAATTTCTAGATATGTATCAGTTTTTTGACGATCTTCTATTTGTAACATACTGAATTATAAAAAATAATCATCAATTATGGTATACCTCTGCCCTGATGATATTATCAACGTGCCTATTTTGGTGTAGAAAACATCTATAAATAGGGCTGGGAGGTGTAAACGCTTCTCCCCAAACCCTGTTGCCACCACTACTCAAAAACATGGGTTCACAAGGCTCCTCAAAACCACACGCAGTCCTTGTCCCATACCCTGCCCAAGGCCACATAAACCCATTGATGCAGCTGGCCAAGCTTCTTCACTGGCAGGGCTTCCACGTAACCTACGTCAACACTGAGTATAACCAGCGCCGGCTGAAACGCTCAAAAGGGCTTGATTTTGCTGACGGGTTGGAGGGTTTCAAATTCGAGGCTATACCGGACGGCCTACCTCAATCCGACCGTGATGCAACTCAGGATATTCCCACTTTGAGCGACGCTATAGCTAAAGATAACCTCAGGAAGCCGTTTGCTGAGCTGATGAAGAAATTGGAATCAAATCCTGACTTGCCTCCGGTCACCTGCATGATCTCCGATGCGATCATGGGCTTTGCTAGGGAGGTCGCCGTCGAGCTGGGCGTCCCTGAGGTCCAGTTTTGGACGGCCTCAGCTTGTGGGTACATGGCCTATATACACTTTGATGAATTTGTTAAGCGTGGCATTGTACCCTTTAAAGGTACTCAGGCTACCTTTTTTACTCTTTTTTTCAAATTCTACCCAAACCCTCCCCTACCTTCTCGTCTGAATTCATCAAATATCAAACTCTAATCACTAAAATATTTAACATTCGTTTGTCATTAGATCAGTCCTCATCGGCACGGACAAAAAAAAAAAAACACTATCTTTTGATACTTTATTTGAATCTGAAATCTGAATTTGCATAACAGATGATAGTTTTCTTGCTGACGGGACATTAGACGAGGCTATTGAGTGGATTCCTGGATTGTCGAACATGAGAATGAGAGACATCCCAACCTTCATCCGGATAACAAACCCTGATGACGTTATGTTCAATTATCTGGGGGGTGAGAGCAGGAGGAGCCTAAAGTCTGCTGCTATTCTGATCAACACATTTGATGAATTTGAGGAAGAGGTGCTGGAAGAACTGAACAAGATGCACCCTAAAATCTACACCGCAGGGCCACTCAACATGCTTCTCCGACATGTTTCATCAGGAACCAAACTTGGGTCGTTTAGCTCGAGCCTATGGAAAGAGGACACGCAGTGTCTGGAGTGGCTAGACAAATGGGCGCCTGATTCGGTCGTGTACATAAACTATGGCTGCGTGACGACAATGACAGATCAGCATCTTAAGGAGTTCGCTTGGGGTTTAGCTCAGAGCAAGCACCCATTTCTATGGATCGTGAGGCCTGATGTTGTCATGGGTGAGTCAGCAATTTTGCCCAAGGAGTTTGAAGATGACGTCAGGGACAGAGGCATGGTTGTGAGCTGGTGCCCACAGGCAGAGGTCCTCAAACATCCATCGGTCGGTGCATATTTGTCGCACTGTGGCTGGAACTCGACCACAGAGAGCGTGGCCGGAGGCGTGCCGATGCTGTGCTGGCCGTTCTTTGCAGAGCAACATACTAACTGTCGCTATGCGTGCACCGTGTGGGGCACGGGGATGGAGGTGAACCATGATGTGAAGAGGGATGAGATTGCTGAGCTGGTGAAGGAGATGATGCAAGGCGAAAAGGGCAAAGTTTTGAGACAAAGGGCGAAAGAGTGGCGGAGGAAGGCGGAGGCTGCGACGGAGGTGGGTGGCTGTGCTTACAATAATTTTGAAAGGCTTGTGAAGGACCTCCTCCATTTGGAGGAATGAGTGACGATGCTGGTAAACTTCATGATGATCAACTCGGACAGAATGTTTTGTCTGATTTTTTATTTACCCTTTTGCCATCCCAATGATTGAAGTCTCTCAACACCTTTAAATGAATAAAGAGGCAATTCAAACTTCAAAAAAAAAAAACATTATTGATTTTTTGTTTCACTATACATTGATTGGTCTGGCTTGGATGCACAAATGAGCCCTACCTTATCAACATATTTATGAATTTGGATGCACAGGTGATCAATTTTCAAACTAATCCATCTTGAACCTCAATAAAATTCAGCCACTGGTACAAGGGATACATCCACAAGTATTATCGAACCGTCCTGCCCTGGTTAAAAGTTTATTCACGCAATTCGTCTAGGTGTATGTCTGTTTTCTAACGATCAGGGCGTGGTTTAGTGATAAAATGGACGCCAAACATTTCATCGACTACAATTCGATTTCTGATGATCTCAAAACAGGAACTTTGATGGGAGTTAGGATCAAATAGAAAAAAAAGTCTGCCTTCAGACTAAAAGTAGTTATACGTGACATCAATGTAACAATCCTATTACTTTTATTTGAAGAAAAATTTCAAAATCGTCTAAAGAAAGCATTATTAAAAATTGATTATCATATATAAACATACTTTCATGATATATATTAATTCTTATAATTTAATATGAGACAATTATAATTATAGAATTATAAATAAAAAAACGACAAAATAGGTGGAATCACCTCGAATACTTTCATTATTGGAATCGCCTCGAATGCTTTTTCATAATTGCCCACTAGCCTCTGCATATGCGATACTAATTAGATTTCTCATTACCATCAAATCCTAAATAATTTTTTAAAAGTCTGTGTCGGCCAATTTGTTATACTAAATTGTTTTTGATCAATCCCGTGGTGGATGCTTTAGGGTCTGTTTTTTAAGGTTCTGTTTTTTAGATTTTAAATTTTCAGCACTTAAGTTAAGTTCAGTTCACTTAAATTAAGTTAATTAAATTAAATTAAATTAAATTCAGTTAAATTAAGGTAAGTTAAATTAAGTACGAAAAAAGTAAACCCACCACCACACCACCTCAACCCACCACCACCCAACCAACCCACCATCACCACCACCCCAACCACACCACCACCACCCTAACCACATCATCACCACCACCACAATCCCAACAACACCACCACACCACCACCCCAACCACACCACCATCATCACCACCACCACCACCAACATAAAAATATGTTTGTAAAAGTACTTAAGTTAAGTTAAGTTCAGTTCAGTTAAATTAATTTAAGTTAAGGTAAGTTAAATTAAATTAAGTTAAATTAAACATAAGTTAAGGTCTACAGGACAGGCCCTTAGAGCTGAACTTATACTTATACTTATACTTAATTTAACTTAACTTAACTTAACTTAACTTGCCTTAACTTAACTGAATTTAATTAACTTAACTTAACTTAACTGAACTTAATTTAACTTAACTTAAGTACTTTTACAAACATATTTTTAACCTCAAGTATGTGGTGGTGGGTTGAAATGGTGGTGGTGTGGTTTGGGTGGTGGTAGTGGATTGGGGTGGTGGTGGTGTGGGGGTGGTGGTGGTGGTGTGGTTGGAGTGGTGAGTTGGGTTGTGGTGGTGGGGGTGGTGGTGTGGTTGGGGTGGTGGTGGTGGTGGGGTGTGATTGGGGTGGTGAGTTGAGTTTGTGGTGATGGTTGGGGTGGTAGTGGTGGTGTGGTTGGGGTGGTGGGTTGGGGATGGCGTGGTGGGTTGAGGTGGTGTGGTGGTTGGTTTACTTTTCAGTACTTAATTTAATTTAATTTAACTGAATTTAACTTAACTTAACTGAATGTAACTTAATTTCACTTAAGTATTGAAAATTTAAGATTTAAAGAATAAGACCTTAGTTGAAAAACGACACACTTTTTAAGAATTAATCTTAAAAGAACACTCACATGCATCATAGTTGTATATTAAAATTATGGTTTATAAGTTGAGGTTTTTGAAATTCAATCATGGTTTTATGATTATATTTTATTTTGAAACATATATCGAATAAACTAAATATATGGTTGAGAATCATGTCTTGTTTATTGTCAAATGACATGCAAAATTAATGTTGTGTCGGGTTTACGTATCCAAGAAGATTATAGTGAGATATGGCAGTGTAGCTTGTAGGGTTTCCAAAAACCCAGGACGCACCATTCTCTCTCCTCCACCCAATTGCATGTCAGCAAATGTTTACCATTCAATTTCGGGAAGACGACACAGGCAAAATGCATTAGTGAGGGTGATCGAGAATTAAGTAGAATGAATTGGTGAAAGGGTTAGATCGAGAATTATCAGAGAAATACCAAGTGAGATGCAGCATCTTTTACTTGATGAAAATGTTACAGAAACTAAGCTTGCACTTGCTCTTAACATATACTTGGCCTGGAGGCTTCAGAACAATAATGCAGACTGCAGGAGCGGGGGGGACTTGGCCCAATGAATAAGGCAGGCACTAGTGAACAGCAAGCATTATTGATTTATCAGCAACTTGTGTTAAGGGAAGGATGGAAGTAATTATTATTGTATATAATAATTGAGACTAGACTCACGAGTATCACATGAGACGAGAGGTAACCCTAATATCTTCCTCAAGGGCCACCACTAGGAAAATTAAGGGAGGGTCCTAGCTTAATGCACTCAGTCACTCAAGTCAAGTGTCCGTCCTTATATTTCATGCCTCGTTTGGAAACACACATCTCGAATGGCTAGTGCTACTAATAAGGAATAATAATAATTTTAAAAGTGAGGCAAGCTCTTAAATGGAATTGCTTCTCTAAGCTGGACCCCAGGGACAATGAATAAGGCGCAAGTGAACCAAGCATTATTGTATCACGTGCTTGCTTTGCATATAAAACAATAGCTACATAGAGGTTACCCTAATATCTTCCTCAAGGGCCACCACTAGGAAAATTAAGGGAGGGTCCTAGCTAAGAGCCTGTTCTTTAGACCTTAATTTATGCTTAACTTAATTTAATTTAACTTAACTTACCTTAATTTAACTTAACTTATCTTAACTTAACTTACCTTAACTTTACTGAATTTAACTTAACTTAACTGAACTTACCTTAACTTAACTGAACTGAACTTAACTTAACTTAAGTACTTTTACAAACATATTTTTATGGTGGTGGTGGTGGTATAGTTGGGGTGGTGGGTTGGGGTTGTGGTGGTGGGGGTGTTGGTGGTGGTGGTGGTGGGGGTGTTGGTGGTGTTGGGTTGGGGTTGTGGTGGTGGGTTGGTGGTGGTGGTAATGGGGGTGGTGGTGGTGGGTTGGGGTGGTGGTAGTGTGGTGGTGTTGTTGGGGTGGTGGTGTGGTTGGAGTGGTGGTGTGGTTGGGGTGGTGGTGTGGGGGTGGGGTGGTTGGGGTGGTGGTGGTGATGGTGTGGTGTTGTGGTTGGGGTGGTGGGTTGGGGTGTTGGTGGTGGGGGTGGGCGATGGTGTGGTTGTGATGGTGGTGGTGTGGTTGGGGTGGTGGGTTGGTGGTGGTGGGTTGGGGTGTTGGTGGTGGGGGTGGGGGTGGTGGTGGTGTGGTTGGGGTGGTGGGTTTGGGTGGTGGTGGTGGTGGTAGGTTGGAGTGGTGGTGGTGGTAGGTTGGAGTGGTGGTGGTGGGGTGTGATGGTGGGTTGGGGTGATGGGTAGTACTTAACTTAACTTAACTTAACTTAACTTAACTTAACTTAACTTAACTTAACTTAACTTAACTTAACTTAACTTAACTTACCTTACCTTAACTTAACTTAACTTAACTTAACTTAACTTACCTTAACTTAGCTTAAGTGCTGAAAATTTAATGGCTAAAGAACAGGCCCTTAATGCACTCAGTCACTCAAGTCAAGTGTCCTTATATTTCATGCCTTGTTTGGAAACACACATCTCGAATGGCTAATGCTACTAATAAGGAATAATAATAATTTTAAAAGTGGGGCAAGCTGTTAAATGGAATTTTGTTGTTATTGATATTTTATTTAGAAATATCATCATGTTTTTAGATTAAATGTTTCATCTTTCTTTGACATTCCATTATTGGTGTGACAACCATCTCTCTCACATTTTGTTCTTATATTCTCATGTCATTATAGATAAGTTCCATGCTGCTCTAATTACCATTCTTTACTATTTCAACTTTTTACAAGGCTCACAATCTACCAAATTTGACATGTCTACTAACTTGCTTTAATTAGCTACCTTGCATAGCGTTAAGGTATATGACATTCTTGATAAAATTTGTAAAAGATGATCTAGTGAGATGCTATAATATTCTGTTGAGACAGTAGGAGGAGCATCGTGAAGACAGTCCAGATTCGATGTTCGGAGAAAGTTCTTAACGGTTTTAGGAATTTCCGCAGCAACAGATTGCTCAAATCAATTCTCAAACCTTGAGTTAAAGATATGAATTCAAAAAGGATTTTTGAAAAGAAGGTTATTACAACCATATCTCAACAAACTCCTAAGATTTTGGGAGAGATCTTAGATTGCTAAAAGGAGTTTAGGAAGCGGTGTAAATCCTAGTGGAACTCGGACATCTGTATACCCAAGGGCTGCCAGTATATAAAGGCAGCGTGGGGCGAACACACACACACACACACACACAACAATAAAGAGATACGCATAAGAAAAAAGTGAGAAGCTAAAGGCTAGAGCGCAGAGTTGTGGGTGCATGAGCTCAGAGAAGATCATGACTAGAGGAGTCTGATCTAAGCTTGAACTAAGAGCTTCAACTGGAGCGTAGTCTCGTTGAAAGATCAAGTACTTGCTTTGGAACATAGTCGTGGAGAGAAGTTGTCGTGGACTATCGGAAATCAAAGCAGAGTTCTTAGATTTTGACAAGAGGTCCATGATCTATAGGGGGCGTCAATAGAGTCAAGAGAACTCGTGGAGGTCTGACTGCTCAGCAGGGAGTGCTTGGAGAGTCATGAACAGAAGTTACAGCAACTTTACAGAGTAAGTTGCTATAGCATCCTCTATAACACATTGTTTTAGAAATTAGAATAAGCTAAAAAAGTGTGATCAGAGCTGTAGCGTTCTACTACTGAAGTATGTTGACAGAACGCTAGTTTACGCGATCAGGCTGAACTGAAATTCTGACTAGGTTAGAAGTTATCCTTTGTACGTTAATCGCGATAGTGGAATCTTGAGGACTGGTGAGAAATCCTCTCCAAACATAGGCAATTACCGAACTGGATGAATAAAATATTTGTATCTTTCAGATTCTACCTTAACAAGATAATTCTGTAAAGTGATCCAAAAATTACTAGAGCAGTCCTTACATACAAGTCACGGACGAATTTCACATATTAAATCATTAGAAAATTTCCAACTTTAAGCAACCTCAATATCTCTCCCCTCTCCACAATCACAGCCGAGCTTTCAAAATTAATTTCAATAGGTGCGTGTGATTTAAATATGGGGATATAATGTTCAATAATGCAACCCCACCCTAATGTAAATGAAATGATTTAGGGACTTAATTTCAGTTGATCTAAATCCCACAATAATATCCCAACAGTCTCTATAAAATGTGACGAACAACTGCACTCAGCTCCATCAATAACACCATCCTCAGCGATGTCGATAATCCAGCACCCCCTACAGAATCAATGGCTCCTAGTCTCCGTCATGCTTCTGCTCCCCATCTTATACTTGCTCCGCCTCAGAGCGGGGAGGAGCCCCAGAAACAAAGGACTCAATTTCCCACCAACCCCACCAAAACTCCCCATACTCGGCAACCTCCACCTTCTCGCCGGCAAAAACCCACACCAAGCCATGTACAAATTGTCCCAAAGATATGGACCCGCAATGCTGCTTCAGCTCGGCCACATTCAAACCCTAGTTGTTTCCAACGCTGACATGGCTAGAGAAGTTCTGCAGACCCACGATGCTGACTTCTGCAACCGCCCTAGGTCACCTGGCCCCAGGAGACTCTCCTATGGATACCTCGACGTCATTTTTGGTAACCATAGCAAATTCCGCACAGAGCTGAGGAAGCTCTTCTCGTACGAGTTGTTGAAGATGAAAAGAGAGGAATCTCTTTCGAATGCCAGAGTGGAGGAGATGAGTAAAGTGATCGAAAACCTAACCAAACTGGGTTCCACTCCGGTCAATCTCAACTACCATATCTTCAGCTTTATGGATGGGATCATTGGTCAAGTAGCATTCGGGAAGTGCTACGGCGCCAAGCAGTTTAAAGGCCAGAAGTTTCAACAAGTTATGGACGAGTGCATGAACTTGCTCAGCTGTTTTACAGCTGAGGATTTCTACCCTAATACCCGGGCCGGCCGGTTCATTGACATCCTCACCGGACAAAGGGCCAGATTGGAGAAGTTGTTCCTTGATTTTGATGGGTATTTCACGATGATGATTGATGAGCATCTTGACCCCAAACGGACGGTGCCGGAAGCCGAAGACTTAGTTGATGTACTTCTTGGACTATCCAAGGAAGGACAGGGAGAGTCAAAACTGTCCATGGAACATATCAAGTCCATTCTCATGGTACACTTTTTATTCATCTTTCCCTTTTTAACATCATACGGTGTACCTTGTTGGTTTTGTTTCACATCCACTCATAAATAGAAGCATATCTTGGATTACACCACCACGATTCATGAACCTAGACTTTTAACCAGAATATATAGCCATTTTGTGCCTCAAAACATCCATTTTCTCATGTGTTTTTTCTGGACAGGACACATTCATTGGTGCAGTAGACACGACTGCGGTGTGCGTCGTGTGGGCAATGTCGGAACTACTCTTGCATCCGAATGAGCTCAAAAAGGCGACGGAGGAAGTCCGATCAGTTGCAGGAAAGAAAAGCATGGTGGAGGAGGTGGACCTGAAGCAGCTGAAATACATCAACTGCATCGTCAAGGAGACATTCAGGATGCACCCTCCGGCTCCCCTGCTCGTGCCCCACGAGGCCATCAACTCAAAAAGGATCGGAAAGGAGAGATATGATGTTTTGGAGAGTACAAGGATCATTGTCAATGTTTGGGCAATAGGGCGAGATCCTGCTTACTGGACTGACCCACACAAGTTTTACCCGGAGAGGTTTGAGCAGAGTGATATAGAATTCAAAGGTGGGCATTTTCAGCTCATTCCTTTCGGGTCGGGCCGCAGGATCTGCCCCGGGATGGGCATGGGTTTCACCTCCGTCACCTACACCATTGCCAACTTGCTGCACAGCTTTGATTGGGAGTTTCCCAAGGGGGTGAGGAGTGAGGATGTGTGCATGGAGGAAGAAGGAGGTCTCACCATGCATAAGAAAACTCCTCTTATTGTTGTTGCCACAAGAGTCAACTAGATCCCACGAGAATCCAGCCTCCTAGTCCTAGAGTGCGTCATATATAGATGACCTAGGATTGAATAAGATCATCGTTTTTTGTGCTTTGTTTTGAGTGAAATGAATAAAATGTGATCCCTATTTTACTTTGCTAATAGATACGAGACTCTTGAGTGAGGCATAGATCCAAATGACATTAACAAAAAAAAATCTAATATTCAAGTACATTACATCCACAACCTAAACCAAATGCAACCTGTTGGAAAGTTAATTATAGAGTAATGGGTGACGCTAGAGCCAAATGATGTTCGATAACCTAAAACGGGTTTCAATATAATGAAACTAGTTTAAGTACGATGAAAGTTTGATTAGAGAGAGAAAATTAAAATGCTCATTTTATACTTAGTTTTATCAAATAGCCTCGAAAATCTACTTGATAGGGCTCCAACAGAACACGCGTATATATATGGTGAATTAGCTTCTCACCATGAATTATGGGGACACCAATAATAATGAGCAAGCCTGCTCCGAAGGTCACCAAATTCATGTTTTGGCCGGTTTAAACCGAACCTTGGTTCAGTTTATGAAATTCGCGATTCGGTGATTTTTCTCGCTTGTTTTTGACCTTTTAAACCTTTGAATTTGGTATTGATTAAACTAGGGACTTGTAGCCCTTTGCGTTAACTTTCCAACAATATATGAGATGCCTCAATCGGATAACGCACGCGCTCGGCAATCCATTGAAGACGAATGGGTCAATCTGTCCAGATTTGATCTGTATTCGTTTGAATCTGTGTTTTTTCTTATTTTGTTCCAAATGGGTTACCAAGCTTCAATTTAGTAAACTTTGACATAGAAAAAGAGTAGTGTGATAAAATGACTATAAAAAGTTCAGTAAACGTATAAAAATTCATTGTAAACGAGTGAATATTTAGTCGATAAATCGACCAATCAAACCACTCCACACTTATGATTTGTTCGTCCCGAATAACTAATAAACTCATAAAATAAATGGCAGAATAGGTCAACATTTAAGATTTGCAACCATTTTGCTATAAATACTCACTCAAGTTTCATGCGATTATTCATACCTCTTTTAAAATGCAATAAAAGTAAATCACTAAACTAATTTTAATTCACTTTAGTAGGAATCACGAATGTATTTGACATATGCATCAAACCTTTAAACTCCTAGACTACTCTAGTAGACGAATTATAATCTCGTGAAAATTTTCAGAAGAATGAATACCTCCAAATCCCTAATGCAGATATCTTATATGAATGCATGAAATGTGTGCTCAAATATTCACAACAATAATATAATAATTTCAAACTCATGCTCCAAACCAATATTCAAGTCTAACTATCTTCAAATGTCAAATTTGGTAGAAAAGTTAGAATAGTAAAGAATGGTAATTAGAGCAGCATGATGCAGCTTATCTATAACCACATGAGAATATAAGAACAAAATGTGAGAGAAATGGTTGTCACACCAATAATGGAATGTCAAAGAAAGAAGAAACATTTATTGTTACAGTGCCTGATGATACCAGCTAGCTATGCATTTCAACCGCCTTGCGGACGCAAGTAATTGAATCTAAAAATATGATGATATTTGCAAATAAAAGATCAATAACAACAAAATCAAAGTTTAGTGAAGCAATTCCATTTAACAGCTGTCTCATTTGTAACTGTCTCTTTTTGAGTTATAAGAATAAATATATATTTAACAGCATGCCCCACTTTTAAAATTATTATTATTCCTTATTAGTAGCACTAGCCATTCGAGATGTGTGTTTCCAAAGGAGGCATGAAATATAAGGACACTGAGTGCATTAAGGTAGGACCCTTAATTTTCCTAGTAGTGGCCCTTGGGGAAGATATTAGGGTAACCTCTTGTCTTTATCTACCTATTGTTTTATATTCAAAGCAAGCACGTGATACAATAATGCTTGGTTCACTTGCGCCTTATTCATTGTCCCTGGGTTCCAGCTTCAGCCAATCAAAGCATGCATGCTGCATTGATGTTCTGAATGCGACCAGGCCAAGTATATACAGGTAACAAAGTCACGTGATGTGCAAGGTTTGTATTAAGTAAAAGATGCTAGCCCATTTCAAGATGCTTATTATTGCTTGCTTGCTTCCACAACTGGTTCAATGGAGCGGGCCGCCTGGCTAAGCCACTGATGCCCATCTATATCATTAGAGACATGCATGGCCTCCTCGCCTTTGATTCATATTCACTGCGCTGCATGCATGCATGCATTGGATCTCGATCCTATCTTTACATCCCGACCTCAGGTGACATGCCTGATACTTTAGACCGATATACATCTTCATCCGAAATGATGGAAGGTATGTTCCATGTCCCGAGTGGAGGCCCCCATCCCTTCCCTCCTCCTACATGGAAAAATCATTCATAAATGTCACAGAGGGAAAAAAGAGCCGTTGAAACATCTCAAGGAAGCAAGCATCAGAGAATGAGATTCACCTTCTTTAGTCGCCTCCTCGCATCTCACTTGGTATTTGTGCGATAATTCTGGATCTAACCCTTTCAGCAATTCATTGTACTTATTCTCACCCTCAGTAATGCATCTTGCCTGTGCAAAAAAAAAAAGAGGTTAACAATGTGATATGACCCCCTCTACGTATACTGTGTACTTACCAACAAAGTTGGTGCTGCTGAAGGCCCATAGATTCTGACAAACATACGCAGTATATTGAAGTTATTGTCAAGGACGTCATCCTGCAACGGGGACTGAGGTTCTTAGCTTATTGGGAAACTTTAATGGAACTAGTAAGATTGAGAAAGGAGGAATCACCTCATAATCGAACCTGGAGACATCATGCCACCTTGTTACTTGCCAAAACCCAGACAGTTGTTTCCCAAAGGATGAAACAAATTAGGATCAGTGACTGTTTACTTAAACCAAAATAAGAACTGGCAACAAGTATGATTATGCAATATGTCGCTTATGCTTCACCTCCTTAATTAGCAGAAGACGTATGTGTTAACAAAGGAAAAAAGAAAGTACAAGTAATAGACCCGAGTACCGAAAATGACAGTAAATTATTATCTTCACTCCTACTTACAGATCATCTGCTATCTCTACGAGATATTCTGAGGCCGACAAGAAATCCATGAAAATGTCGTTAACCTGAATAAGAAAGTCGCATCGATAAAGGACAGGCCGCAAAGCAGAATCTGTATGATGAGATATTTTTTATCCAAAAGAATCGAATACATACCTTTTCTCCTTGTAATTTGAACAAAAGAAGATTTAGGACTCTGTAGTCAAATGATTTCAGATGAATCGCCTTCATCACGTCTTGTATTGAAATCTGAAATAGTGCAAGACGGATCGTGTAAGGATTAGGACAGGGATAGCTTATGATTGCATTCAAAGAAAAACTGTAGAGAGATGATGAGATCATATAGCTTATTCAGATATTAAGTGCTGACAGATTTAATCTTTTCCTTTTCGATTGAGGGCTTTCCTCCTTTATGAAATCATGTGTTACATTCGAATCTTGATTTATGCACTGAACTGAATGTACCAGATGACCGCATGGGGACACACGTAGCTGTAAATGTTCAAGCAGTCTAAGATGTGGTAACGAGTAAGAACCACATAAAATCTATCAAGTACCTCTTCTTTATTGAGTGCAGAACATAGCTTTCTTTCTAATTTCCAGTACTCTTCCCCACACCTCAGTTCTTCCTTGATCCTGTATAGCAAGAT
The DNA here is from genome assembly GCA_963678935.1 of Umbilicus rupestris. Classification (NCBI taxonomy): domain Eukaryota; kingdom Viridiplantae; phylum Streptophyta; class Magnoliopsida; order Saxifragales; family Crassulaceae; genus Umbilicus; species Umbilicus rupestris. The sequence goes on along the minus strand of OY787611.1, from coordinate 167,247 downwards.
TAAAGTCCAACCAATCAAAATGGCATAAGACAAACACATGATAAAGAGGCAGGTGGCAAACATAACAAACCTCTCCGTTAACAGCCCGTGATGCTGGAAAAGAAGAACCAGTTCTCTGAAGGGATCAATTAGAAATTCATGCATGAGCCCTACGACACGAGTTAAAGAAGCAATTCTGACTTTTCTTTGGTTTAACTGTCCTCCATAAAAGGTGAGCGTTAAGTTCTGTTAGGGTAAATATATTGTACCAGAAACCACCTTAGGTCCTGCCAATAGAGACTTCCTTTTACACTTCACTAAAGTTGATGATGACGTTGCACCACTGGACGTTGGCATAATAGTTGATTTCTTCTTTAGAACTTTATGTGATTCATTGGGCTCATGGAGTATTTTCTCATTTAAAAAATCCAACTGTGTCACCAGAACCGTAGAACATCACTAGAAATTTCATGGCTAACAAGGCAAAACAAGTAAACAAATGGAAGCATGTGTACTATATTTAACCCCAAAAATAAGTACTATCTTATATCCGCTACGTAGTTCACTAAAGAAAATAAATATACTGCATTTCAATTCACAAGCCTTAATTTAGCTAACAGACCATTCACTTGCATTCATAAATCATGCAATAGATTTATTTTGTCAAATCAACAGCTAAATTCTATTGGTGCCTACTGCCTATATCAGCATTAGAGCCAGAGTTCACAGTTCACACCGCTACAATTTACCTGATAAATAAAACTCTCTGTGAAAGATAGAAAAGGCATATATCTGAATATTTCCTGCGGTTTGTTGGCATCTAACCCATGAAACATGAAGTATGACCTGCACTACTTGGTAAGTTCAATCATTGGTTAGTTGTTGTACATGCTAATCACAAGTAAATCTAACATATAGTGCAAAGACAGAATTTCCAAGAGATAATGGTCCTTTAATCAGTTTTTGTGTAGTCAAGTTTGCAATCTAGTTTTCCAGAGAATATCGTTTATTTTCATTTATCAAAAAGATATTAAGTAAAACTATTGATTACGGCAAAAATGTGAGCTTCAGATTCTCTAGCCTATATTACTCAATGGGCTATCTTTTCTTAATGATTGGACTTTGAACATACGGATATACTGAGACATAGGTGTGTAAGGTATACAGATATAATGATAAAAACATGATGATTTTAAATATGAATGGCACTTTCATCCCATGTATTGATTAGCTTGCCTAATAGTTATCAAAAGGGTTGAATAACCACAATTCGATATTATATCTTGGTATGGCGCTCATCCTTTACTTTTTTTTTAAAATTAATATATCATTTTTTTCTAAACTGTTTATTGTGAGGCTGTAGAGTGTTTCTGTCAAATCTACCACGAAATTAAATAGATATTGCAATACTAATGCAAACGAATGAAGTATGCAGTGAAACACAGTTGCTCACAAAATCTTCAAGAGTAGAATTCGCCCGCCGCATAGCATCTAATCCAACCATCGCCTCGTCAGAAAAACCCATCTGCACCGGACCAAACATTTCCCTCTCATCATGATCAGACAATGGAACACAATTTCCACCTTGGTCTGCAGAAAGATAAATCTCTTTAGGCTAAAGCAGCTCGTATCTGAACCAAATGAAAAAACAATCAAATGGAAAAAATTTCTTCTTATTCCAACCATGATTCAGTCTTTCGATTGTTTGGGACATACTGCCGCAAAAAAGAAATGCTATTTTTTTTGTAAAAGGTGAATTCTGAGACATTATGCTATACCTTCCCCTAGAAGCAAAACTGATACTTCTTCCAGAAACGCGCTGGAAAGCTGTCAAGTGTGAAGCATAGCACATAAGCAGTCACACCCCCAAATCCATAATTCAACAGAAGAAGAAAAATTCCATCCAACTTAAACCCACCTTTGGCACTGAATCATACACTAGTTGGCATTTCTCTTCCAAGCCAAGCTCTCCACAAGGTTGCACCTTCATCATTCATACCATAAAAAGAATAAAAAGAAACAAAAAATTAAATAAATAAATTCCTCAAAATACAACCATTTTAGTATGCAATTGCATCTGATCTCCTGATGTTCACTGATTATTTTCAAATAGCTAACCCTAAGATAACGATGATTCGAGTGAGACTTCTTACAAGCAGGAGGATGAGCGAAGCGATGAACCGGTCGGATCCGGGAGCGTGGAGTTGGGCGGAGTTTGTGATGCGGTGGGATTGCATCAGCGACAGCACGTTCTGCACTTGTTCGAGCTTCTTCAGCTCTTCCATGTCTGCGGCTACGATTTGCGATTCGCAACGGATGACAACACGCGTGAGCGAAGTTTGCTCTTTGTGACTTTTGAAGTATGTAATGACGCCGTATTGCCACATTACGCTTTGCGACAACATGGCCGTCAGTGTTTAAGACTTTATCGTAGCTATTTGTTGTCCGCAGCTTGAATATGTACGTACGCATACATGGACCTAGCAAAGCTGTCTGAAGTAATATGGTTGGAAAGTAGAGACAACATATAAGCTACAAATTTAGCCGGCCACCGGCCTTCCATGGCAACAATGTAAGCTAGCTGAGCGCTTGATTATGAACAGTGTGGTTCCGCTGGGTTGAGTTTGCTCAAAAAGTTTGGATGAAGGACACCATTGATGGGAAACTCAAAAGCTGCAATGATCTCTCAGGACTTGACGAGCAAGATCCAAAGCTCCGCTTTTTTTGTAAATCAGGTGCAAATTATGAGCTGCCTCTCTTCTGAGATCACAGTAGCCTGGTTTTCGATTTTCTGCAGAATCTGGACTTTCATTTGGAAGTTTTGGGATGGGATAGTCTTTTTCACGAGTTACGAGCACCTTTTCGTAGTATGAGGCAGCTAAGGAAACGAGACCAACATGGTGATAAGCCCGCGCTATGTTATACAAAGCTTCCTGCAGCCAAAGAGAAGTTTAGGAATTGATGGTCCCCGATATCATAGGCATGTATGGTAACATATCGAAGAACCTATAATTACCTGGCTGTTTTTGCAAAGCAGCAGATTTTGGTATATAAAAGCTAGACCTTGCGCAAGACACTGATGCTTATTTTGTAGTCGAAATCCTAAGGTTAAATTTATCAAAGCAGACCCTGTGGAGGACATGCATAAGATTAAGCAAAAACACTTCGGAAGGTTGAAGAGAAATGAAAAAATGAGCATCAGATAACCGAGCTGAAGAAAAGAGAAGCCTACCCACGCAGAGGTTGATCAATGGATTTTCTGGCATTAGTTTATATGCTTCGAGGTACTCTTTGGCAGCTATCTGATACTGACTGAGCGAACTGAATTGATGCCCAGTGATAAGTATAGGTGCCACACAATCTTTGAGTTTCATCCGCATTCGATGTAGGAATTTAGAGTGCTTGAAGTATGCTTTCCCCAACCTATGTAACGTAACACCAAATGAGTCGAGTGATGGAAATGATCCTTTGATTTTCTCAATAAGAGATATGACATAAGATTAACTAAAAACTTAGCACCAAAGTCTAACCAAGCAAATTATAATAAATTTATCCCGACATAATTAGACAAAAAAAATACAAAGTCGATGACAGATTGTAAAACTTACTTCAGCTTTACTTTGAAATAGCAATTCCAGGCAGATATGCTGTACGGATGCTGCTGGACAATGTACTTCACACAATCAAATCCGTGTTTAGGATCAGTTATGTTGTAAGCCGTCTCTGCATAAGAAGAAACCACAAGGCTCAAAAAGGAAATCACTAAACAAAGGACGTAGAACATAAATGTAAAAGCGGCTATGAAAATATTCCATGAACTTTATGGTTTACAACTTACGTGCTCCAAGAGTCCGGAGCTCCTCCTTTTTCTGACTAGAAAGCCTACTGTTGGCTAACTTCAGTGTGAGATTGATTATCTCTAGTGCTTCCCAGTACCTTTCTGCTGATCTCAACGCCTTGCATAACTTTGCATTTTCATATCCGAACAAAATCAATAAGCATATTACTCGAATACTTAACATATAAGTAGCTCGACTGAAACAACACATCTATGAACGAACAGTATTCAAAATATAATTACTTACATCTATGATGAGAAGATGGTGTTCTTCATCTTGAAGAAGGTTCGGGAGAGGAGGCACTTTAATTTCTTCTTTCTGCGGACATCCAAATAACTTTCAAGTTGTAAGCACTTCCAAAAGAGAAACACAAATTAGGGAATCGATTCTCATATTTTACCGGATTGTCGTCATCAGATTCGTCACTTTTCCAATCTATTCCAGCAGCTAAAGCCATTTCTTTCCTTTCTTTTATCAACATCTCCTTTTTCTGCAACAGCCTCTTAGCTCTGGCAGCCTTGGACCTAGCAAAAGGAATATCCTTTCAGAAAATATTGAGCACGATCACGTCATCAAATAAATAGAAGGCATTGTGAGTTTTAAACTTACAGGGTTGAAGTGGGAGCCATAGGCCGGAAACCTTGAAAGACATTACCAGTCTGGCCATCGTCCAACACTTTCGCTCTATCAAATAGAGTGCTTAGTGTAAGTCTTTTTTTTACTTTGACCTAATCGATGCAGAGAGAGTATATTAAAACAGTATCAATGTTATTACACTGCTGATGGATGCAATGACTGATTTTAACATGGCACGTTCTGAGAGCAAGCTCGATTTGTTTTTAAAAATGGATAATGTCTGAAAGGTGCACCAAAACAAAGACTAGAAGGATTACCTTTTGTTTCATGGTTTCGATGAATAATGTCTCCCTAACCAAAGAAAAAATGGTGTCGATGAATTCAGCATACATCCCTCTGTCTCTATAAATTTGGGAAAGTCTGAGCCTGATCTTTCCATCAAGCCACCAAGAGTTCGCTTTATTCTCAGTGATCATGTTAGTATCAGCTTTGGATTCTGCGTGAACACACGTCAAAAGATCAATAGAGACCTCATATAAGTGTCTATGGAAGATGAAATGAGCTTTGATGAATTGCCATTAATTTTGGGAGGAGACAACACAGAAATGGCCTCGTCAACTCTAGATTCATCAACAAGCAGGGAGGCCAGTGCCATTCGCACTTCAATATTGTCGTTGAGTTCATTTAAAGCTGAAGAAAAGAATCACAGAAAACAAAGGCCTCAACCAATAATATTGAGGCTTAACGGAATAGTTAAAGGAATTAGATTGTCAACGAAGGTGTATGAGTGTCTTTGACTAACGAACAAACCTTTGTAAAAGAACGTAATAGCACAGGACCCTTTTCCTAAAGACTCGTAGCAACGAGCAATTTTTGAAAACAGAAGGCCCTGTCGAGAAGGCCCCGTACATATTGGCGATTAAGATAGAATACATGAAACATAAATGGTGGTTATGGATAAGAGTTCTTATAAGTTAATAATACCAGAAATCTACACAGAGAAAAGTGTGTACAGATAGCCTTACACTATGATCGCCAGCGTTATCATCCAGCATTAGAAAGTATTTCAAAGCAGTTCCATAATTCTCAAGGCTCATATACGCGTCTCCAACTTCAATGATCAAATCAGCATGCCTACTCAAACTATGCTTTCCGAGATCATTGAACATCATCTACAAAGTAATTTATTGCATTCAATAACAAGTAGTGTAACGCATCTCCACGCCAACAATGTAACTTTTACTAACATATATGATCTATGATAACATTAAAAGCTTGAACAGTTGAAACATATGAATATGCTGCTCCTAAAGATTAATCTGCACAAATACTTAACCATTTAACTAATGTCAAATCAGCACTCGATTAGTATCAAGGCCACTTTGACGGGTAACAGCATGTGAAAGCGTCATATAGGCCACTATTCTATACACCTTTTTTTGCAGTAAACCCAATATGTTGTGAGAAGCTGTATAAATACAAGGGAAAAGAGTTATCACGTATCATGAAGCTGCCATGCTATAGTTCACAGCTACTGATTTCACATATGTATTGAGCATAAGGGTGAAGTGTGGTTTGTTAATCTTACAATATGATTTAAGATTCAACTATTCAAAAATAAAGTCGCGCATACCTTTGCCTTTTCCATATTACCAAGATGGAGGTGGCAAAGACCTTCTTTTATGACCAGAGAAAACGGGAACTCTTTCTCAGGGAAAATCCTCCGTGCACGCTCGATATGCTGCAGAGCTTTATTGTGCTTTTTATGTTCCATGCATATGGACAGGAGTAGTTCAACCACGCTAATATCATTGTCAGAGTAATGCTCATTGAGATAATCTTCCAGAGCATTAATGGACTGCTCAACTTCTCCACACTGAAGGTACAACTAAAAACACACGGAAAAAATAATGTAAATCACTAATCAGTCAGTAGTGACTGTGCAGTTAAATCCATGCAATTGCACGTTGATAGAATTATAGAACACGAATTTGAAGGTAACCTTAGCTCCTTTTTTGAGAGCATAAATATTGTTTGGACGCAGCTTTGATATCTTGACATATGCTTCTGCAGCATTATGAAAATTTCCAAGCTCCATCTGAAGGATAGCATAATGAAACCTCAGCTGAACATCTGAAGGATCCGCAGATATTGCTTTAGATAAGCAATACCTAGCCTGCCCATTATTATTTTGTTCACTGTATCACCAAGAAGCAAACAAAATAAAAATTCAATCTTGTTCTCTCCCGTCAAAAGATATATGCGAAAGACACCAATGTTACATTACAGTGCTGTAAGAGCCAACATGAGTATCCCCTGACGATGTCTTTAATAATTAACAATTACCTATCAATATAATAAAACACAAGTAAATATGAAAAACTATAGAGATTGCTAATTAACTTACAGAGACAATGTGACGAGATATTTCCACAGAGATGGATCCTTAAGAGAGAGGTGTGCAGCAAGCATGTAGAAGTTTAGTGACTTTGTTTCTTCACCTTTGTCTTTGTAGATAAGACCAAGAATGTGATACGGTTCAGGCATGTTTGGTGCCAGGCGTACGACTTCTGTTAACAAAGAGATAGCCTAAAAAAAACAGCAAGGAATGCCAGACTGAGAAAGAATATACTGTTGTTGTTGGACAAAATTAAATAAGCATGTATGTCTGCTCATTAAAAATAGATTTCACCAGCCACTTCAAGCTCACTACAAGAAAACTAAATAAACAGAAGTTACCTAATATCCTGACAATTTGTATATACTTACAGATCCAGTTATGGCAGGTCGAATACTTACAGAAACTACTGTCTTTTTTTTTCTTTTTTTTTTTTGTATTTCACTTTTTACAAAACATGTAACCCCTGTTATTTCCCAAGATACATTCAAACCTCCTTCGTTAAAATCTTAACACCATTGAAACCTTAGACCTGAACTAGGGGTCATCTCTTTTACACCTTAATATTCAATAGAGGATCATATTGACTACACCATAAAAGTTACAGAAAAAACTGGAAGAAGAGGGCATGCTTACAAAAAGGCTCTCACCTCATCATACTCCATTCCTGCATATTTAAGAGTTGCATCAGCGATCTTCCGGGTTATTTCCTCATTAGCCTTCCTCTTTAATCCTTTTCGACGGCGCTTTTTCTTCCCCTGCAAAAGTACAATGCCAAAAACAAGTTTCAACACTTCCGAAGGTTCCCCACCCTTCATCACCTCAATGTTTAAACATAAACCTATGACGCATTACACATACTTGCACATTACCTTCCTCCTCCTTCCGCCATAGTTCATAGACTCCATAAGCTCATCAATCATCGCAGCAGAAGCATCCTCGATTCTAGGCTTCTTACTAGACCCTTCACTGCAAGCAAAAGCACCACATAAAACTCAATATTCTACACAATGCAACAACAAACCAACTCAGTCAACCCAAAACACTCACCGCTGTTCAACCCGCGATTTGCGCTTCTTCTCAGCTAACGCCTCATACTCCATCTGCTCCAGTCTCTGATACACATGCACCCCAGAGGCATCTTCTGTTAACTCCAACGGATTCATCCCGCTTTCAAACCTGAAACCCAACTCCTCCCCATCTTCCATCTCCTCCTCACTTCCTTCATCTCCCTGCTCATCAATTCCTTCCTCTCCAAATTCAGTATCCTCCTCCCTCCGACGCTCGTCAACAGCTTTGCTGCTTTCGACTCCCTCCTCCATGAGAGGCAATTGTCAACCGTGGTAAATCAAAATCCTACCTTTGAGAGGAAGTACAACCTCTGAGATCGTTTACGTCGCCTGGGTAACGAAAAGTTGGGATCTTTAAGAGGTGGGTGGCTGGATTTTGAGTGACAATCAAGTAGGGAAGAGAGGCCGCGGTCGTTGGGGAGTTCCTGATTAGCAGAGGGAAGAGGGAGGAGGACGAATAGAACGACTCGAATCGAAACGACGTCGATGGAAGGAAAGAAACTCTTACGAAACTGCGCCGTTTCAAAAATAAGAATCAACAATGACGGGGAAGTTAGAGAGAGAAGAGAGCACGAGAACTGCCAAGAGGCCGACCGAGCGAGGGTTACGCCGATTTCCCCGTTTCCGGCTGCCGGGACTTATTCGGATCGGTTTAGAATAGATGGCGACCCTTCTTTTATCTAGTTGCGGCTGTGAATTGGTGAGTTTAGGGTTTTGGAGGTTTCGGACCGCTTGTGTAGGATCCGATCTGATTCTTGAGTATTTGGAGAGCACGGAGGCGATTGATGAGCTTTTGAAGCTGTCTGAGTCGATAAACCAAGCTTCGGCGATGCTGGCGGATGAGGATGTGGATGAGAATTCGACCTCCGGTGGCGCTTGGCAGCATCGTAAGCTTGTTAATTTTCTTCACGTTTTCCTCTTTTGTTTGTGGTTCAGTTGTATGTTTGTTGGAAAATGGTGAAATCTTTCCTTGATTGGATTTATCATGATGTGATTTAGAATGGCTAAATTATGTGGAGTCCACTATGGTTTTTGACTGCTTCAGGTGGCTCTATCTGCATATTTCTTATGAAATAGATCTCATGCGTCTACTTTAATGATTTCCCGGTTGGTGGAAGTGGATAACATTGCGAGAACAAATTATCGAAATGTGGATAACTGGGTACTATTTGATCGAACATTTTTGATGATTTTTATAAAACACTGAATCAACCGTTTCTTTTACAGTACCAATATCATTATTTCATTTCACTTATCTTGATATTTCTTTTAGACAGGTGGGGGAAGTCTTAAGTATCAAAAGGACAAGTTTGATCAGCCTGAAAAAGATGTGAAAAAGGTTCCTGGTCTAAAGGCAGCTGGTGGCAGCAAAATAACGGCAGGTTTTGTACAAATTGGTTAATATTTTTGTTATGAAATGTCGTGTTAAAGAAATGTCATAGCATTTGGTTTGAGCAACTTATTGGGGGTTATGATAGGCACTGTAAACCCTAAATGGCAATACTAATGCCTTGATTATATCCATTTTCTAGACATCATCAACCAGACAACCACCATTTACATAATCAGAATCTGTAAGATCACACGATGACCAGGACAGCTTATAGATAATTATTAAAAGATTTGAAAACAACAATAATAAATGTCTGAAACCTGTTTGCAGTCTGGCGAAGATGACATACCAATAACTAGTATGTGTTCAGCACTTACATGGTAGTTCTGCTGAATCTGGTCCAACCATGGTCAAAATCATTCTGATGGCTCATTGGTTAGTTCTTGTGAAATGGTTTTTTGTGTGCAAATCATTTCTTGTAAGAGACTAAGAAGGCTTCAAATAATGTGCTTCAATGAGCGCATACTTGTTGTGTGATGGCTATCTTCTTTTAATTGGTTTTAATTCTACCTATCAGGATACTTTGTCGAGAAGACCTGTTGATCCAGAAGAGGAACTACGGTGGACGGCGCAGGAAGTTCATGGAAGTAGTTTTGAACAGTATTACCGCTGATGTGCCTAAAGTGAGTTTTGTTTATATACTACTTTTTTATTTTATTTTTGGTCATATGTAATTTTGGGTCATTAACTGATGGAATTAATTGAGCAGGCAGTGGTCCTTTGCCAGGTTGAAAAGGCCAAGCAAGACATGCTGAACCAGTTGTACATCTCTATCAGGTAACCTTATTTCCAATGCGTATTGCTGGAGTGGTGTTTATTTTCAAGGAAGACATGTTTATTTCCAGTGTATTTATTTTTATTTTGTTTTTTCTGTTGCAGTGGCCAGAGCACAGCAAGAATTGAAAATCTGCTCCAAGAAGACCAAGTTGTAAAGCGGAGAAGGGAAGCGTATCCAAAAACAATCCGCTTTACTCTAGAAACTGACATGGAAACTTAGCATTCATGACAGTAGTGGAGCTGCTGCCTCTGAGTGGTCAAATGGATCAGGTATACTACATTTATCCTATGTCTTTGAATTTCTGACCTTCCTGGACACCCACAAAAAACAAGCTTTCAGTTGATCGACTCTATGACTGTTGTTCTAGCATGTGGCATAGCGTTAACTTTGTGAATTTCCTTGTAATTACAGGAAGTAGTTGAGAACAAATGACCAACATTCCGATGAACGACGATCAGCAGTTGATGCTACAGCCAATAAATCTGCATATTCTAGATCCAACTCAGTTGGTCAGAGCCGTCATTACAGTCAGAATGGCAATGTGGGTTAGAGACCCAGCTCCAATGGAGGTCGCTCTCTCAATCCATTGCCACCAACCCCCCCCCCCCCCCCCCCTTCTGGCTCCAAGTATTTTTAGCTGGTCATTTTTAGCTGGTCTTTCCCATGGCGAATTCAAGCAAGTAGATGAAATTAGTATCAAAAGAAGCAGCATGCATTCTGGAAGCAAACATGGGATTTTGAGGTGCTGGATTAATGCTGCCCATTTTTCTGTGCATGGATTTCTCATACTATTTTTCCATAGTGCAAACTATGAAGAGATAATTCTGTTCCTGTCTGTCTCTCCATCATCTCCAATCTTCAGTATCTACTTTTCTTTAAATAGCTTGTCATAAAAGTTGCTAAGAACAGGGTGTAGCAGCATGTGGTCTGATCCTATCCTACTAGGATTCCAAGTTTGTCAATTCTTTCATTAAATAATTAATTAGTTAAAGAAAGGCAGCCAGCCAGCCAGGTTGGCTGGTCTACTTTGCAACTTGTTTAATCAACCGTACGTATGTTGGAAAGAACTTTCTGTACGGCAGCTGTACCTCCACCAGCTCATCTCACCTCAGCTACCACCTCTACCTTTTGTCTTTACTTTCTGCCTAAATCCCCCACACCTAAATATTAAGTTTTACCTTCCTTGATGTTTGAGATTGAGAAATCTTGGAACTGCATTAAAGGGCAGTGTGCCCCAAAATAAAAGATAGGACCCAGGAATTTCATTTTCAGTAATTACAATTTGAGGGCACATGGAATGCTCTAGCAGCTAGCTAAGTGTTTAATATAAAACTTGTTCATGTGCTCAATACCCCAAACCTCCAAACACAGACCAGACCAGACCAGACCATTCATCAACATCTCACCTTAATCTCTTCTTCATACTCACTCTCTCTTCCTTTCTCCACAAATATCTGTTCATTAATGCACGTGGAACCCTAGCTAGAAGAAAATGACCTAGTCAGAATCCATGGATGACTGCGTGTAAGTTTTCCTTTTCTTCATCAATTAACTACATCCACTTAATTAACACGTGCCATTAGCTTCTAATCTCATCACCTAATCTTACCCTTGAGGTATTAAAAAACAAATGCTGCTAGATCTATCCATGACATGGTCTGTAATAAACCCTAATATAATGGTAATCAAGATCCGTGGACATCAGTTGAGTCCTGTGCAAACATTTGTCTGTGAGGATGAAAATGCAGAAAAATCCAAAAACTTGCAAGCAAGTGCTCAAGGCCATGCCACTTGGAAGACTTGTGCTTTGTCATTTATCAGTAACTTGTGGGATTTGGAGTCAGCCATTATATGCATCTCTGAATACTCTTCAGGAAAATCTATGCTTATCCAAAGTTTCCAAGCTCTTCATTTTCTATCAAGATACGCATGGATCTTTGACAAAAAAAAAAGGGAAAAAATATTAGAAGGAGATGAGTATCTGATAGAGACACAGCTGGGCATAACCAATCATGTGCCATTTTCAGTGTTCATGCCTTCTCCAACTTGCTCAAGATATATAAGACTTTCATGAATGTATACAGATATGTATCTTATGAATGCAACCCAGAATCAATATAATAAATTATGTATACATCTGTAAAGCTTCATTATGGATTATCAGATTAACTTGTTAATTGATGAAGATAAGAGGAAAGGCTAGGTAGCCAGCTACAAGCAGATACTTTAATTCAACTTCACTTTCCATTCAGAAAAAGATCAACTATTCATGAATCTAAAATAGCAATTTTAATGTTTCTGGGTAATAAAAATGGTTGAAGGAAATTTGGGGAAACAGGTAACATGTTGTGTGGTCCTGAGCTGTAATGGTGTGGTATTACATCCACTCACAGCATCATCAATCTTATTTCTTAGGATTATTTTATTATCTTTGAATACTAAAAAGACAAATATATGTAATTAAATAATGAAGAACACAACAGAGGCATGAGGGACATCTTTTTCTTATGATTCCTCCCATCTATCTTTATATGTTTGCTCTTGCTGTGTAAATAGACAGCATTAGCTAGCATATGAGAAATTAATGATTGATTGCTTTCTATTACCTTGCTCCTAATATCTCTCTCTCTATCTGTATTTGTAAACTAATGATTGTGATTTGCTGGATTGGATCAGCAGCATCCTTCTTCACAGACTCTCTCTATCCATCACTCAGTTTTTTCCAGCAGCAAATCGTCAAGTTGAATCACTAAATTTGGAGAATGAATGCCCGGATCCATGATGACCCAGATGCGTCTGAGTTCATTGAAGTCGATCCAACTGGAAGATATGGGAGAGTGAGCAGTTTCCATTCCATTGATGTCAACCTCTACTTTTCTTGATCCCCTTGTTTAGATTTGTGGTATAAGAAGCTTAAAGTTCTGATCTTTTGGGTCCTTTTGCAGTACAAGGAGATTCTGGGCAAAGGAGCTTCAAAGATAGTGTATGTGTCTTTGATTTTTGATTCAATTTGCTGCATACGCTTTTCCAGATTTGTTCAAAGTCGGCTCCTTTTTGGGGCATTTGATCATAGTTTTGAATTTGGGTGTAAACCCATTTATAGATTCATTCAAAGTTGTCTGCTTTGTGGGCCATTTTTCTCCATTTGGGGTTTTAGGAGTACCCAATTCGAGTCTGGTTTTGCAGATCTTGGGGGATTTGATTGTTCTTGGTGGTTTTTACTAGATTTATGACTGTTTGTGATTCAGGTATAGAGCATTTGATGAGTATGATGGGATTGAAGTTGCTTGGAATCAAGTCAAGCTTTTTGATTTTCTTCAAAGTCCCGAAGATCTAGAGAGGCTTTACTGCGAAATCCATTTACTAAAGACATTGAAGCACAAGAATATTATGAAGTTTTATACCTCTTGGGTTGATAGTTCTAATAGGAACATCAATTTCATAACCGAGATGTTTACTTCCGGGACTCTCAGACAGTAAGTTGCACCTTTTGATCGCATATCGGAACTTGTTTCCTCCTCGGATGTTTCTCTCTGAATGATCTTGAAGATCTTATTTCTATCAGTATGGCTTGGTTTAAACAGGTACAGGATGAAGCATAAGAGAGTGAATATTAGAGCAGTTAAGCATTGGTGTAGACAGATCTTGAAAGGACTCGATTATCTCCATAGCCATGACCCACCAGTGATCCATAGAGACCTCAAATGTGACAACATTTTCGTCAATGGAAACCAAGGGGAAGTGAAGATTGGAGATCTTGGTCTGGCTGCCATGCTCCGAAAATCTCATGCTGATCATTGTGTTGGTATGTCATCTAGAACAACGAACAGTTTCCATTATTATTCTTTTTAGATCCGAGTTGTCGTAGTTAAGACGTACCAGAATTTTGTTATATGAATGGTTTCCCATTTTTATCTCAGGAACACCGGAGTTCATGGCACCTGAAGTCTACAAGGAGGAATACAACGAATTGGTAGACATTTATTCTTTTGGAATGTGCATCTTGGAAATTGTCACTTTCGAGTATCCGTATAGTGAATGCACTCATCCTGCTCAGATCTACAAAAAAGTCATCTCTGTAAGTATGCTGCTTCCTCCATTCGTCTTGCTCACTCTTGTCTTGAACTTGTTTATTCGAGCGATCTATCAAACCCTTTTATCATCTTTGCAACCCTAGTATTTCACGCATGCCTGAACAGACTATACTAAGTTTCACAAAATGTGATATTTTCATACTTTATATTGGCAGGGGAAGAAGCCAGATGCATTGTACAAAGTGAAGGATATGGAAGTCCGGAAATTTGTTGAAAAATGCTTAGCAACCGTATCACTGAGGCTTTCTGCTAAGGAGTTACTGGATGACCCTTTTCTTCAAATTGATGAATGTGGACCAGATTTAAAGAAGATAAATTGCCGAAGAGATGCAGGTGGCATCGTTGGTCCGATCAGTAGGCAACCTGTCCCTGATTATCACCTTGCTAATAGTAACTCCTGTATGAGTGGGTACTCCGACTGTAATGATTTTGAAGGCCAAATTAGTTGGGACTATCCTCCGACTGGCATTGAACAGAGTGGAATTGAACTTTTCGAGCATCACGAGGATGAGGGTTCTCAGCATATTGATATTAGTATAAAAGGAAAGATGAGAGACAATGGTGAGATCTTCTTAAGACTCCGCATAGCCGACAAAGAAGGTACTTTCATTTCTCAGATCCCCAAATCTGCATATGTTTGGAGTTTGAATTCATGTATTTGCGCAGGGCGTATACGGAACATCTACTTCCCATTTGATATTGAAAATGATACTGCATTAAGTGTGGCCACTGAAATGGTGGCGGAGCTGGACTTAACAGACCAAGATGAAACGAACATAGCGGATATGATTGATGGGGAAATTGCATCATTGGTTCCTCATTGGAAGCCTGGGCCGGGCATGGAAGAGACTCCTCGTTTTTCTAATATGGGGTTATGTCAGAATTGTGTTTCAAATCATACCTCATGCGGTTCTCTGATAGAGTTCTTGTCACACAACCCCGGTGTATGTCCTTGTGCTGCCACCCATGGACGATTCGAGGAGATAACTTATCAGGTTGAGAATATCATCGAGCATCAGGTTAGTGATGACGCACCTGTTGTTTCCATCCACTATGAGGATTCACACTATTATGATATGTGGGATCGACAAGAAAGCATGGAGATAAGCTCCTTGGGATCAAGAGAAATTCATTCCGACGAAGAACATGCAAATATGGATCAGAATTCTTTGGCAAGAGATGAACTAAAAATTCTATTAGACAATAAGGCCATATCAAATCCGCAGAGTTCAAAGCTCTTGTGCAGTTCTGGTTCATTCAAAGCATCCTTGTCGTCCTCTATAGAGGACACTGAGCGCGAGAGTCAGCAAGACATGAGATGGATGAAAGCCAAATTTGAGTTGGAACTACGGGAACTAAGAAGTAAACAATTAGGAATGGAAATCCATCATGACAGAAAAAGCGAAAACCTCAACAGGGTCAGGCCCAAATGCCACGAAGATGATCATGGAGCTTCCTATGATAGTGATGATCTTCAATGCGGCATCCAATGGCGTTTAGATCTCAACAGAAACTGCCCCAGTTCAGAAATCCTCAGGACTCAAAATTATGACGCGAATGGCATGACTACCTCGAAGGGTTTGTACAACCGCTCATTGCTTTCTCACCCTCTTCATAGGACAACTTCACTTCCTGTTGATGCCGTTGATGTATAAATTGTCTACTATAAGGTACCAGTCCATTTAAATTGATCAACGTTAAAGTTTCAAACATTTATAGAGATGCATTGAGCTATCTTCCATATGCCTACCAGAGAGTTTTAATTACTGTATTTAACTTCTGATATGCCTTTCACACTTTTTGTTATTCATTTCTTTATCGGACGCTTCAGATTTACTTGAGAATAATAGTGTTGAAATCGAATACTTGTGGTCGAAGCTGGCAAAATGATGTAGCTTTTGTCTGGATACATATGCATATGTACTGAAGTTAAAATTTTGTTTCGACAGATGTGATTTTATCTGATTCGGGTGAAATGGTCTTTGTGCGAAGATGTAACGGGGGATCATCTCAACGAAAGAGATAAATTTTATTGTGACGCTTGGAGGACACTGGAGTACTTAAAATTATGCAGATGAGTTTAGATAGAGTTTTCTTCTGTATGAAACAAGTTGGTTGGTTATTCAAGAAATAGTTTGAGGCTTAGCTTCTCAAGCCTTGTTGGGGGACTCTTTCTTCTGGTTGGACTCCTGGTTCTGCTGATTAAGCCTAGCTGCTGCGACAATCGAGGCAGCCACGCCTCCTGGGTGAGTAGTCAAGTTTGGATCATTCCTCAGCTCCGCTCCCACCACTCCCTCTGCGTCCCTTCGCGTGGCTGGCTTGTCAGTTGGTAACTTTGACGTCGCATCCTGTCCAAAAAAAATCCGAAGAAATGAAGAAATTTCTCTGGTAAGAATTTTTCTTCTCATGATCAATGTGATATTTTTTTTACCGTGAGGATGTCAGCTAACTTGGTCTTCTCTTCATCCTTGCTGATCCTAGCATTCATGGTTGCAGCTGACTGCGCCGCGGCTGCTAAGCCACCAGCAATGATGGTCGTCCTACCTGTGGCTCTAACTTCAGCAGCTTGTATAGCTGCAGCATCACTCCAATCCACCGGCTTGTCTCCAGCCGTTACAGCCGTGGCCTCAAGAGCTTCACCAATTGTGATCCCACCGCCGCTGCTGCGGCTGCTGTCACAGTCAGAGGGCGGAGCAGTGCATGTGATCTTCTTATTGACATTCGAAGCCAAGACTTTTTTAGATCTGGATTGGGTTGCATTACTGAGAGCAGCTTGTTCCTCTCGCTGGATGCTTGATTGTGGCGTCAGAGGTTGCTCCTGGCTCATTTTGGATCACAACTTTGATTCTTCTTGTTTCAGTTTTTCTGGTTTTGTACATGATCAGAGGTTGTAGTAATGAATGGGGTCAAGTGTTTCTTACTGCCATCCATTCCAGTAACAGATGTCAAACAGTCCTTCAAATTTGGTGATGGATGCAAACCTGGTCAAGAATCCAAAAATGGTAATGGAAGAAAAATAAGAGCTTGCATCTTATTCTTTACAAAAGTTCATAAACATAGAAAATAAAGTTAGAATTTGGTCCGATTAAATTCTAGTCCGATTCTAACTCAAAAGTCCGAATTCAATATAAGCCTGTCACGCAATCCAAGTGAAAATGATGAGGAGGCTAGACTTGTTGAGCTTGATGCTTTTCAGGATTCAGCAATTTGCGAGGAATTAGATGTACGAGGAACCATGAGTCTTTTGATAACAGGCTTTGCCTTCTCAGCTGTTTTGATGATTGCCAAGAAAATAAGTCGATAAACGACCACCATTCCCAGCAAAACACCAAGATCCACCCACTTGGAATAACCCGTCTCCACTTGCCAGAAACCCTTCAATATCTCCTCGCCGGTGATAACCTTACCAACTCCTCCTTGCTCACTGGGAAATGCGAGTCCCTGAAACTCATTCTTGTAGAAACCCTGATTCGCATATTTATGGAAAGCAATGTAGTACATTGGGTACTTCCAAAACGGCTTGGGAAGATCATTGGGCAGCCGGAAAAACCCTCCGGCTATCATCATCACACCTTGCAGACCTGCTCCTGTAATTATCCCCATCAAGAAGTCCGGCACAATGCTTGCCACGATCATCATCAGGCTCTCCACCACCATCATGCATGCAAACAGAGTCAACGTGAAGTAGATGAAATGGTCAAATCCAGGCTGCAATTTGGTTAAGTAATATGCTATAGCTCCCGGGATTATAGAGATCATCAGCAAGTATGGTGTCGACGATATCGTGTTTCCGATGACAAATGCCGTCACCCCATAATGGCCGTTCAACCTCTCTTTCCCAAAGATCTAACAACCAAGAAAAGAACCCAGATAAGAACTCATCAATGGAAGGTTTTAAGAATCTCAACACCATCAATTTACTCACCTTCATATCCTCGACAAAAGATGGAAACCCACCAATGGCCATGAAAGTCAAGAACGCAGCCACAAACATCAACATGGATCCCCTAGCCTGGAAGTTGTAGAAAACATATGTTAACTTTCCCGCATTGTGTCCGACCAACATCAAAGTTTATGTTAGGATCAACAAGCAGTAATGAACGAAGAAATAACAAAAGGACACAATGAATTTGTTATCCAATTCGTCACACAATGCAGCGCGCTACCTGAATCGATCCATAAGTATGTCCAATATCATAAAACAGAGTTCCCACGCATAAGCACAGAGCAATGTAAACCGCAAGACGAAGCCAGTAGTAGCCAAGGTCGCGGTACATGTTCACAAATGACCGTTTTGTGAGAGTAACACATTGGGTCACAAAACTCGCTTGGCTTCCTTTCTTCTCCAACTTGCCTCCTTTCTAGAAATGAAGTGACGTCATACAATTAGTCCTGTACTTGAAATGTGCACCATGAAAATTATGGTCCTCACCTTCTGACATATCTCGAAAACCCTTTGCTGGACAAGTTGCCAAGTTTGTGAAGACTTGTAGGACTCGACCAAAACCTCTATAGCCTCCTCCACAGAGTTTCTCTTGAAGCCCTTCTCATGCTCAGCGTCCTAGTTTTTGCCAATAACCATTATATCCAAAAATATAGTTAAGTATCGATTAGAACAGAGCATCGTATATTGGGGATTACCACATCGAAATCCTTGTTGATGGTCCTGAGAAAGTGATCAGAAGGGTTCCTCAGAGTTGGGCATGGGAATCCACTCGAGGCAAAGAACTATGGATACATAAAACATACGGGTCATAAAAACAACATGAGTCAGTATCGAACATGGAAGAAAAAACATACCTCGTTGGCCATCGGTGCAGAGCCAAAATAGACCGTTTTGCCAGTAGAGAGCAAACATAGGTTATGAAACAGCTCAAAGACTTCGCTGCTGGGTTGATGAATGGATGCAACAACAGTCCTCTGATCACGTTGAGCGATCTTTGTTATATGGTTCATCACATGAAATGATGCAGCACTGTCCAAGCCACTGGTGGGCTCGTCCAGGAAAAGAAGCTGCGGACGAGTCAATATTTCTATGCAAATGCTGACTCTCCGCTTTTGGCCACCGCTGAGACCTTTGACGTTCCATCCTCCGATTCTGGTGGTCATCGAGTCTTGCAGCCCCATCTCGCGGATGGTCGTTTCTGCTCTCTGTTTTTTCTCAGAGTTTGGCATGTTGCTAGGGAGTTGAAGGTGCGCTGAGTAGAGGACTGCTTCTTGGACTGTTAGGGTTGTCATTAGGGTATCATCTTGAGTTACATAGGCCTGACGTCAGAGAACCCATGTGTAAAGACTACAGAACAAACTTACCATGTAAAGATTTTTGACAAATTTGGCATTGATGTTGGAGTCTTGATCATCTTACCGAGGTTCCAAAAGAAAGCACTTGCCTCCTGCCATTTATTAAAATCTCACCAGCCTGTCTTGTGTCTGAACCCAATCTCCCTGACAACAAAATTAATGACTTTAATATATAGTTACATTTGTTGACTTTAATATATAATTTGTTCCACATTCATATGAAAGACATGCTAGCGTATAGTTTATACCATCATGTCCGGTGATCCAAAATTTTTGGATCGTCTAAACCAGAATATATAGTCATTTCCACATAATATTATAGTCACAATATGCGATCAAAACTAGAATATCTAATCATTTACACATGCATTATGTGACACAATTACACTTATTTGACGGTATGAGTTTACTAATTGCATATTTATGGTAGACAAACATAAAAATCTTTGTGTTAAAGGATTGATATTGAGGTATATATACCTGCCAAAGCATCAAGAAGTGTTGACTTTCCAGAGCCAGAAGGCCCCATAATGGCAAGCACCTCCCCAGGAGCAGCATAGCCTGTCAGCTCATGAAGAATGGCCTTCTCGCGGCCAGTCTCCCGGTCCGGCACGGTCACCAAGAGATCCTTCCATGTCAAGAAGACTCCATCAGTGAGGGGAGTGAAAGCTGACATCTGGGCGTTTTCCTCCTTAATGGATGCTGAAGGGCTTACAGTCAAGTCTGCCGAGTTGGTGAAGGGGAAGGAGCTGTGCAGCCCTGCTAGTGGGATATCTATGTTGTGGTCTTGGTGGATGGGAGATCGGGAAGGGCTCGGAGTCCACCGGAGAACGTTCGAAGGGCCGGCCATCTAGTCCAGTCTGCTCCGGCAGTGAATGAGAAGCTGGATGGTGCTATGGAAAGCAGGAAATGAAGTGTTTGAATTTGTATATAGAGCGTGGGTGGTGGTCAAAGTCAAAATATGTTTAGATTACTTTTTAAAAGTAGTCTGAAGATTTCTATGGAAAGCTTCTTCCTCCTTTCTATGAACAACCGGTCCGGGGCCCACTTGATTAAGGAGTTTTTTTAATATTAATTATATATTTTATTATGTTACAAAATGTATTTTTGTTTAGAGTATGCATTTCTTCCATTGATGGTGGACTTATTTACAGGCTTGGTCCAGGTCAATGATCCTATGTTCATATTTCAATTTCCATCATTCCATGGTCGATAAATTCTCAGTGTATGATTAGGGTTCCACTTAGGTTATTGATTTGTAACAAAGTCATCGATCACGAAAGATTTAACAGAGTAGACTCTTCTGTCCTTTTCATCCGTCACAGAGTAAACTCTTCAAAACCCTCCAAACCTTCCATGAAGTTATGACTCACAAGACTCCACTTAGCCATGCAAATCCAACGTTTCTAAAAGTAAAACCCTTTTGAGGCTTGCACAAACTAAACATCCTTAAACACTCGAGCATTATTAGAGCATCTACACCGGTCAGTCGGTCACAACCTTCAAAAACTGCCGTTGATGTGGCGCAACTGCTAGATGCTCAATCTTGTGCAGGCGAAGGTGCTTCTTCAGTAACTGCCACAATGGCTGCCAAATGATTATAAGAATCAAAACTTTATCACGCGAGCATAACTAGGAAACGTTGGGGTGCAGATGCTCTTACTTTGAATCAACTTCATTATCAACTTGTGGGTACGGTTTCAAATCAATTACTTGTAGTTATAAAATACTTTGTGAAGAGAGACTTCTTCTTCTTCTTCCTCTTCCTTCAATCAAGTGTTGCAAGTGCATATTTCTGCTTTTTCTAGTGTTGATCAGTTCCACATTCACATTGATCGATGCTTAAGTACTTCACTGCACTTGTTAATGGTAAAAAAGGAGACCAACAATGTGCAGACTTGTTATCCAACTTGCACAGAATGACAAACCCTAAAAAAAGGTTTACATCTTTGAAGACTTTGTTATAGACTAGAGAGCTGGAGTTGGACCGGTCAACGGCCCAACAATAACATATATGATAAGGCGCAGCCCATTTTAAACGACGGCGTTTTTTGAGCGACATTATCTGCTTCGAAAACATCACGCGGCGACAGAACACCAAGCGTCAAACCATCCGAAAAATGCTCGGCAATTCTTATTACTGGAAAGGCTCGGCTGTTCCTCACTCCTGCCATTCACATTACGCCACGTGTGTAGGTATATCTTGTTTGGGCCACGTGGCAATATATGAATGGCTGATTTGTGTATGTTCAGTGAACGAGTCTGTTGTTGATCGTTGCTCCCGGTGGAAAAACAGAGGACCCCAATCAAGATCCAGCGTAGCAGCAACGAAGCAAGTCTCTCTCGCTCAAGGATCTTGCCGAGAGAGATGGCGGCCGGGTACGGAGACGCGAGCCAGAAGATTGATTACGTGTTTAAGGTGGTTTTGATTGGCGATTCGGCGGTGGGGAAATCGCAGATACTCGCTAGATTTGCTCGGAACGAGTTCAGCTTGGACTCCAAATCGACCATTGGAGTCGAGTTTCAGACCAAGACGCTTATGATTCAGCATAAGACTGTTAAAGCGCAGATCTGGGACACTGCTGGGCAAGAAAGGTTGGAGCTTTTTGCTTAGTTTGAGCTTAGGATGTTTGATTTGATCAATTGACTGGTACTATGTTTGCTGTGGTTAGAGGGGTTGTTTTGATTATTGGTGCTTTGATCTTTGTATGTGATTTTTTGAAATGGGGTGGTGATTGGTGGAACTGAGATTTTGAGGTTTGAGCTAGTTGAGATTTCCCCTTAGTGATCAGCATTGAACTGTTTACACTTCTGCTAGTGAATATGGTTTTGAGAACTCAGGATTGAGATACACTGTCTGGAACATTGTAGTTCAAGTTAAGCAATTGTGCCGGAGCGTGAGTGATTAGATAGCAATAGCTATGTAAGCTAAGCTATTATGAATTGCTTACTACAGATTACAAGGGTATGAAGTTGTACGACTGTGGAAAAGAAAGATTTGGCTGGCTGTTGAGAGAGCTCAGCCAGTGGTCGATTTGGTTTTTGTCAGTCTTGCTTGTATTGGAAATACAGGGTTCTTAGTATACTTTACTTAGATGATGCATTTAAATGTTTAGAATTGATATCTTCTGTTTCGGCTTGAGAAGTTCTGAACTTCCATTAGTTAACCCATTTAAGAAGCAGCTGTTTAGATCCAAAGTCACCCCTTAGCCTGAAACATGGATTGCCAAGGAAGCTCTGTAATCAAAAATGCCTAGAACATCAATTAAGGTCTATATTGCTTAGTTGAGCAGCTAAAAGTCTTTTCCTATCTTTTTCTTCAGATAGAAAATTAATCCTTTGGCCGTACTTTCTTAAGATGGAGTTAACTGATATGAAGTCAGTTCAGCGCATTTTTTGCTTGTAGCTCTCTTGGTGCATTGCTGTTCGTAAATGGTGGATGCTTAAGGCCCCTCTGGCAGCCCTATTCTAGGAAAGCATGTTTTTGTAGGAAAAAAATTTCTTGGTCTTAAATTTATGTTGGTCAATCTCTTGAACTGTCACGGTAGTAACCGGGATGGATTTTCCAAGCAAGTTGTATACTTAAGTCTGCCTTCGCCTAAATATGCACTAGTATCGATATTCTCTCCACCTGTGAATATTTTGGTAGCTTGACGGTATATTTGTTTGGCTGACAAGTCCTGTTCCTCTTGAATCTGCCTACAGATACCGAGCAGTCACAAGTGCCTACTACAGGGGGGCTGTTGGCGCTATGTTGGTTTATGACATTACCAAGCGGCTGACCTTTGATCACATACCTCGGTGGCTAGAGGAGTTACGAGGGCACGCAGATAAGAACATTGTCATTATTCTGATTGGGAACAAATGTGATCTGGAGAGCGAGAGGGCAGTACCGACAGATGATGCCAAAGAATTCGCAGAGAAAGAAGGATTGTTCTTCTTAGAGACTTCAGCGCTAGAGGCTATTAATGTTGAAACAGCCTTCACAACCGTCTTATCCGAGATCTTCAACATTGTTAACAAGAACAAAGTTACTGCAGAAGAGGGCCAAGGTAACACCAACCCTGCAGCCCTCTCTGGGAAGAAGCTCATAGTCCCCGGTCCAGGCCAAGAAATTCCATCTAAAACCACATGTTGCTCCTCCTAAAAGAATATTTTTTGATCACTAGAACACTCTACAGTTGTGTTTCTGAGAGATTTTGGTGCAGTGTTGTGTGTATACTTTGCATTCTGGGATGAGTTCATATAGCAGCAGATTGATAGAATAATTGGCACAAATATGTTAGAAGAGTTTCTTCCAGTGGCCCCTTGGCCTTTTCTTTTTGTCTTCTGAACTCAGAAAATTCTCATCAATCATAATTTTCCAGCAAATGTGAGGCATACCTCATCAAAAACTTCCAGGAACCACTGTGGCACCAAATGTTCCTCAGCAACAAAAACATGTGCATCAAATGACAGAAAGAGGGAATCCATCAATCCCCATGTGACATGACTTTACTAAAAATCTGTCCTTCACAAAAAGCCAGCATTATCTTCCTTTCAGTTAAACACCAACCAAAAATTTTTAGGTTCTGATTGGGACAGACCCAGCCAGGAACTTATCCCAGGCAGGGTTTGTTCCTGATCAGAACCTCAGTGCTTCCAAATGGCCACTGTGCCAAAACTAATTCTTGCATCAGATGCTCCTTTCCAACCATAATTCTCGGATTCAATTGGTTTAGATTCTACCAGGATTAAAATACTTATCAGATCATCATGCTATGGATTTTGCTGGGAAGAAGAAGATAATATAAACTTGTACCACATGCTGTTAACAATCATTTTATACTTGGGATTTTTTACATAGGACTGACAGCAACATCAGAATATTTTTTATGCACAAGTCTCAATCCAAACCGCATTTTCGCAGAATTTGATTCCCATCATTCTAATCCACCAGGTGCATCACCCAGCCACCAGGCATCTTTTTTTTTTTTTTTTTATCTCCAGTAACCTGCATTTTCAGAAACTGCACACATATCATAAAAAGTGGCCGCTTGTATCTATGTCATCGTCTAGATCTTCATCAGTGTCTAGTTCATCCATGTCCATGCTACTCCCGCCCACAAACTCCCCACCGCCATTTTTAGTACCTTCTCCTTCCTTTCGAGCTTCTTGGACTATTGCTAGTATGTCTTCTATGCTTTGAGGCTGGTAGTTTTTGTCACAGGCCTGCGCGCTGGCCCCTTTTTCTTTCCCTTGTGTAAATTCTTCTGGCAGGTTTTTTAGGAACCAGGGGTGCTTTTGGATCTCGGGGATCGTTATTCGCTACATTTGACACAAGAATGAATTAGAATTACTGCATTGAGACCAAATTTTCTGAAGAGAAAAAAAATACTCAGTCTGAAGATTAATGAGTACCTTTTCGGGGTCTGCCACAAAAATGCGGGACAGAAGATGTTTGCAGTCGTTGGAGACTCGAACATAGTCTGGGATGGAGTAGTGAGCACTGAGAATCCTCTGTGATTGTTGAAGAACATGAAATGAAAAAAAGTAAAGTGGAACATGGTTTAAGAGAAGCTTTCTTGGAAAAATAGTTACTGCAATAGTTTTCTTGAAATTTCGGGGATCGTCAGGATCTTCAAATGGATATGCTCCCACCAGCATCACATACAAGGTAACACCGGAGGACCAGACATCTGCAATCTGTATTTGTTGGCAGCATATTAAGGTTGTTACAGTTTGGGATTCAAGTTTCAGGATTAGTATTCGAACCTTGCCGTCATACTCATTCCTGGAAAGAACCTCAGGTGCAATATAAGCTGGGGTTCCAACAGTTGATTTTGGTTGGGAATGCAGAACTGATGACTGTTGAGTAGACAATAAAGTCGAATCAGTCAAGTTTGCTTTTGATGTTTTATGAGTAAATTTTCATTCATTTACCTTGGAGTACCCAAAATCGCATATCTTGAGTTGAGGAGCTGAGCTTCCATCCAAGAGTGTATTTTCTAGCTTAAGATCCCTATGGCAAATTTGCTGCAAAAGCACAAACCAGATACTTGAATCAGAATTCCAACTGCAGATTTTCGAGATCTTGAACAGGAAAGGCAGCAGTTTCGGGGAATACCATGGAGTGGCAATAGCTAACTCCTGATATGAGTTGTTGAAAGAAGAATCTTGCCTGTCACCAAAGAACATAAAAACTCAAGCTTGCAACAAAAATCCATCATCAAAATCCAACTTTTTTCTTCCAGATAGATCATGCACACTACTACTGTTGCATCCATGGATTAGATAGGGCTGGCCAGCCAGCCACTGGGCAAGTTGACCCAAGGAATGTTGGTCACATGGTGGGGCTAGAACTAACCTCATCCAAATGATGCAGCAACCAATTTGTTCATCTTCCATATGTAAAAGCAACAGCTTTTCACACAAGATTGTCACCCAAAAAAAAAAAAACTAAGTAGAAAAACCACATAGGATGTTTGTTGGGTACCTCTTCTTCAGCAAATCTTCCTGCATTGCATATCTTCTCAAACAGCTCACCTCCAGCTGCATATTCCATCACAATGGCCAGATGCGTCGGCGTTAGCATAACCTGATGATGAAACAAGCCCATTCATTCTTGTACAAATCAAAGAACAGGAGCAAAGGGTGTACTAGAAGAGTTATACCTCTTTGAATCTGATGATGTTGGGGTGCTTGAGTGATCTGTGGTTCATGATCTCCCTCCGGACATGCTCATCAATCTGACAGCTAAAAACATCATCAGAAAATCTAAACTCGCAAAGCTGAAATGGAACAAAAGAAGAAGAAGAAGATGGGATGAAGATGAGGACAGTGGCTTACCTTATTTCCTCTCTCAATATACTTGACAGCAAAAAGCTCTCCACTCTTCTGATCTCTGACAAGCTTCGCCACGCCGAAATTCCCAGACCCAATATCCTTCTGCACCTCATACCTCTCCATAATTCTTCAATCCTTGTTTCTGTCTCTCTCTCTTCTTGACCTCTGGCCTGTTTGCTTATGATGTTTTTTTCCTTGTAACAAATGCTGTTTCTGGTCTCAGAATCTGATGATAACTAAATATGCTGAAAAGGTTTGGCCTGGTTTTCGGTTCTGGGGGTCTGACAGGCATCAGTGTCTGGGTGATTGGGTATGTACGTAAGCAAGGGTAGACTATGAAGCGAGCCACGTGGCTAGTTGCTAATGGTTGAGGCTTGGAGCAAGTTGGGGCATCTGACACGCTTTGTCGACACACCTTCACATATTTTCATCAGATTCTGGTCTTCAGAGATATGATATAATTTGGAAGTTAAATTAGTTTATCCTGTTGTTATTTTATAGGAAATTGTAGCTTGGAAGAGAACAAGTCTTGTTTTGATCTTACAAGCCTGCATTTTGCTTAGGCAATAGAATTAAAGTAACAAAAATGCTGAGTGTTGGGAACTTGATGCTGACAAACCTTCCCTTCCACGTCCGGTTTTCATCGATGAGTAGGCGGTTTTATGGTGACTTGTATTGCAAATAACACGACCGGGCTGAAGGCGTCAAGATCTTGATTTAGTTCCAGCAAGCATAATCTTAGCTCAGAGCTGAGAATGACATGTATGGATGGATAGCTTCTGAATGAAGTGTTGTTATTCTATGGAGGAGGGCTCTCTTCTATGATGATGATGGTGGTGGTGGCTAACTTTTTTCCTGATCAAAAGATCACCAAATCTTCTCAACAATGCTCTCTTCTTGATTCTATTGCCATGCTCATCGAAATGTCCACCACCGTCCAGGTGATCAGACTCTTCGTCGGTGACCATTGTTTCACTGTCATCTGTGTAAACCGATGAAGATTTTTTTCTATGGTGAGTAGGGGCAGCTGGTGGAGACTCGGTGTCAAATATGGACCCTCTGAGCGCCTCAGCCTTCGCAGGGTCTAGACCGGCGAGTGGATCTGTTTGGACTGGCTTTGGCATTCGCAGCTCCGTTAGATCAAAGCTCATAGCCTTTACGACTCTAGCTGGTTTTGGTA
Organism: Umbilicus rupestris; assembly: GCA_963678935.1. Lineage (NCBI taxonomy): Eukaryota > Viridiplantae > Streptophyta > Magnoliopsida > Saxifragales > Crassulaceae > Umbilicus > Umbilicus rupestris. The sequence goes on along the minus strand of OY787611.1, from coordinate 139,814 downwards.
TTGCAGTCTCATGGTCACTGGTTGTCGTTGATTCGGTCAGCTGGTCCTTGTGATCTTCTGCATTGGGTTTAGATGAGTCTTTTGAAACTGATGTTCTTTGGAGCATCCTTGTTAGCTCCTTGAAGCTCTCTTGTGCAGAAGTCTCTCTTTGTTTCAGATTTTCATATAGGTGGGTGAGAAAATCCAATGCGCGATCTTTCTCCACCAGGCAGTCCTTGAGCTGTGAATTCTCTCGCTTGGCAATGCCTGCAGCTTCTTTAGCAGCATTTGCTTCATTCAAGGCCTGCTTGAGTATGTCCCTCAGCTTGTGAGTTTCATCTTTTGATGTTCTTGTCATCTTTTCTGACTCGAGTAACGACTCGAGCAATCTCTTGTTCTCCTTCTGTGCAGAAGCTCTTTCCTCTTCAACTTTCTTGATGTAACTGATGAAACCAGCTTCCTTCTCATTACACGCTATCAGTGTCTCCTCAGCCTCATGCCGAAGCCTCTCTGCCGTGTTCTTGTACTGGTAGGCCTCTTTTCGCGCCTCGTCCAACAAAGCCTTATACTTCTCCTCCGTACTGCTCAACCCTACCCTCATTTCCTCCCGCTCTGATTCTGCTTCACTCAGCTCCTCTTTCATATTGATTAATTCAGCAGTGACCTCTTTCAACACGAACGCTAAATCATCCATTGCGCGACTGCTCTTCTCCTCTGCCCCAGTTGCCAGCTTCAGCTCATTTTTCAGCATATTCATCTCAAGGGCTAAACTATCAGCTCTCGACGAAGCCAGCCTTTCATTCTCCTCAGCTCTTGCCAGATTCTGCTTCAGCAAATCAACCTCATATTTCAAATGATCATATGCCTTCCTACTATCCTTCCCCGGCGTGGCAGCCTTGGCCTTAAACTCTCCATTGCTGTTAAGATACTCAACTTCAAGCTTGGATTCTTCTAAACACATCTTGGTCTGCTCAAGATGTTTCGTCTGCGAAAATAATGATTCAAGCAACTTCATTTCAGACTCATTTTTCTTCTCCAACTCAACCACCAGCTCATTAATCCTTTTCTTGCTTTGCATCAGCTCCTTCCTCATTTCATCAATGGCAACGTCTTTTTCAGCCAGTTTGAGCTGAAACTCCTTGGCTCTAACAAGTTCCATTTTCAACGACTCGATGCTCTTCTCCTTGTTCATCAGCTCGTTCCTCGATTCTGAAAGCACCTGCTTGGTGGCCTCGTGCTCTGCCTCCAGCTCAGAGAGCCTAACTGCTGTGTCTCGCTCTGCCACGCCTGAGCTCAAACTCTTCTCCAGCACCTGATCAGGCCGGTTCATTTGCTGCTGCATCTCTGATGCTCCAATTCCTTCTTTCTACCCAAAAATAAAATACCAATTTAACTACATATTTCATTAGGTCATGTAATGCATCATCCAAATACCCAAAAAATTTATATATCAGAAAGTAACTCTTCTGGACCTCCAAACAGATACCTAATCATTTGTCTAGCCATGAAAACGATGCATAATAAAATAAAGCATCTCGAATTCATACCTGTATTTTGGCAGGCCCTTTGAGAAAAAGTCAGCACGAAAGAAAATTTGAGAAAATCTGAAGAACATGAAAAAATGGAGAGCTTCAGGGATCAATGAAAACTGGAAAGATCAGTATGCAGGATGGAACTTGGATTCTGGAGAAAAAAAATGACTTTTTTTACAGACGTCGTTGGATTTGTGCATATTTAGAAAATGGGGAGGAGAACAGAGAATGATACTGGAATGAAATTGAAGAGGAGAATCTGTGACTATATTTAGTATCGACGATAGCGGGGGACCTTCTCTTGCCGAGCTTAAATTGAATCGAAGGACCTAATTACTGACGTGCCCTTGCGGATATTATTTATCTAATCAGCAGAGCATAGAACATATCTATGAACTTGTCCTGGTGCATTGTTTTTGACCAAGGACTCTGTTAGAGATATCATGTTCAGACTCTGGAGTTTGAGCAGCCAAAAGGAACTTAATAGTTCAGAAGACTTTGGGAAAGATCAAATTTTGGGATGGAGAAGGTCAAATGATGTTTAAAATGTCGTCAGGATATAGTGCAAAACAAAAGCACAAGCTAAATGTTTATTAAATCCATGAGTACCTTTTCCAAGTATGCTCGCCGTGAATCCTTCTAGCCAGCTGGAAGTCATCTCCCCCGGCACGATGGTGACCCTTATGGCAATTATGGTACAAAGCTGCTGGTCATCTTGGTAATGCAAACAGGAGAGACTCTATAGACATGTTTTCTCGTCATGTGCCTTCCTGCAAATTGAGAATCAGAGTGCGGGAGACTCGAGCATGCTGTTTGAACCTCGAGGCCTCACCAAACTTCAAACTCCCACAAACCCCACTAATCAGAGTCTCAAACATCACAGCATTTGGCTCAATACCTCTCTTACGCATTTCATCAAACACCAACCGTGCACCACCAAAAACCCATGAATCGAAACATTGTACCAACAAACATCCAGCTTCCCCCAATTACCATCATCATCTTAAGCTCCTCTTCACTCACCACCAGAGCTTGTCTCGTGTTTCTGAAACAGACACAAACACAACTAAACACAGGTTGCACAGACACATTTTCTGGGAGAAAAAATCTGTAACACATTGTGACCCTCCAGAAATCCAACCATCATCAGACATGTAAACCTAAATTAATGTAAAACGAGAACATGAACTGATCCTCACAATCTCAACCTTTGATCTCTCCTTTCTTCTTCTTCTTCTTCTGCCTCCTTATGCTCTAATCTTCTCAAGAAGCAGAATCACTTAAATGAAAATAAATATATATAAAAAACTGAAAAATAAATAATAAATAAATAAAAACAAAAAAGTAAATTTAAAACCTAAATAAATAAATAATTTTTGTCGCAGTTCGCTTCACCACTCTTCCCAGTCTTTCTCTCTCCATCGTCACTCACTCTTTACGTGCCTCTCAGGACTATTCAAAATCCGTTTCCGGCAGCTATGCGCGGCGCGATTCCGATCCCGATCCCGACGCGCCGTACACCAGACGGCCCCGCGCGCTACGGCTCTGCCGACAATCGACCCTTCAGGCCGCCGGACCGGTCGAACTGCAAGTCGCCTTCAGTTTACGGAAGAGATCGGCCGCGGGGAGGGTTTACGTCGATAAACAGAGGAGGTAGGGTTTCCGAAAGGGAGGATTATCGGAGGCCGAACTTTGTCGTGGAGTTGAGAGGCGGGCGCGGAAGTATGTCGGATGATGAGGTTAGGGCGCTGGTGGACAAGTGTGAGTGGAAGCCTGATGGTTTTAGGTTGTATAGGGTTGGGAACGTTGCGTTGGAGTTGTTTTTTACTGAGTGGATGCAGGCTTTGGAAGGGACGGTGTCTATGTGGGAATTGAGGTTTGATGGTTTGCATAATTGGACGCCGGCGGTAGTGTCGAAGGTGCTTTTGCCTTCTGATGTGGAGGAGCTTGACAAGAGGCTGAAGGTCGTGTTTTGTGAGCGGTTGGAAGGGTATGTGAAAGGGGCTCTGGTGGAGAGGTGGCAGAAGAGACTGAACAATGTGTTGGATGATCTGGCTTGTATTTCCAAGAAAGTGAAAAAATTTAACAAATTTTCTGTGCATAATGAGATTTCAAGGGAGAGGGCTGGTCTTCAGGAGGAGCGAGAATTGATTACCAAGAGGTTGAGGGAGTTCAGGTCGGCTATGGAGTGTATAATTGGCTATTTGCAAAATAAACCTGATGCTGGGAAGGTTTTTAAATTTGATGGCAAGTTTGATTTGGGTAAGATTTATCAGATGATTATGAGAGAAGTTAAAAGACTTGAGGATGGGTTGCCCATCTATTCTTTCCGGCAGGAAATCGTTCGAATAATAAAAGATCATCAGGTACTTAAAGTAACGAATTTCCTATTTGCACTTTCCTTTCTTTTTTTTCGAATTGAAAAATTACTTTCAATTTGATTATGGTGAAATTAATTTTATTTGCACATTCGTTTTTTTTTGTTCAAATCAAAATGATAGCTTAAACCTTGATATTGGTAAAAAATAATTGATTTACTTCTGTTGAATTCTGATGTTGTTCTTACACTCATTTTCTTTGCTTTTGCATCTTAACCAAGGCCTTATATTTAAAGTGTGACTATTTATACTTACTGCACTAAGAAAAGATTTCAATTGATGTTGTAAATATTGTTAGAATAGTGATGGCAGAATCTTTGTCTCTAGATAATAAATTATGCCTTCCGCAATGTGCAGTAGAATCAGGGCTTTAGTTCAATAACGGCACTCAGGGTCATTTCTTTTCGGCATCCCATTGCTATTTATTGTTGTATGTCATCTACTCTCTATTAAATCCACTTTTCAGTTCAGACCATGACAACGGTCTCTATCAATTCTCGGTCTCCACTTGGAAATCTGTCTTTTTAACATGATCCCCAAATCTTGCTAACCAATACAGTCTTCCTATGGAACATACTTATATTCTAGCAGATTCGTAACTTTAGTGAAACTAGCATCATCTGATAACTTTCTTATTGAAATCACCATTTTTCATCACTATTCTTTTTCTTTTGTGTCTTAACGAAAAGTCAAATCTCGTCTCAACTGTCAAATTGGCTATAGCTGTATGTACTCGAACAGTAGTAACATGATAATGACGTGTATTGGTTTGTATGCATGTTGTAACATATATTCAACTCCCTTTAAGGCTCTCGGTCTTGATATGCATTTTGTTTATAAAAGAATGAATCTTGCTAGATATCTTATTAGTTACATTGAAGTATCTTTTTAATTTCTCAGCGTCAATGAATCTTGTAGCTAAGAGCTTTTCTTTGCAAACTTTCTGTGTATTTTCTTATCATGAAATTTTGACCCACTGCTTTGCAAATGCATCCCTTCATGTTGTGCTTTATTGTTCTTCCTTGCTAATGTGATATACTATGTACGCAAGATACCTCAAATCTAATTACTTTATTTGTGTCAAATGTGTTTTAATTTTTTTTCTTCTTCAAATTCTACCATTAGTGCCTTTTTAAATGCTAAATCACCTCAGTCTGTATAGGCTTTCAGTTTAGTTTTATGCTCCTGGGGTTGAAGATACAACAGTTTCAAATGTTTTAAGTACCAGCAGGAGAAGAATCAAATTGGATATGGTTCTTCACTGACTGGTTTTGTACATATAGCACTTGTTTATTGTGTGGCCGTCTCTGCAGTCATGAATTGATCACTCACCATTGCTGTTTTCATTTTACAGATGATGGTATTGATAGGTGAAACTGGATCTGGAAAGAGTACGCAACTAGTTCAATTTCTTGCTGATACAGGACTAGTTACTGATGGATCCATTATATGCACGCAGCCACGTAAGATAGCTGCAATTTCTCTGGCTCAAAGGGTCAACCAAGAGGTTTCTGGATGCTACAAAGATGTTTCAGTCACCTCCTGCCTGACTTATGAACCCAGTCGAGAAGTCAATTCCAAGATATTGTTTATGACAGACCATTGTTTATTGCAGCGATATATGAAAGACAGAAACTTATGCGGAGTTTCATGCATCATTGTTGATGAAGCTCATGAGAGAAGTTTGAACACGGATATCCTTCTGGCATTGCTTAAAGATCTTCTGTGCAGGAGAACTGATATGAGGCTTATCATTATGTCTGCAACAGCTGATGCTAAGAAACTCTCTGACTTTCTTTTTGGCTGTGCTGTGTTTTCGGTTCCAGGAAGGAATTATCCAGTAGATATCAGATACATGGTTCCAGCATCAGAACACATTCTTGACCCTAGTGGGGTCAGTTCATATGCATCTGATGCCGTGAGGATGGCAGCTAAGATACATAGTTCAGAAAAAGAAGGCACAATTCTAACATTTGTGACGTCTCCGATGGAAGTAGAGTGGGCCTGCGAAAAGTTCATGGCTTCTTCTGCAGTTGTTTTACCGTTGCATGGAAAGCTTTCTCACGAAGAGCAATTTCGTGTTTACCAAAACTATGCGGGAAAAAGAAAGGTAATTTTTGCCACAAATATAGCTGAGACTTCCTTGACAATTCCTGGGGTTAAATATGTAATTGACTGTGGAATGGCCAAAGAAAGTAGATTTGAACCTGGAACTGGCATGAATGTTGTCAGAGTTTGCAGGATTAGTCAAAGTGCCGCTAATCAACGTGCTGGTCGGGCAGGAAGAACTGAACCTGGACAGTGCTACAGACTTTACTCAAAATCTGATTTTGAGCAGATGTCTCCTCATCAAGAACCGGAGATCCGTAGGGTCCATCTTGGCATTGCTGTTCTAAGAATTCTAGCTTTGGGAGTCAAGGACATTAAAAGTTTTGACTTTGTTGATGCACCTAGTTCTGAATCTATTGAGATGGCAATCAGAAATCTTGTTCAGTTAGGAGCTGTCGTAGAGAAAAATGGTGTCCTGGAATTGACTGAAGATGGTAGGAGCTTTGTTAAACTGGGAATCGAGCCTCGTCTTGGTAAGCTTTTAATGGGTTGCTTTCACTATGGTTTACGAAAAGAGGGCCTTGTTCTCGCTTCTGTTATGGCGAATGCGCATAACATATTCTGCCGAGTTGGCGATGAAGAAAGTAAGCTTAAAGCAGATTCCCTCAAGGTACAGTTTTGCCATCAAAATGGCGACCTTTTTACTTTGCTTTCTGTGTATAAACAATGGGAGTCCGTACCTCATGAAAGTAGGAGAAAATGGTGCTGGGAAAACAGCATAAATGGTAAATCAATGAGGAGATGCGAAGATACAGTACTGGAACTAGAAAACTGCATTAGAGATGAACTTTCTTACGTGGTTCCAAATTATTGGGATTGGGATCCTCATGCAATCACTGAGCATGACAAACATTTGAAGATTGTCCTGCTATCTTCCCTTTCTGAAAATGTTGCTATGTACTCTGGATGCAATCTTCTCGGTTATGAAGTGGCTCTAACAGGACAATATGTTCATCTCCATCCTTCTTGTTCGCTGCTAGTGTTTGGTCACAATCCATGCTGGGTTGTATTTGGAGACCTGGTTTCCACTTCAAGTGAATACCTTACTTGTGTCTCTGCATTTGATTTTGATACTTTGTCCGCACTCTGCCCTCCTCCGATGTTCAGTGTGTCTAAGCTGCAGAGTCGGAAGTTAGAGATGCGAGTGTTTAGTGTCATTGGAGCAACTCTTATTAAGAAGTTCTGTGGGAAGTTCAATAGTAATATGGGTAGGATTTTGTCGCGATTGCGATCTGATTTCGCAGATGAACGGATCAGAATACAGGTTAATATTGATGAAAATCAGATTCTGGTGTATGCCTCTTCAAATCATTTGCAAAGGGTTTCTAATGCTGTGGAGGATGCTGTGGAATATGAAAGAAAGGTTTTGATGAATGAATGCATGGAGAAACGTCTTTATGATGACGGGTATGGTTCATTTCCTTCTGTGGCACTATTTGGAGCTGGGGCAGAGATTAAACACCTGGAGCTCGAAAAGAGAACGTTGTCTGTTGATTTGGCTTACTTAAACTCGAATAGCATCACTGACAAGGAACTTTTGGTGTTCTTTGAGAGGTTTACATCGGGTACTATATGTGCTATCCACAAGCACACAGGGCAAGGTAATGAGAAACCAGGGCTATGGGGAAGGATAACATTTCTCACACCAGATGCTGCCGAAAAGGCTCTGGAGTTGAATGGAGTAGAATATGCCGGTGCTTTGCTGAAGGTGGATCCTTCACATAAAGTTTTTGGCGGTGATAATAGAATGTTTTCATTTCCTTCTGTACGAGCCAGAATACAGTGGCCTCGCAGGGAAAGTAAAGGAGTCGCCATTGTTAAATATGATGTTCTTGATGCTATGTCGATTATTGATGGTTTCTATAGTTTGGTTATTGGTGGGAAACCAGTTCGTTGTTCTCCTAGCAGAAAGTATGCGAACAGCATAGTCATATATGGTATTGATGCTGAACTATCTGAAGCTGAGGTGCTTGATGCAATAAAAGCTGTAACCAGTACCAAAATCTTAGATTTCTTTCTGGTGAGAGGAGATGCTGTTGAGAGCCCATCTTGTGGTTTATCCGAAGAAGCTATCCTTAGAGAAATTTCACCATTTATGCCTAAAAGGATCCCTCGTAATTATTGTTGTCGGGTCAAAGTATTCACCCCTGAACCAAGGGATGTGTTCATGAATGCTTCTATCACTTTTGATGGCAGATTACATCTAGAAGCTGCACAAGCGTTGGAGAGTCTTCAAGGGAGAGTCTTACCCGGATGCCTTCCATGGCAGAAGATTAAGTGTCAACCAGTGTTTAACAGCTTCGTCTCCTGTCCTTCATTTGTCTATCATGTAATTAGGCATCAGCTGGATGTTTTGCTTACAGGCTTCAAAAACTTAAAGGGTATGTGTTTTCTGCATCTTCTTTCAAGATGTTTTTTTTATATATACCTTTTGCCTCTATGCACGACAAGTGTTACGAACCAGACCTTAAAATCATGTTTTTCTTTCTCAGGTGTGGAGTGTGGTATGAGCTGGAATGATAATGGTTCTTGTCGTGTGAAAATATCAGCCAGTGCAACAAAAACAGTGGCAGAGGTCAGAAGACCTCTGGAGCAGCTGATGCAAGGCAAGACCTTAATCCATCCATCTCTTTCTCTGGCCATTCTACAGCTCTTATTTTCCCGGGATGGGATCTCACTGATGAAGAATATTCAAGAAGCGACAGGGACCTACATTTTCTTTGACAAGTATTCGTCTAGCGTGAAGATATTTGGTTCAGCGGATAAAATCACCACTGCAGAGGAAAGACTGACTAAATCCCTTGTTGATATGCATGAGAATAAGAAGCTAGAGATTTATCTCCGAGGAGAAGGCCGACCGCCTGGCCTAATGAAGGAAGTGGTTAAAAGCTTTGGTCCAGACCTCCAAGGACTCAAGTTGAAGGTGCCCGATGCTGATCTCGCGCTCAACATCCGTCGTCACGTCATCTATGTAGGCGGCGGTCTACAGTTGAAGCAACAAGTGGAGGATGCCATTTTCAGCATTGTCGAGGCAGGGGTTGCTCTCTCATCCGATGGCTGCCATAATGAAGTCACTTGCCCAATTTGCATGTGCGAGTTGGAGGATGGTTATAGACTCGGGTGCTGCGGCCACCAATTCTGCCAAGCCTGCCTACTGGAACAGTGTGAATCTGCTATCCGGAGCCAAGACAGGTTTCCACTGCGCTGCGCTGAGGAGGGCTGCGCCGCTCTCATCATGATGACAGATTTAAGATCCTTGTTGTCGGATGAGAAGCTGGATGAGCTTTTCAGAGCATCTCTTGGAGCCTTTGTGGCAACCAGTAATGGCATCTACAGGTTCTGCCCATCACCGGATTGTCCGTCTGTCTACCGCGCAGCTGACCCTGGAGACGCCGCCGCTCCTGGGTTCGCCTGCGGAGCGTGTCTTGTGGAGACCTGCACGAGGTGCCATTTGGAGTTCCATCCAGACATCTCATGCGATCAGTACAAAGAGTTCAAAGAAGACCCAGATTCATCGCTGAAAGAGTGGTGCAGAGGGAAAGAAGACCATGTAAAGTCATGCCCGACCTGCCGGCGAACCATTGAGAAAATCGAAGGCTGCAACCACATCGAGTGCCTGTGCGGCATGCACATTTGCTGGGCATGCTTGGCCACTTTCACCAGCAGTGAAGACTGCTATACCCATTTGAGGTCTGTGCATCAAACCATCATCTGAAACTCAACATCATCATCATCATATACATATATATACACATTCTAGTTTGTACAGTTTCACCTCCTGGAACAACTTTAAGCTACTTTGACCAACAACCTCATTCTGGTTTCATTTCTGCATGACATGTTTTCAGATCTTCTTGGTATTCTCTGGGTGATGTTCTGTTTAATAGCTTGTGAAAAGGTCTCGGTTAGGTCGTTTTCCACACGCTTCTTTCTTCCTCTGCTTCTTGTTCTTACTTGCACTCCACGTCTCCATCAAAACCGCTGCGAGCTCAAGAAAATCTCAATCAACCAAATTAATGGCGGAATTGATCCGCCGCAGCCAGCATCAGCAGCTCGTGCAGAACTGCGATCTGCCTCCTCCGACCAAGCTCTACTTCGAAAACCCAATCCACACTCCCCAACCCGACAACCTCGCCAAGGCTCTGCAGCTGTCGCAGGCGCGAGCCAGGGATGCGGAGAGCCGGCTGGAGGAAGCCATGAAGGAGACGGCCTTTGCGATCAACGCTCTCGTTTCCGAATCGATCAGGATCATGGCGTACCGGAGGTGGGTGACGATGCTGGAGATTCGTGTTCAGAAATTGAATGCGATGGAGGAGGATGCGGCGGCGACGCGGCGAATCTTCCGCCGAGTTGCGCCGGAGCGAGATGACGAGGACGCAGTCGAGAAATGGAAAGTGAGCCTGGTGATTTGTTTGGGCCTTACTGGATTGGGCCTTGCTTATAGATTTGGGTTCCTTTGAAAATAATTTTGTATATCAACGGGGAAATTAAAACTACTATAGTTTGCGTCTACATTTTAGCCAAATCTGGCATGCTTTTGTAGGCATATTTATGTATATAGTTTGGGCATGAATTTTTTGGTCATCTTAACTTGTGAAAAATAATTGAATTTTTTTGTAATGCTTATTAGTAGTCTTACTTATTAAATAATCGTACACAAGAGTTTTGAAACGACGGACATTATAGTTTGTGCATGCCTTCTTTGGTCATCTCAACTTGCGGAAAATAATTGAGTTTTTTTGTAATGCTTATTAGTAGACTACTTATTAAACATTCATACACAAGAGCTTTGGAACGACGAATATTATAGTTTCTGCATGGCTTCTTTGATCATCTCTGCATTTTAACCAAATTTGGCGTGCTCTTGTAGGCATATTTATGTATATAGTTTGCGCATGGCTTCTTTGGTCATCTCAACTTGCGGGAAAATAATTGAGTTTTTTTGTAACACTTATTAAACATTCATACACAAGAGCTTTGGAACGACGGATATTATAATTTCTGCATGGCTTCTTTGATCATCTCTGCATTTTAGCCAAATTTGACGTGCTCTTGTAGGCATATTTATGTATATAGTTTGCGCATGACTTCTTTGGTCATCTCTAACTTGCAAAAAATAATTAAATTTTTTTTGTAACATTTATTAGTAGACTTACTTATTAAACAATCATACACAAGAGTTTTGGAACGACGGACATTATAGTTTGCGCATGGCTTCTTTGGTCATCACAACTTGCGGAAAATAATTGAGTTTTTTTGTAACGCTTATTAGTAGACTTAGTCATTAAATAATCATACACAAGAGTTTTGGACCGACAGACATTATAGTTTGCGCATGGCTTCTTTGATCATCTCTGCATTTTAGCCAAATCTGACGTGCTCTTGTAGGCATATTTATGTATATAGTTTACGCATAGTGAAATTTCAAGTGTCTCTACTTATGCAGATTTGTGAACTAGCAGTTGCTGCAGCACACTCTTGTTCACTTAAATGTAGGCACAACAGACAATGAATGGGACACAGATTTGTTCACCCAGTTCGGCCAATCTGCCTACGTCTGGGGAGGACTTTTCTCCAGTCCTCAATCCACTCAACCAAAGGTCCAAAGCACACTTGGTTACAACGCACGCAACCTATGCTACTTTAACCCCGTGTGGACTACTCAACACAATCAGAACAAGCTCTGATTTATGCCAGCACACCCTCTACAATATGTCAGTCTAGAATAGCTACAATCCTCTCCAAGAACTCAGCCTATTCTATCCTACACTACTCAGCAGGGTTGCTGCAGCAACAGCTGTAACACCAGCTGAAGCACTCTGTCCGCGTCGCTCCAAGGCCTCCTGCCGAGCCGATCGAACCACTCCAAGAGCGCTGCACACTCTGAGTAACTCCCCCTCACTCAGTGACCACCTGCCACTAGTGAGTTCTTCCGCACGAACCTCGACCGAGCCTTCCACCCGTCAGTTCTCCCGCGGCTGCCTTTGATCAACCAACAAGCTCCACAGCTCTAAATTGGCTTCCAGATCAAAGCACGAATCAGTCTCTGCAAGACCTGACTCTCTTCTGCAATACGCACCACAGCTCTGCGCTCAACGCTCTGCCCGTGTGTGTTGATCGAAGAACAACTTCCGTAGCACACCCAGAAAATCCTCTCTCTGAATTTCGTGTCTACTCTCGTGTATCACTCAGCTTCGATCACCCTCTACAGCCCTCGAACCTTCTGCTTAAATACCCTCACCACTTTAAGCAATTTCCAGGTTTAGGCCAATCCCACAAGATCAATTATCTCCTAAAATCTAGGAGATTAGATTTGATTAATATCTTCAATGCCAATCTTCTTTTCTGACAAGTGAACCGTGCTGGAAAAATGCTTAGCAGCATTTTAGAAAACCTCCTAAGAGCAAGAACACAAACTGCCATACCTCCAAAACGCACCCAGCACAAACTGTTACTCGGACAGATGAACCAGCACTTGAACCAGCACCTGCTGCAGCACCCCTGCTGTATCTGTTGCTAGCTGTTCTGCTTGATTGCTTGAGCTGCAGCAGCTCCTTGTTCACAAATGACATATGTTGGTTTTGGCAAACCTGTCACACTTGCATTATCAATCTCCCCCTTGGCATTTTGACAAAACCACTTCATAACTCCACTTCTCAGCCTGCTCTTTCTTCTCCCCCTTTTTGGAACAAATGACGAGGGGGTGTCTCTGCTGGGAGCACTTATGACGGCAATACACAGAGCCCGAGAGAGGCCCTCAGGTCTTCAAACCGGGCTGCATCCAGAGCTTTGGTGAAGATATCAGCAAGTTGTTTGGCAGACACAACATGCTGGAGCGTGATTACTTTCTGTTCAACAAGGTCACGGATGAAGTGATGACGGATGTCAATGTGCTTGGTTCTACTGTGCTGGACAGGGTTCTTGGATATGCTGATGGCACTCATATTGTCACAGTAGAGAGTCATGTCATCTTGAGCAACCCCATACTCACTCAGCATTTGCTTCATCCACAACATTTGTGCACAGCAGCTCCCAGCAGCAATGTACTCAGCCTCGGCAGTGGATAGAGAAATGCTGTTCTGTTTTCTGCTGAACCAAGAAACCAGGTTATTCCCCAAGAAGAAGCATCCTCCCGAGGTGCTCTTTCTGTCTTCTGAGCACCCTGCCCAGTCTGCATCACTGTATCCTACCAGATTTGCCTTTGTGTCTCGAGTATACCATAGGCCATAACCCACAGTTCCCCCGACATACCGAATAATTCGCTTGACCAACTGCATATGGCTGTCTCTTGGGCTGGCTTGGAATCTGGCACAAACCTTGCTCATCTTTAATGGCTTTCACATGAGTAGCAGCAGGAGTACGCTTGTGACTGGCTGAGTCGAGCTGGAATTTCTTCACAAGGGCCTTGCTGTATTTGCTTTGAGCAATAAAGATCCCGTCCATTTTCTGAGTAATCTCCAAACCAAGAAAGTAGGAAAGTTCTCCTACCATGCTCATCTGAAATTCTTGCTGCATGTGTTGCACAAACTGCTTCACCAGGTGCTGGGACTTTGATCCAAAGACAATGTCATCCACATATATTTGAGCAATGATCACATCAGACCGAGTTCTTTTGACAAACAAGGTTTTGTCAGCTCCCCCTCGGTTGTAGCCATGATTTTCCAGGAAGGTTGTCAATCGCTCATACCAAGCCCGAGGAGCCTGTTTCAGCCCATATAAAGCTTTCTTCAATTTATACACCTGTTCTGGATGATGAGGATCTTCAAAACCTTTTGGTTGAGAGACATAGACTTCTTCAGAGAGATCTCCGTTCAAGAACGCACTTTTAACATCCATTTGATATAATTTGAATCCCAGGCAGCAAGACATTGCTAGAAGCAGTCTGATGGCCTCCAGGCGAGCTACTGGAGCGAATGTTTCTTCAAAGTCAAGACCTTCAATCTGAGAATATCCCTGGGCAACCAGTCTGGCTTTATTTCTTGTAATGTTGCCCTTTTCGTCAGTTTTATTTTTGAACACCCATTTTGTGCCGATGATGTTTACCCCTTTAGGTCTGTCTACCAAATCCCAGACATCGTGCCTTTCAAACTCTGCCAACTCCTCTTGCATAGCCATAATCCAGAATTCATCACTCATGGCCTCCTTGAAGTTCTTTGGTTCAAGACTGGACATGAAGCATGTATTGAGGTAGGCATGGCCTCTGGTTCTTCTTCTATCTGAGGGATTCCCAATCACATTTGTCAAGGGATGATCCTTCTGTATCTTCTTTGGGGGCTGCCTTGAAGGTGGATCAGGAGCTTCAGTGTGGAAATCCTCAGACAGACTCTCTGCTTGGTCATCTGGAATCTCTGCTTCAGCACTTGCTGTAGCATCTGCTGGAGCCGCAGCTTGTTCACTTCTGGTCTGTCTATCAGACATTTCTTCAGGATCAGAGTCTTCTTCACCAGTGTCAGACTCAGAGTTAGGTGCTTCATCTACATCTTTGACAACCACATTTATTGATTCCATGACAGTCTTTGTTCGCTGGTTGAACACACGATATGCCCTGCTGTTTGTTGAATATCCCAAGAATATTCCAGGATCACTCTTTGGATCGAGTTTCTTTCGATACTCCCGGTCTCTCAGAATGAAGCAGTCACTTCCAAAGATATGAAAGTACTTAACAGTGGGCTTTTTCTGATTCCAGAGCTCATAGCAGGTCTGCATGGTACCTCTTCGCAAGGTAACTCTATTGATGATGTAGCAGGCGGTATTCATGGCCTCTGCCCAGAATTTCAGAGGAATCCTCTTAGCATGGATCATTACCCTGGCCATTTCTTGAATTGTTCGGTTCTTCCGTTCCACGACACCATTTTGCTGAGGAGTAATGGGAGAAGAGAACTGATGTGTTATACCCCTTTGTTGACAGAACTCATCCATGTCTTTGTTTTCAAATTCTCTGCCATGATCACTGCGAATGCTGCTGATTCTAAGATTCTTTTCTTGCTCTAGCCGAGACACCAGAGACACAATGACACTCACAGTATCTGATTTTTCTCTGATAAACTCAATCCAAGTGAATCTAGAATAGTCATCAACACAGACAAATGCATACCTTTTCTTGCCTAGGCTCTCCACTTCCATTGGTCCCATCAGATCCATATGGATCAGCTGAAGAGGCCTGATGGTACCAATATCTTTGACCCGAGGATGTGAAGCCTTCTTTTGTTTCCCAATCTGACAGTCTCCACAGATGGAGTCTGTCTCTCCTTTCAGCAGTGGAATTCCTCTGACCAGCCCTTCTGTGGCAATTCTCTTTAGAGTTCTCAGGTTAACATGTCCCATCCTTTTGTGCCATAAGGTCATTTCCTCGGCCTTTGTCAGCATACATTTCTGAATCCGTGAGTTTGAACTCACATTGAGAAGGTAGCAATTGCTCTTGGATCTGGCTCCTTCCATTATGCACTTTCCAGATTTATCGAGAACTTGGCATGAGTCTCTTGTAAACTTAACTTGTTTAGTCCCATCACACAACTGGCTGATGCTGATAAGATTAGCCTTTAATCCTTCCACCAAAAGAACATTGCTTAGATTTGGCATTCCTTCTACAGCCAAAGTTCCTCTTCCCAGAACCCTTCCTTTCAGGCCATTACCAAACTTCACATTTTGTTCCAGACAGGGAGTAATATTCTTCAGAAAGGATCTTTCTCCTGTCATATGGCCTGAACAGCCACTGTCAAAGTACCAGCTTATCTTGTCTGAGGTGCTAGCTGTGCTGACAAGGGCGAGGAGCTGAGTCTGCGCATGTTTCTGCTTGGCAGATTCCCTGGGCGATGTAATTCTGGCATGAGCTGAGGAGCAGTTTCTTTGAATATGTCCTCTGCGACCACAGCTGTAACATTTCTTAAACTTCCAAGCTCTCTTGTTACGGTGAAATAGACATTGCTGCAGCAAGTCCTGGTTCACTCCTTTTTGTGTTTTTGTGCCTCTTCTTGCTGACCTGTATCTGGCCATGTTGCATTCATCTTCACTCAGATCTTCACTTTCACTGGCAGAAAGAGCTTTCTTTTTCATCCGTTTGCTGGTGCAGTTGATCTGTCGATGGCCGTAGCCTGCACAATTCCAGCATTGGACTCCTTTCTTCACTTCGTTCTTTTCTTCTTCACTCTGAGCTGGTTCCTTACCTTTCCTTTTGCTTTCACCGCCCCTCCTGAATTGTTTTCGCGAAGAAGATCTTCTCTCAGTTCTGGATTCCATGTTTTTCAGAAGCTTTCCGAGGTTCTTAACCAGCATGTTTATCTGATCATCTGGATCTGTCTGCTTGCTTTCCGCTTCTGCCTTCAAACCAACATTCTTATCCTGGGAGGTGGTGTCTCCTTTCACCAGTTTCATCTCAAATTGTTTGAGAGACCCCATCAGCTCTTCCAACCTCATGAATCTGACATTTTGTGCTTCTTCAATGGCTGTCACCTTCATGTCAAATTTTGTAGGCAGCGATCTGAGCACCTTTCTGATAAGCTTTTCTTCTGGGATGGGCTCACCAAGGGCATGAGCTTCATTTGCAAGATCACAGAGTTTAGCATTAAACTCAGTGACTGTTTCTTCATCCAGCATCCTCAGATTCTCAAATTGTGTGGCAATTATCTGGAGTCTTGACAGCTTCACTCTATCAGTTCCCTCATGGGCAGTTTGCAGAATCTCCCATGCTTGCTTGGCCATGTCACAGTTTGAGATCAACCTGAAGTTATTAGCATCAACTGCAGCAAAAATTGCATTCAAAGCCTTTGAATTACCAGTTGCTGCAGCACCTTCTTCAACAGTCCACTGCTCTTCAAGTTTTATTCTTGTCACTCCTTGCTCATCTATGGTGATTGGGGGAGACCACTGAATCACAACAGCTCTCCATGTCTTCTCGTCAATGGCCCTGAGAAAGGCCTTCATCCTAGCTTTCCAATAACCATAGTTGCTCTCTTCCAGAAGTGGAGGTCTACTCGTGCTCTGTCCTTCCTTCATTGTCTTGGCTACTTCAGAGACACTGTAGGACCTTTTAAACTCTGTGTGTCGAGTTCCCGCTCTGATACCAATTGAAATTTCAAGTGTCTCTACTTATGCAGATTTGTGAACTAGCAGTTGCTGCAGCACACTCTTGTTCACTTAAATGTAGGCACAACAGACAATGAATGGGACACAGATTTGTTCACCCAGTTCGGCCAATCTGCCTACGTCTGGGGAGGACTTTTCTCCAGTCCTCAATCCACTCAACCAAAGGTCCAAAGCACACTTGGTTACAACGCACGCAACCTATGCTACTTTAACCCCGTGTGGACTACTCAACACAATCAGAACAAGCTCTGATTTATGCCAGCACACCCTCTACAATATGTCAGTCTAGAATAGCTACAATCCTCTCCAAGAACTCAGCCTATTCTATCCTACACTACTCAGCAGGGTTGCTGCAGCAACAGCTGTAACACCAGCTGAAGCACTCTGTCCGCGTCGCTCCAAGGCCTCCTGCCGAGCCGATCGAACCACTCCAAGAGCGCTGCACACTCTGAGTAACTCCCCCTCACTCAGTGACCACCTGCCACTAGTGAGTTCTTCCGCACGAACCTCGACCGAGCCTTCCACCCGTCAGTTCTCCCGCGGCTGCCTTTGATCAACCAACAAGCTCCACAGCTCTAAATTGGCTTCCAGATCAAAGCACGAATCAGTCTCTGCAAGACCTGACTCTCTTCTGCAATACGCACCACAGCTCTGCGCTCAACGCTCTGCCCGTGTGTGTTGATCGAAGAACAACTTCCGTAGCACACCCAGAAAATCCTCTCTCTGAATTTCGTGTCTACTCTCGTGTATCACTCAGCTTCGATCACCCTCTACAGCCCTCGAACCTTCTGCTTAAATACCCTCACCACTTTAAGCAATTTCCAGGTTTAGGCCAATCCCACAAGATCAATTATCTCCTAAAATCTAGGAGATTAGATTTGATTAATATCTTCAATGCCAATCTTCTTTTCAGTGAACCGTGCTGGAAAAATGCTTAGCAGCATTTTAGAAAACCTCCTAAGAGCAAGAACACAAACTGCCATACCTCCAAAACGCACCCAGCACAAACTGTTACTCGGACAGATGAACCAGCACTTGAACCAGCACCTGCTGCAGCACCCCTGCTGTATCTGTTGCTAGCTGTTCTGCTTGATTGCTTGAGCTGCAGCAGCTCCTTGTTCACAAATGACATATGTTGGTTTTGGCAAACCTGCCACACTTGCATTATCACATAGCTTCTTTGGTCATCTCAACTTGCGAAAAATAATTGAATTTTTGTAACACTTATTAGTAAATTTATTTATTAAACAATCATACACAAGAGTATTGAAACGACGTACATTATATTATGCGCATGGCTTTTTTGGTTATCTCAACTTGCGGAAAATAATTGAGTTTGTTTATAACGCTTTTTAGTAGACTTACTTATTAAATAATTATAAACAAGAGTTTTGAAACGACGGACATGAGATGATATTGAAATCATCAGTGTATGATGAAACTTGGCCGAATATTCGCATGCTTATTGTTCTGAGTACTTTCCAAGCTGGAGTTAAGCTGTTCATGCTCATTTGATTCAGATTCGGTGTAACCAAGTGAAATTGGGACGGTGTAGTTTTAATTTTTATAATAACAAATGGAAATAAATAAATATAATTTTTTTGTATTTAAGGAGCGAATAATTCGCATAAGGGAAGACATAGTCTTGTCGTCTTCTACTTGTCGTTCCCTCCGATTTTATCAAAGGTAACAATTTCGCATTTGCCATTTCAGAGATTCGTTCCGCCTCCGGATCGTCGCTTCGATGGAATCATTGACGCCGGCGATCGGCTCATCCGGCGTCCTTGCTCAGACGGCCAAGTCTACGCTCCGATCCAGCAATAGCTGGATGTCACGGCAGCCGATCCAGTCCCTGCGATCCTCCGCTTCTGCTTCTTCTGGTTCTAAGAGCTTAAGCATCTGCGCAGAGCATAAGAGGATGAGTGTGCCCGCTGCCGGTGCTGCTAATAATGATTTTTCTGATCCTGATTGGAAGAAAAAGCCGGAGGAGGATTTCGCTCGGAGATTTTCGATTCCTCATCTCACTGACGTCTTCCCAGAAGCTACTGCATTTCCCTCCACTTTCTGGCTTAAGAGCAGGTCGCTTCTCCTCCAATCTCAGTTCTCTCTTCTTCTTTTTATGTAGGGCATTTGAGATTCTTCTTAGTTGGAAATTGCCCCGCGAAATCAGTTATCTCGACTGCGGTGCATTTCAAAATTATTTTTGAAATACTCCCTTTCCTTTTGAATTCTTAATTAGACCGAATTTTAGGATATGGTCTTCTAAAAAAATGCTAGAGTCGGATTTTAATTCTAAATTGTAATGACTTCTTTTATTCCAAAACAGAACTTATCACCCCCAAACAATAGTATTGGGCCTCTTCCGGCGCTCGTCCAGTCATAAAAAAATAGCAAATCAAATATGTCACTGTACAAGATGAAGAAGCCAAGTATAAATCTAAGTCCTCGGTATTGGGCCGGGCCCGATTTTGGGCCGGTTTAATCAAAATTTAATAAGTTTTAGTACGGTCCGTAGTAAATTAGGACATTTTTAAAAAATTTGGTCTGCAAGATTGTTTAATCCCGTACAAATTATGGGCAATATAAGGCCGGATCGGATCGGGCCTGGATAAGCCCGATCTAATACTACACAACATTTAATTTTTTTTGTCAAAGTCAACGGACCTAATCAAACCGAACTTTAATTTATTAAATTTTGACCCTTCCATTATTCGTCCCACCGAATTGAATCGGGCTTTGATAGGACTGGACCGAACTTTTAGTTTGCGGTCCAACGGACCAAAATCGGATCAGCTGGCTGAGGGTTAAATCCAAGAACAATTTATTAGTCAAATAACGACTTAACGCAAATGGATACTTGTGCCACGTGTCCCAAGTTCCACCTGCTGTCGGGCACGTGTCAGCAGATGATGTTTGCGGGACATGTTGATCCTCGTTTTTGCTAATAAATAGATACTTTAATGTGTTTTTGTTACTCATTATTATCAGTCTTTTCCAAGCTCGAATCCACACGCCTCTCCATAGACTTTTACTTTTCTTGGAAAAAAAATTTATGAGTTGCCCGAGTTCGAATTTCATATCTATTTTATTTTCAAAAATGAATTTCAAATATATCGTATTTTTTAAGACGAGGGTCTTAAAAATTTTATAGCGAACGATCTTAATATAATTAATCGTTACATTTTCATGAGAACAATCATATTAGGACGGCCATGGTTTAATTTTTGAAGAGAACGGCCTTGACCGTTCTCATGATGATGGAAGAGAGAGAAAGCTTGGGAGATGGGCTTGACCATGTAAAACCTCTGCAAGGAATTAACTGTTAGAAGGCACCAGGGTATGCGAGCAACAAAAGCCTCAAATTTCCGGCAATTCCATTATAAAAATAATTGAAATCTTAAAAAACATGCTGCTCAGGCTGATAATACCAACGCAAGCAAAAGATAACTATGCCAGCAACAAACGGTAAATGCCTCTGTTAGTATACACAATTTCGTAACTAAATAACAAACATTAAGACGCAGAGTATACCTGACGGAATGGTTTCTGAGGAGCTCTCCAGAATGCCTGTCGATAGGAAAGAAACTAAATAACAAACATTCAAATTTTGTGTGGGAGAAGTTTGCTTGACTATCAATTTTTGTTGATAAGAGCAGGGGGATCATCATGTCGATAATGGAATTCTTCGCGACTTTTGGGCTTCTGGGCTCGATATTAGTTGCTGTTTGTGTTCCTTTGCCTTTTGGGCTTCTGGGCTTGATAGTTGTTGCTGTCTGTGTTCATTTGCTGCGTACTCTGGTGGGTAGAATGAAGTTTAAGCAAAGAGGAGTTCCTGCAGATGTGGGTGGCGAACCAGGCTTTGCAATTCGCAATGCTAAATCCAACGAGTTAGTCCGGGTGCCATGGGAAGGAGCTACTACAATGGCGAATTTGTTTGAGCAATCTTGTAAGAAGAATTCTTCAAACAAGTTTCTTGGAACAAGAAAAATAATCAGTAGAGAACTTGTTGCTGCAAGCGATGGGGGGAAATTTGAAAAATTGCATTTGGGTGATTATGAATGGGAAACTTATGGGCAAACATTCGAGAGAGTTTGTAACTTTGCATCCGGGCTTATTAGATTTGGCCATCAGTCGGACAGTCGTATTGCCATTTTCTCTGATACCCGGGCAGAATGGCTTATTGCCTTTCAGGTATCCTTGCTGATTAAGTATGTTCTTTAAGTTAGCTATCTTGATGTGGTTAACTGAGCTTGATATGTTGTCTTTTTTGCTTTCAGGGCAGCTTTCGACAGAACCTCACTGTTGTCACTATCTATGCTTCTTTAGGCGAGGATGCACTTGTCCATTCTCTCAATGAGGTGATAATGTTGGTTATGCAATTTGAATATATGATTTGTCTCGTTATTCAACTAAGAGTAATATATTCCTGATACAGACCGAAGTATCAACCCTCGTCTGTGATTCTAAGCAGTTGAAGAAACTGGCTTCTATAAGTTCAAGCTTGAACACAGTACAGCATGTCATTTATTTCGAAGATGATGGTGTCACCGTCGATTCTAGTGTTTTAGATGGTGTGAGTGCTTGGAAATTGTCTTCCTTTTCTGAAATCCAAAAGCTTGGGAAGGAGAACTCCGTTCCGCCTACGCTGCCTTCCAAAACAGATGCAGCCCTTATCATGTACACAAGTGGCAGCACAGGCCTACCAAAGGTCCTGAATAGCTTCTGGTTTTAACATACTAAATTTTGTTTTTTATCTACCAATCCTTTATATCCCTTCACCTTCATACCAGTTAGTTATTATGGGTCCGTCTCTGATTTCTTGTTACTGGACTGTAACCCAGGGTGTCACCATACCTCATGCGAGTATTATATCCACCGCAGCAGCGGTTAAGGGACTAATACCAAATCTGAACACCAAGGACGTATACATGGCGTACTTGCCTCTTGCACATGTTTTCGAACTGGCAGCTGAGGTGATAGCTGCTGTGTTCATTGTTCTGTAATTTACGACTTGTGAAGACACTAAAATATTTACATAGTGCTTTCGTAGACCATTGTGATAACTGCAGGTTGTGCAATTGGTTATAGTTCATCGTTAACCATGACTGATAATTCTAGCATGATAAAAAAGGGAACCAAAGGAGATGCTACCGTACTGAAGCCCACCATTATGGCCGCAGTTCCTGCTATTTTAGACCGTATTCGGGCCGGTGTCTCAAAAAAGGTTGGGATATGTGAAGAGATGATTACAACTTTTAGTAACTTGCAAATTTTCCCAAACAATTGAACATGTAAAATTCACATCTTTATAGTTTAAACCAATCATTGCCTCGGATGGTTAGTGTGATGCACTCTTATACAGTGTATTATGATGGCTTTTGGTTTGCTATAGGTTGAGGAAAGGGGGGGAGTGGCCAAAAAACTTTTTAATTTGGCATACAAGAGAACACTAAAAACAGCCGAGGGAAGCTGGTTTGGGGCTCGGGGATTGGAAAAATTATTGTGGGATGTACTTGTTTTTAAGAATGTACGTTCCTTAATTGGAGGAAACGTTCGGTATATGCTCTGTGGCGGGGCTCCGTTATCTGGTGATTCACAGCGGTTTATGAATATTTGTATGGGGTATGTTCGTTTCTCCTTTGTACTAAGGTTGTCTGGTTTCAGCATAGGTCGTTTTCCAGATATCAAATATGAATGTGGCATAGATCTGATCATCTGTTATGGCAGTGCACCTGTTGGTATAGGATATGGAATGACCGAAACATGTGCTGGAGCATGTTTTACTGAACACGACGACCCAAGTGTAGGGCGTGTGGGTCCGCCTCTTCCATGTTGTTACATTAAGGTTCTGTGTACATATTTAAAATAACGTAGTAAAAGTTTAAAACATAAATCATGCTGAAAATAAATGTATTACCACAGCTTGTTTCTTGGGAAGAGGGAGGCTACATGATCACTGACAGCCCTATGCCCAGAGGAGAAATTGTAGTCGGAGGGCCCAATGTGACCACTGGTTACTTCAAAGCTGAAGACAAAACACATGAAGTGTACAAGGTAATTTATTAAGTTACTGTTCGATATGATTCACATAGAGCTTATCTATGAATCTGTTTTTTTTTTTGTTAAATCATGTTGTTCGCATACGTGCAGGTCATAGAAGTTGCGAGTATAGTCTAGCAAGTTGTTTACTTAAATTTGTGCTTATAAAAACAAAAGTCATAACCATAGAAGACATAAAGTCACACCAACTCATGTTTGTATTTTCTTACTAAACCAATGAATATCTATTCATCACAGGTGGACGAAAGAGGTATGCGTTGGTTCTATACTGGTGATATTGGCCAGTTTCATCCAGATGGCTGCCTAGAAGTAATAGACAGAAAGAAAGACATAGTTAAACTTCAGCATGGAGAATATATCTCCCTTGGAAAGGTAACAACAATTAAATCGGCTTGCATAAATTTTGGCCCCAATTTATGTCATTTCGGGTCCTTTAATTTCAGGTTGAGGCAGCATTAGCATCATGCAACTACATCGACAATATTATGGTATACGCTGACCCCCTTAAGAGCTATTGCGTAGCATTAGTTGTCCCGGCACGTAAAGAAATGGAGAAGTGGGCTGAAGGAGCGGGCGTACAATATGAAGAAGACTTCTCCAAGTTGTGTGACAATCCGGAAGCTGTGTCAGAGGTCCAACAAGCCCTGTCTAAGGTGAGCCTGCTTCTGTATACCAAGTATTGCTGCACTTGGAGCGAAACTAAAGTGTATTTATGCAGGTAGGGAAATGTGCGAGATTGGATAAATTTGAAGTTCCGGCGAAGATAAAATTGTTGGCTGAGGCATGGACTCCGGAGTCTGGGTTGGTGACTGCTGCCCTGAAGCTAAAAAGAGAACAAATAAAGTCCAAGTTCAAGGATGAGCTCCAAAAACTATACCAATGAGCATTTGTGTATTTTGTTTGAATAAAATAATTGAATTATAGGGTTCATTTGTATTCATCGTGAGTAGATGCAGAATGGAAACCCGAATTCGAAATCCAAGCCCAGTTTGATTCATCTTCATCGTGTCAATGCACATTTCATACATATAAATAAAACGCAGAGCCGTCAATCCATTCTCTTTTTTTACAGTTGAATACGGTTCAGGGGGCTTCTCCTTCATTTCACATCTACGTTTTCTGAAATTCGACGGCATGGAGAAGAGTCTTCTGTCGATCAGGGGGACGCCAAAGGTCGCTCTTCAGACACTTCCTTCGTCGTTGAACCAAAGCCCTAAGCTTGCGATTCCCAGTTCGATAGGCTTTGTTCCCAATAGGAGAGGCTGCAGTATTCGTGCTCAACAGGTTTGCTGCATGTAACGATCCCACGCGAAAAGTTCCAACATCCATTTCAAAAATTTTGGTATATTGATGATAAAATAATTTATAAATTTATTTATTAAATAATTATAAATATTTTTCATAATTGATGTAGAATAAATTGAAACGTTATAGATATCTGACTTAAATCCCCCCTAACATTCTCATTAGGACACAAAACAGATCACATGTTCATTCGATGAATTTTGTGACTGCGAAGGATCTGCTCGTAGATCATTTGTAACGACCAAATCGGAAATATTGATCCGAGGCGTTATAAATATAATCTGTCTCAAATGTCTATTGTCACGATCATCCCTTAGATTACCACAATCTATAATTCATTTCAAAAATCATGATATGTTGATGACAAAATAGTTGATGCTTACTTATTAAACAATCACAAATACTTTTCATAATTATGTGTGATAAATTGAGACGTTACGGTACCAGAGGTGGGTAACGATGCTCGAGATCCGTGTTGAGAAATTGAAAGCGATGGAGGAGGATGCGGCGGCGATGCGGAAACTCTTCCGCCGTGTTGCGCTTGAGCCAGATGATGATAAGGACGACGACGGAATCGAGAAATGGAAAGTGGGCCTGGTGATTTGTTTGGGCCTTGCTTATATATTTGGGTTCCTTTGAAAATAATTTTGTATATCATCGGGGGAATTAAAACTAATAAATATATATATTAATTTTTATAGCTGAAGATTATTACAAAAGTAAAAGACGGAATAGAGTTGAAAAACGAAGAAGGAAATTATGATGGTAGAGTGCCCCAGAGCCTCCTTGAATGAGAGATCTCTGATCTCCTCCTAAAATGGGTCTTGCTCACCAAGTTTATAACCAGACATTTATGTCGGGACATGTTCTGAAGAAAGCTCAATGCTTGTCCGAGGATGCGGCTGTTTCTTTCTTTTCTTTTCTGGCCTCTGCCATTGCTAGAGCATCCTCCAGCAGTTCCTGTGCCTCCTCAACCTGCCCAATACCATTTTAATCACAAGCATTCGAATATTTTGATTACACTGTTGGCACACCTTGTCGATAAGTTCTTGGGCTAAATCTGTTGTTTTGATTGTTTCTTCTGCCAGCTTCTCGATGAGATCAAGAGCTTCTTTTAGCTTTCCATCCCTCTGTTTGGGTGGAAGTCTTCTCTCCAGCTCCTCCGCCAGTCTCCTCACATCCTCTGCCACATCCTCCACCACCTCTGTCACTGTTTCAGTCGTCTCTATTACCTCGTTTACTCTGTCTGCCAAAAAAACCAGAGGATATAACTGTTGCCGAAATTCTTGCGACTGAATCAGAGTTGGGTTTTTGTACTTATGAGAATTCCTAGCGGTCCGAGTTTGCGTCTGTATGAAGGTAGAATGATCGATAGCGAAACTCCCACCACCCATTTCTTCCTGCAAAATGCAGAAGCCTGTTAGTGAATTCAGAATTATGAAGGAATCATCCATCTGCAGCGTGATGGACTCACCAGGTTGATATCTTGCGTCCTTTCTTATCATCATCGTCGTCGTCATCGCTCTTCTCCGAGGAGCTGCGGAAATTTGTTATGTATTAAAACTGGGTCATCATTGATGAATCTGCATGACTGAGGCAGCTAATTTGAGGGACTTACAGGCTGGTTGTGAGGTTGGGTTTTCGGCTAAATGACACTCTGTTGCATCTGAACCTGTCACAGCTGATATCGTGATGAAAGATACGCCCAGCGGCCCTGCTGCTGCAAGGGTTTGCATAAGTGGAGATGGATGAAGCCATGAGGATATGCAGGGAAGAAATGGCGAATAGAAATGGGACAAGAGGGCAATTATTAAGGCTGGTTTGCTTACATGTTACTACAAAAAGACAGCAAGCAAGCTTATCTTCTGTCTTTTGCACATGTTTGTTATCTGAGTTGCTTTCTCCAGTACCATGTTTTGATCAATCATGAGAAGAACTCGGACCACGTATAATGCACTAGATTTAGCCACCAAAACTCGTCGCTATAACTTCATTCACCAATGATGAATTGAGATCAGCCCAATTAACTTCTAGAACATAAGGATTCGTACGAGTACAGTTTTGGCAGAGATATTGAAAATGTGTAAAACATGAAGCTGGTTTTTTCATCAATCATGATCATCTTCAGCAAACTGAATCGACATGTGTCTGGTCAGACCGGTCTCTTAAGGTGAAATTGAACAGCAGAAAAGAAGCAATTGAACCAACCGATTACGTTATCAATCATGAATTCATGGCCGCCCGGTACAAGAAACATCATATTATAACAATCACGCCTCGGCTCAAAGAAAAGAAATCTAGTAGAAAGATGCAGCCACCAAGGAGCCGAAGAGGGCAGTGGCCGCCATCGCGACACGGCTCCAACCGCTGGACGAGCTGTCAGTGGGCTCGCTTGCTGGAGATTCGGAGGAAGGAGCAGGAGAAGATGCTGGGGAGGTTGATGGAGTTGGGGTTGGTGAGCTACCCGGAGTAGTTTCTGGCGATGGGGTGGGTGTGGTCACCACTGCTGGCGGCGATGCGGTGGGGCTAGCAGTGGGCGAGGCTCCAGGAGCTTGAGCGTAGGAGGATCCGGCCAGGAGGGTAAAAACGATTACAACTTTGAATGCGGTGGAGGCCATGTTTTTCTGAGATGAGATCTGGGGAGCTTGCTAGCTGAGTCGATATATAGAGAGAGTGTGGTGGAAAGGTTGCTTGCTAGCTGGCATGGAGGAACGAGACAGCTATGAATCAAAGGACCATCCTGCTGGGTTGAATCATGAAATGTTTGTCGATTTGTTTACTGTCAGAAACCATGTGTTATTGCTTCACATGCAGCACCAAATGCTTCTTATTTATTTACTATCTTTTTATACATGCCCGCATCACATATCAACCATCATCTCAACCGTGCTCCTCACTTCAGCAGATGAAAGCTTTCTTCTTGTTCTTTTTGTTGACATTCCCGACACTATCCTCTGACCTCAGACTCTGTGTCCAATCAAACTTCTTTCCTCGGACAAAACAGTCACTGGATCTGGATGAAGCTGCACATGGTTCATCAGCCACCTCCCTTTTGATCTCTCTGAACTCAATCTTTGTGCCACCTTCCATCCTGATCTTTATCCTCAGCTCTGAACAAAGCTTCTTCCCACTCTGCTTTTTCCTCTGCTCATTCTGCCGACTGTAAAGACAGTGCAAGCGTAACCCAAGCTTGTAAATTCCACCTTTGATCTCATCCTCCATACCCCTCTCCACCTCCTCCCCCAGCTCCTCTCGAATTCTCATCTCCTCTTCCCACATTTTCAGTGATTAAAGCTCTTGAGCTCTTACCGTTCCATATATACTGCCCCGCCAGAAAAGGACTGATTCATGACTTCACACGCCATTAACATGAGACTTATTTCAATCCAACAGCCTTAAACATCTGCTAAGCCTGCTCTTTTCATCATTTAGATGCCTGTACTTATCGATAATCATCTGTGAAAATCGAGCAAGTGTATGAATTCCGGGTGTTTGAGACAGCAGAGAGTACTTAACTTTGAAGGGATGATCCTACAGAGACGGGAATGAATAGCTGATGTATGTGTAAGGTGGTCTTAAAGCACAATCCACAGACATGACGGACATACCCACATGTCCATATTTGGTGAAATTGTACTGTTACCAACCATGTTCGGATTCCGTTTTAAGGTTTGAAAGAATATATCCTAGGAATATCCCAGCCACGCCTAAAACGTCATCACTGCATTTTAGCCAAACCGGGCGTGGCTCTTTTAGGCATATTTATGTATATAGTTTGCGCATGGCTTCTTTGGTCATCTCAGCTTGCCTAAAATAATTGAATTTTTTTTGTAACGTTACTTATTAAATAATCATACCGGCCTAACTTGATAGTTAAATTGTAGATTTGTTGTTTATAATTTATAAATAAAAAATGGAAATAAGTAAATATAAATTTGTTGTATTTAAGGAGCTAATAAATTCGCATAAGGGAACACACACAGTCTCGTCGTCTTCTTCTACTTGTTGTTCCCTCCGATTTTAACAAAGGCAACAATTTCGCATTTGTTCCGCCTCGGGATCGTCGCTTCGATGGAATCATTGACGCCCGCGATCGGCTCATCCGGCGTCCTTGCTCAGACGGCCAAGTCTACGCTCCGATCCAGCAATAGCTGGATGTCAGGGCAGCCGATCCAGTCCCTGCGATCCTCCGCTTCTGCTTCTAAGAGCTTAAGCATCTGCGCAGAGCATAAGACGATGAGTGCGTCCGCTGCTGGTGCTGCTAATATTGATTTTTCTGATCCTGATTGGAAGACTAAGTTCGAGGAGGATTTCGCTCGGAGATTTTCGATTCCTCATCTCACTGACGTCTTCCCAGATGCTACTGCGTTTCCCTCCACTTTCTGCCTCAGGAGCAGGTCGCTTCTCCTCCAATCTCAGTTCTCTCTTCTTCTTTTTTCATTACTTGTTGGAAAAAAGTTCACTTTTTTATATTTCTTTTTGTTAATTTAGAACAGAATACATAATTTTGTTGATTGGAATAATTGAAATGTTATTTATGTGTTCAGTTGTTAAGTGTGAGCTGCAGAGAGTTTATTGCTGCCTTCTCAAATGATTTTATGTTGTATTTACAGGCCTCCAGTCCTTGAAGATTCCACTGGGGTTTATCCGTCTGATGAAAAATGGAATGGCTACATCAATAATAACGACAGAGTACTTCTTAAGGTATTGCAGAAAACATTGATGACTGAGCACCCTGGATGCTTCTGTTGCATCTTATAGTTGTAAATTTATGTTGGCAACATCATATGCGAAAGGAGCTGGTGGATTTTCTGCTTTTACTTTGTAAAAACTGTTTTTTCTCAGATTATTTCATTTCCAGGTCATTCACTACTCTTCCCCCACGTCTGCGGGTGCAGAGTGCCTTGATCCTGGTTGTACATGGGTTGAGCAATGGTAAACACTTTATTCTGCCAGTAACATGCACCTTTCTGTTTTACAAAGTCATCAGTTGTTATGGTTGCTAACTAGAAGAACAAATTATGACATACACAACAAAATCAGAGTGTAACACTTACACACGTTAGATGAGAAAATTCTGAATCAGTTCAGTTATGGGTACACTTTTACCGCCACAAGTATATATCTAATTAGAATACAATATAAGCAGGGTTC
Source organism: Umbilicus rupestris (assembly GCA_963678935.1). Lineage (NCBI taxonomy): Eukaryota > Viridiplantae > Streptophyta > Magnoliopsida > Saxifragales > Crassulaceae > Umbilicus > Umbilicus rupestris. The sequence goes on along the minus strand of OY787611.1, from coordinate 110,215 downwards.
ATCGAGCTGGGCCGAGGGAGGAGATATATTTCAAACCAGAAGAAGTGAAAGCTGCAATTGTCACTTGTGGAGGGCTTTGCCCTGGTCTTAATGATGTCATCAGACAGGTTATACTTTACTGCATATGTGATGTCAAATTTTTATACTCTCGAGATACGAATTTCTAACAGTATTCTTGTATAAACATTAAAAAATATCTGTAACAGATTGTCATCACCCTTGAAATATATGGTGTGAAAAAGATTGTTGGGATTCCTTTCGGTTATCGAGGATTTCGTGACGAAGATATCAGTGAAATGCCAGTAAGTTCTATCCACTTTCTCATTTATTCTAGGCTGTTTAAGGAATGAAAACTATGAAATCATCAGATATGGTTTGGTTTAGTTATTTATATGTTTTCGGGTTATCAGTTATCACGGAGGGTAGTCCAAAATGTTCACCTTTCTGGCGGAAGCTTACTGGGAGTTTCACGAGGGGGGCCAAGTATCTCTGAGATTGTAGATAGTATGGAGGTACTTGAAATGATTCTTGAGAAAATTTTGTTCATCCTCAATCATGCTGAACTACTTTTACAATCAGATGAGCCATTAACTATGTAGTAGTCAGTATCAGTAGATTTTATGGTATGTTTATGTTTATCTCGTGTTTCAGGAAAGAGGAATCAACATGCTTTTTGTGCTGGGTGGTAATGGTACTCATGCTGGTGCCAATGCAATACACAACGAGGTTTTTAATTTAGTAGTTAGTGCTACTGTTTAAAATTACCAAAAATCCTTTGTTTAGGTGTGTTGATCATCATGTATCTTCATTTTGCATGTTTCTATTCTCTGCAGTGCCGTAAAAGACAGATGAGAGTGGCTGTTGTTGGTGTCCCTAAAACTATAGATAACGATATTTTACACATGGACAAAACTTTCGGTTTTGATACAGCAGTGGAAGAGGCTCAACGGGCCATTAATTCTGCCTATATTGAAGTAATGCATAAATTAGCTTCATAGTTCAACTTCTGCTTTCTTATTTATAACTTTCAATTTTATAACACTAGAGATAATATTTTATAGGCTCACAGTGCCTACCATGGTATTGGTGTTGTAAAATTGATGGGCCGTAGCAGTGGATTTATAGCTATGCAAGCATCACTGGCTAGTGGACAGATTGATATATGCTTGATACCCGAGGTACAGTTATTTTCCATTAATGGAACGGCAAATGCCAAGCTATTAAACACTTAAAATGTTCTGCAGGTTCCTTTTAAGTTGCATGGACCTCATGGTGTTCTAACACATTTGAAACACCTAATAGAGACTAAAAAATCAGCAGTTATCTGTGTGGCTGAAGGAGCTGGACAGGTATGCTTCGCATTATTTTGATTCTTATTCTCGTTTCAGTACAAGTAATCTATTGAATGAATGAATTTAAGAAGCTTTACTCAAATGCAAGTGAAGGACACATCTATCATTAAGTAATGATTTAGTTTTGAACTAGGGGTTTTCTCTTCATGATTAGAGTTCAACTTTTCACATATTCAGAAATATATTAAATTCAATCCGTGTGTAGAATAGGTTCCCTATATGTTATCTTCAGTTTCAGGTAGTTTTACAGTCCAGATTATATAGATCAAGTCACTATCATACTGTTTGGATTTATAAGTGATCATATATGTGATCTACGCAGAACCTGGTTCTGCAAACAAATGCCAAAGATGCATCTGGAAACATTGTGTTAGGAGATATTGGTGTACACATACAGCAAGAGGTTGGTGACAATTTTTCTTATGAGTATATATTTATTTATAATAACTGAAAATTATATTATATATGCCACTAAATGAAAGCTTGGTGACAATTTTTCTTATGCATATTATCTGTCATATATTGATATTCTATTTCCGTCAGATAAAAAAATACTTCAAAGAGATAGGAGTTGCAGCTGATGTGAAGTATATTGATCCCACATATATGATTCGTGCCTGCCGGGCAAATGCGTCTGATGGAATATTGTGCACTGTTCTCGGACAAAATGCGGTTTGTGTACCTATAACTCTCCTTGTTGACATTTTGTTTTCTTGTTCCCCCTATGTTCTTGTAAAATAAAATGAATTTCGTACCTTAAACTTAATTTATTATCCAAGTGACCAAGCTTATTGGGAACAAAGACATCTATCTTTAACCTGAAAGCTCTGTTGACAGGTTCATGGTGCATTTGCCGGATACAGTGGCATCACAGTGGGTATCTGCAACACACACTATGTGTATCTTCCCATCCCTGAAGTCATATCTTATCCTAAAGTGGTTGACCCTAACAGCCGCATGTGGCATCGGTGCCTAACTTCAACTGGCCAGCCTGATTTTATCTGATCATTTTGTGCACAAGGATTTCTTATCTATTCAAGTTGATTTATGGACAATTACCTTGAAAGAAGTAGCAAAGGCTTCTTTCTTGATGGTAATTATATTTGTCCTCCTGCTCATACATATTCTTCTGAACAATAAAGGCTGTAGAAGGGATGTGCTTTCCCTATGTGGTTTCAAAACAAGGGAATAGCTAATGTGTGCTTCCCCCTACACAAAGCTCAGTGTTACACTTCCAGATGAATCTCATTTAGAGGTGTAAATTTAGTAAATACTATTCTGTTCTTTTATTCTCATTTCATCAGCTCGCATTTTGATGGCAAGTATCCTAGAGACTAAAATGATGAACTATCTTTTATAGGAAGTAGTTTTACTATGTGCCGAATTTAGAAGAATGTGCTAAATAAATTCAATTCTGTTGGCAACATTGCTTTTCTTTCGTCAACAGTGTTTTTTTTACCTCAAAGCTATGCATGCGGTGGTTATTTAAGATCTAAGTTCACGTATCTGATGTCATCTCAGAGTCAGCTTCTTTGTTCGAAAACTGATGACTGAGAATATGTAAACTGTGGTTGCTGCCACGATGAGGATTCCCAGATAAACGCAGACTGTTGTAGCGCAAACATACAGGTACCTGCGTATAGAAAAGCATTTATGCAACTAATCGAGACAACAGTGTGTGAATTAAAGAAGTTTAGGTCAACTCACTTGGGGGAGAAGACGCTCCAAATGAAGAGATGATTCCTCATTGCTAGCAGCACAATAGTGTATGCCGTCAGTACGATGGAGTTCAGAACAAGCGGAACAAGACACGGGAAGCACAGCATTTCCATCAGAATATTCGCTGAAGATGCGGTTTCTGCAGCATCCAAGGATATGCTCTTCACAGAAATGTACATCACCAAGCTGAAGAGAACCTCAAAAGGAGCAGCGTAGGTGATCATGAACATTAAAGCCCCAGAAAGTAACGTGGAGTGCTCGGAGATACCCTGAAATGCAGATAAATCAGGAGACTGGTTATTACAATTTGAGTTGATTATGCGAGGACATTATTTCCAGGGACATACAATGTAGGCTCCAGCAACATCTAATGTCGCAAGGGTGTTGCTGTTCCCAAGGCTGAAATGACCAGCCATGCCCAGATAGTACAATGCCGCAACCTCCACCCATTGCTTATGCCGTGGCTCGCTTGTAGAAAAATACACCAAGGAAGCTAAGATCTGCGCAAAAATTAACAACACAGGAAATGAATTTATTGCCTGTTGCAACACGAGCTGCAGAAGACACCAATAGGATATGTAGGCCCAGCCGACAATGTATACTGAGTCTCTTAATCCTGGCAGAGAATAACTTGGCCGCTTTACATTGAGCTCGGAACAGGATGGAGTAGTTTGAATCGGCATAAGCCAAGGCACCAGTAGAACAATACCAGCTGTGGAGATACTAATACAAGTGTATATGATTTGTGCCGTGAAAGTGGCTCCGAATCCTGCTGCAGCAAGTTTGTCGGCTGTATATTTCATAAGATGGCTCGTTACCAACATGGCGGATATCATGTATATAACCCCAACTAGTGACGCAAACTTCCTGCTCTTCCTCAACAATAAGAGAGCAAATATGCTAAGACTGATAGCCAGGATCACGGAACCTAATTGGATCTTCTGTATGTAACTATTCCCAGCTCGTTCGAGCCATTTGGATATATCAGGAAGGTAAGTCCAGTTAACGCCACCTTGATGCCAGCCTCTTAATACCCTTCCACAAACCAGCACTATTATAATAGAAGAAATCTGAGGAATTCTTCTACAAAAGCGCTGCTTTCTATTATCAGCCATTGCGCTCCTAAGCAACACCAAACACATTGTGGATGTGAAAAAGTTCCATAAATACTGCTCTTCTTCAACCATGGAACTTGACCCCATACTCACTACCAGAGCTAAGATTGCAGCCGAAGCGAAAAATTCGTCCAAATGCCAAGAAAAATTTGCACCCTGAGACTCGGGAAGACTAATACATTGAGATGCTCCATAGCTAGCTTTTCCACACAACTTGAAAAGAAGATTCAGTAGTATCAGACAAGACAGAAGCATAGCGGCAACTCCAAAGGCAAGAAAAGCAGCACATTTCTGCAACGTGAAGGAATTGATTAAGGGCAAATCAATTCTATTGCTAATGGTTATTCTTTATTGAACAAGCCGGCCAGAAAAGGCATTGAAAAAGATATAAGGAGAGGAATCGTACATCGCTGGCTTTATGTGACAACCAATCACTGGCAACTCTTAGAAACTCATAATATGCAGTCTGAGTGATAGTGAAGTCTTCCCGAGTAGCTGACCCGGTGCCTGTCTTGGACTTCCAGGAACTGTGTAGAAATTGAGCTCTGCAATAAAAAGAAGTAAACATAGCATCTGCATTCACACTGGATTTGCTTGTTTGAGTTGCTTGATCATTAGAGTAATCAACACACGGGGACTTTCCATTAGACAAACCAGGTAACTGTGCCTGCAATAACCTCAGCAATTGCCAGGAGTTCAACTCCAATGCCCGCAGTTGTAGATCCGCTGCGCCCAAGAAAAAAATGAAAGAAGTACAAAGAAAATTAAATAAACATGATCCAACAATGAAGCAAGTCGAAAACGGAAATACTACAAAGAATCCTCAGCCACTCTACTATAACACACTTGACACATAGTGTGGTCTATCGAACTAAGACATGTAACTCTTGACACCTCAACTTTCAAATGAGCAGTGGAGCAGTCAAAGCATTATTTAATTTGATTATGATTCGTCGAGGTAAATCCATTCGTGGAAGAGGATGAAATATCGAACCTGGCAAACTTTTGAAGATGTCTGCAATAAGGATGCCGACATTGTTTTTTGGAATAGGCATGCCAAATAGAAGAGCCAGAGTTGAAGGAACATCAACCTGTTTTAGGAAGCACTAAACAAAGTTACAAGCTCAAGAAGGAAGTGATTTCTGTTTCATATTTCAAATTAATTACAAGCCAAGGAAAAAGGAAAGGAAGGCACATCATTGTCACTTAGACCAGCTTGAATGAATTTTTTTTAAACAATTGATAAAAACAGGTTATCTATGATACATATCATGTTAAAAACGTTTATATTGTGCCCAAACAGGTGTATTTATAGGCCTAGTACCTGGTTAACAGAAGTGGCGGAAGTTCCATATCTGGCGCCAATGGATTCTGGTCCCAAAAATAGTGCTAAAGTATCTGTTTCTTCAAATGAAGAACCTCCATGGTTGCCACTATAAGTCATGCCATGATCGCTGACTACCAACTGAATATTGATAAAGATAAGAAAAGATGATTTCAAATGATGAAATGGCAGGTAACACAACAGAATATCAAGTAACACAAAACAAGAATGCAAGCATGAGATGTAAATTTGAAGATCCATATTAAACATAGTAGTTAATGGGGTCAACTGAACAAACCAGAAGTGTGCGCTTATGATCATTTGCTGCAGATTCTTCAGTACTCAAATGAATGGATCGAATGACCTCATCCATCTCCCTAAGCTTCGGGATCATTAAGTCACTGAGGAAGGAAACAGATATCTGGTCATCTATCTTAAGAAAGAATAGATGGAACTAAAATGCATGATCATTCAACATCAGCACTGATACCTACCTATTTCTCCCACCAATATGCCCAATATGATCCAGACCAAGATAATGAAGGATCTGCAAACCAACAACTTTCAGCTTCTAAAAATGATAACAGTATCCATAGCATGATTCACATCCCTTACGTCGTAGCTAGTTAAACTAGATACAACAACACATCACTAAAATGATACAAAAAGAGTTGCTCAGTGAAAACATCTGTCTATAAAATGATATGTCCTATGATATTTGCATTACTGAGACGGTGAGATAAGCTGCATTACCATAACATCCCAGTCTTCTTTGTATAGCTCCTCGTCAAGATGTCTAGAAACATTGAGATCCACTTGCACAGTATCTTTGACCTGTAACAGTCGTCAATCAAAGAGGTCAAGACTTTCAAAAATGATAGAATGAAAAAAAAGATGCAATAAGATACACAAGAGTAAACATTTGGAGAGTGTCTGTATGATAGAGTGTGTAGCGCATTTGCATGCTTCATAACAAAATAAAATCATGATTATTTAGAACACCATTAGATCCAAAGGTACAGTATCAGAAATTTAAGCAATTGATAATTGTAGCGTGGTAAGGTCCAGCCGTCCGGATAACCACAATTGCAGATTATTAACTTACCACTGCCTGTAATTTATGCGTGTGACTAGATGTATATATAATACTAACATACCAATTGATATTAATCACAAGTGTCCCGCTATGTTAAGCTAGTAACTCAACAATGGACAGTAGCTAGTAAACAAAGCTGAATGAAATTGAAGAAATTACATAAAAGCTGCTGACTCCATCAGATCTTGCGAATGATTCAGGAAACAACTTGAGCCATGTTTCATCACCAAACATCAGCATCTTTGACCCAATACGAAGAAACTGTCCTGAATGCAAAAGATTGAAATGAAAAATCATATATTTCGTGAAATTACATAAACAAGATAAACAATGAATTCAAACCACCTAACCTATAATATTATCATCAAGAAACGCCTGTGTGTTAAAATTGAAAGCCACATCCAAGAATCCTCCAATCGCACCAGAGGCCAAAGCCTGTCAACAAATACCCAAAGTGAAACGACAGACTGTCTGTCACATTTTCTAGAAATAGAAATTTCAAGAACAAATATTAAAAATATATATATACCTTCAAGCGAGGCATTGTAACAGTTGGGGGCGCAGCCACTGCATGATATGCAATTGATCCATCTCTCCTCAGTATAGACTGTGTATACGGCATAGCTTCCACTAATTCTCGAGGTGGAGACTGACCATTCTTTCCGAGTAGGAATTCTGCTGGAAGACCATCAATCACCTAAAGTGACATTGTTTTGTATAGAAAGTGAACCAAACCCCTCTGTACAGATATAAATGCTCATCCTGCTAAACATATCACCCATTCATCACTTATAAGATTCCATACCATTAATATTAACCGATCAAATTGTGGAGGCACGCCGGAGAGATCCTGCACCAAAGCACATTCCATATCATGACTGTTCATAAAAATGCAGTGCCACAAAACAAAATCTAGAATACCTGATATAAGGATTTGAGTTCATCTGCCGGATAATTTCGATTACTGACTCCATCGTCTGGTCCATCCCAAGGTGGGTGAAAACTTTCAACCCCACTGAAATCAGAATACATCAAATCAGGCACTAACTAAACTATATCCTCAATCCAATTCATCCAAGAAAGCAGCAACGAGCCGGTTACTCTCCGGTTTTCAGATACCCAGAACGCGATTCAGATTTAGGGTTCCGAAAAGTTCATTTTTTCGCAGAAAGGAGAAGTTAGAAAACGTAACCTGAGACCTGACAAAGTTGGCTTCACCGGGAAAAATCCGAAAACAAACAGTAGTAGACCAGTGATCTGAATAAGAACGGCTGCGATTGTGACTGTCGTCAACCTGGCGCATGATAGAGATGAAGACATTCTTGGGCCAGCCAACGAGCGAGCTCAGAAACTGCTCAGTAACTCACTGCACTTTTCTCTGTAGAATCTGACTTTCAAAGAATGCAAAGCTAGTTTAAAGTTGAGAGATTATACAAAATTTTCCAACTTGTCATCATATAATAACCATTGAAGGTCAATACAGTAGAATGCAATGCAGCAAAATACCGGTGAATTTGGCCAGACATAAATATCCCTGAAATTACATTGCAGGAGGAGATAGTTGGGACAGGTTACTCAACTAATTAGGGACTGATGATCAAAAAGCCGAATCCGCGCCTTATACAATACACAATGATGGAATAAAAATGTGTGATACAATTACAACAATGAGGCCTCTCATTGATTCCTGCTAACCGGACGGTGACGATGGTTCTAGGCTGTCTTGGGTTTGGAGAGAGCTTTCTTCCTCTGGACGAGCATGTATCTGTACATATGAGGGCTCCCTGATAAATAAATAAAATCAGAATCAGCAAATGAACAAAAGCATAGTTGTTGCCGATGAAGTCTGGAAATTTCAATGATGTCTGTACCTGGCACGTAAAATGCAAGAACGAGTATTGCAGCGTACAAGTAGTCAAATGAGAAGTTCCATTTGTTAGGCATCCGCAGGCTGTATTTCTCAGATTCCTGCCGACAAGAACATAATTTATGTCAGTGGCATTTTGGGAGAGACAGCGCCAAATTGATATAGGAAGAGATTAGTGACCACCCTTTGGGTTCATCTTCGTACCTTCATGTATGGCATCGTGAAATATGTCAAACCAATTTCGCTCGTTATGCCAGATGGATACAGCACTAAGAAGGTGCTATACCTGCACGATTCACGTAAGAAATAAGGTGCTACGATGGAAGAAGATTACAGATTGTTCACACTACCTGAGCCACAATAACCAGGAAGGACTGAAGCCGAGTGTTTCCTTAACGCCAAAGAAACCATATCTAATGATCTGCACTCAGAAGAAAGCAGTTTCATCGGCTACAAATTTTTACTTTCTCCAAACCAGTCAGCACTTCGGCCATTTACTATTGGGAGACTGATATTATGGAAGTTAATTATGTTTTACACAGCAAATAAACGCCTATGAATTCTATTGCTGACAAGTACAAATTTTGAGCTTAACAGTTTGAAAAGTACGACAATGTACCACGCAAGAAGCTGTTCGATGCATATTCAATGCCCAATCGAAGTAATGATATAGTAGTGTTACTTTTCAGTAGATGCAATATACTGAAATTAGTTCCAACGAATGTTGGTGAAGTAACACTCACCTCCGTGATGGACCAGCTGATGACCAATGAGCTTACAAGTAGATGAGTCCTGATCTACAAAACAAAGACATAACACAAGCCTTCATGACTGAATCATCACGCTCGATAAGACGATAAGTGACGCATAAATCTAACCTCAGGAAAGCTGTACAGTATGCCCCATGTCAAGTATAACCTGGAACTAATTTGTGGCAGTGTTGCACTTACAGGAGATCTCACCAATCCTTTCCAATCAACACCGAAACAGCATTACATCAAAACTATCGCAAATCAAAAGGTAGCAATCTAAAAGCGATATATCAAGCGTATAACCACTCACCTACTAGTCCATGGAAAATCTGTCCAAACGATTCAAGAAGCAAACTTTAAGCCACCACAACCAAGAGAAAGAAACAACATAACAAGTGATATCAGCACATTTAGACCTCACCTCCAAAACAGCAGCAGTTTGAGCGAGCTGGAGAGGCCTCTCGACAGCAGTGTAAACATGTTCATAGCCAGATTCCCGGAGAGTCTTCACAGCAAAGTACAACACCTGAACCCTGAAACAGCAGATGAATCCCAATACACCAAAAATGTTTCAGAGTTGAAAACTTTATATCAATTCCCAACACCCCGTCAAACCAAGAACCCCAAAAAAACACAGTTCCATATCCGAAACCCAGAAAAATAGGGTTTAAAGAAAGATGAAGAAATGCAGACTTGCCAGCCAACGAAGACAGTCCAATTGTAGATGGAGAGATAGATGCGCTTGAGAATGGAGAGGAAGCTGGCCATTGGAGAGATCTGGGGAGCGGATGAGTGAATATTGCGAGGTTTGTATCGGGATGATCGATATACTGATAATTAAATATGAAGAGGAGGAGAAAGAGGGGTTGGAGCTGGTTGAGCAAATTTATTGAATTTAGGTGAACTGATCACCTACTTTCGACATTGCTTACTCACTTCAATTCATTATTGTTCCGTCAATCCATTTATTTTCTTACCTTTCAATCCATTGGTGAGGACCGTGCAAAGCTTATCGAGATAGAAATTATGTTTTATTGCACAGAGGATCGAGGATTGTCGGACAGTTCATTTTCTATTTGTCTTATAAAAATTAATAGATAAAGTATAAACTTTTGAGTGATGGAAGTAGACGCGAATGATGGTGAAGAGAATATGGTTTGGTTGCTTTGGGCGATCGAGCTTTACTCCACCCCATGAGGATTCCTCCTTTTTTAGGAGTCGTGCTGGTTTATGGGACTCCCACCATTCAAATCTGCATTATGGAACTTCCTATGCATTTTTAATTCAACCCCTTTTCTTTTTGATTCCTCTTTCCTTTAGTGCCATCCATGTTCTCTGTCTTCTCCTCCTCTTTCCATGGATCACAGATGATCTGTTGAACCAAAATTATTCCGGGGGAGAAACATGTTGCAGAGAGCTGCCAGCAACGCCTACTCATGGTGGTGGGCGAGCCATATCAGAACCAAGCAATCCAAATGGCTGGAACAAAACCTCCAAGGTACGTAGTAGAACACCCATCATGCATATTGCTGCATCTCCACTCCCAATGCCTTTTCATTTTATTTTGGTCGCCGGACAGATATGGAGGAGAAGGTGCAGAATGTGCTGCATCTCTTGCAGGAAGATGGAGACTCATTTGCGAAAAGGGCAGAGATGTATTACAAGAAGAGGCCCGAGCTGATCAATTTTGTTGAAGAAACATATAGAGCTTACAGAGCCTTGGCAGAGAGGTATGAGAAAATCTCTACAGATCTGCAAAATGCCAATACCACCATAGCCTCCGTGTTTCCTGAGCAAGTCCAGTTTTCCATGGATGACGACGAGGATGATGGATCTGTGCCTCATTTTAAAACCAATGGGATGAATTCGGAAGCCCACATTCCTAAGGTCCCAGCACCTCCTAAGAAAAACTTGAAGAGCCTCTTGACCACAGCTACAAAGAAACTGCAGTCCAATCAGGCTTCACAGAAGTTCAAGAAAATTCCTGCTAAATCTGGCTTCACTGAAGGCCAGGCCATTGCTCAGATTGATAAGCTTCAGAAGGAGATTTTGACTTTGCAAACTGAGAAAGAGTTTGTGAAGAGCTCTTATGAAAACAAGTTGGCGAGGTATTGGGATATTGACAGGGAAATATCAGGCATGCAGGAGACCATCAGCAGCCTGCAGGATGAGTTTAACGTTGGTTCAATAATCGAGAACGATGAGGCCAGGACGTTGATGGCCTCAATGGCTCTGAAATCATGCCAGGATACTCTGACTCGGCTGGAAGAGAAACAAGGGCAGTCTGCTGAAGACGCAAAGACTGAGCACCAGAAGATTGCTGATGCTCGCAGAAAACTGGAGAATGTCACGCATCCTGAAAGTCCAGAGGCAGTTTCAGGTAGTAAACAGTCCACTGTAGAGACACAAGATGAGCTCAGAAATACTGAAAGATTTAATGGATCACTTTCAATGACAGATATGGCAGAGAAGATAGATGAGCTTGTGCAAAAAGTTATAAGTTTAGAAACTGACTTTTCTTCTCAAACTGCCCATGTAAAGAGGTTGAGGACAGAAGCGGATGAGCTTCAGAAACAAGTCCTCAGCTTGGAAGCTGATAAGGCGGCGTTGATTGATGGCACAAACAGCTTAACCAAGAAGTTGCAGGAAAAATCACTGCAGGTTCTGGCTTCAGAAGACAATAATAACAACAAGGATGAGCCAGTCCATTCAGATATCATCACCTCACAGCTGCAGTCTTTTGATAGTCTGCCTGGCACTTCTCTAGCTGCAGTGAAGCCCGACGAGGATGGGTTCAATGCAGGCGACGGTGAGAAGCCGACATTTTGTTCAAAATGCCACGGGCAATTTAGACAAGTGGAAACAGTTGCAGAAGGCCATACAATGAAGCAAGAGGAGCCGGCTGATGCGAATATTGACCCATATAACAAAGCTGACAAACAAGCTTTGGTTCTGGAAGCTACTAAACAGGAGGAATCGCCACAGTCTCAGATAAGTCAGGGTCCAAAATCAACTGACATAACTGTCGGAGGAATGGCTTCAGGAGCAGTTGTGAACCATGTCGATGATGCATGTTGCCAAATGAAGGAAGCAGCAGATGAGGATGAGGTAAACTGGCAAGAGCTGTTTATGAACGGATTACAGGACAAAGATAAGGTCATTCTGAGGGAGTATACCAACACTCTTCGCAGCTATAAAGATCTGAAAAAGAAGCTCACCGAGGTAGAAAAGAAGAACAGCGACACCCTTCTGGAATTTGTATCACAGATCAGGGAGCTGAGATGTGCTGTTTCGAAAAAGGACGAGGAAATTCAGTCTCTGCGCCAGAAACTCAGCTTCTTGAAAGAGCATAATGATTTGGAAGAACAGCCCATCTCTGAATCAGCAGATGGTAAAACATCTGAGCATAAAGAAGAATTAGAGGAATTCACTGCAACAGAAAGCTCACAATTTCCCCCTGCGAGTAGTGTACCAGAAGATCAAGACAATGCAGATAATGATCGAGTCCTCAAGGAGATCTTAAGTAGTAAGAATTTTGCACTTTCGCCCATTGAGGAGAAGTTCAGGTCCAACATCGATGAATTACTTGAGGAGAACCTGAATTTCTGGTTAAGATTCAGCTCTGCTTTCCACCAGATACAGAAATTCCAGACAGAAGTGGAAGATTTGCAGGCTGAACTGGCTAAAATAGAAGATAAGAAGACCAAGAAGCAAGATGGAAGTTCTTCTAAACACCGCAATGTGAAATCAGATGTAGTGCCAATTTACAAGCATCTCAGTGAGATAAATACAGAAATATCCGTATGGCTCGAGCAAAGCGTTCTCCTCAAAGAAGAACTACAAAGCAGGTTCTCGTCCTTGTGCAATATTCAAGATGAAATATCAGCAGCCCTGGTGGCAGCCTGCGGAGCAATAGAATTATCCATGTTTACTAGTTATCAAGCAGCCAAGTTTCAAGGCGAGATACTGAACATGAAGCAAGAGAACAACAAGGTGGACGATGAGTTGCAGTCTGCCATAGATCATGCAACAAGAGACCAACTTGAGATAGAGAAAACTTTGGCCAAGTTGGATGAAGAATACAAAATCTCTGAAAGCAAGAATAGCCGTCCTAATCAGCCCCAGCTAACACACTCAGAGAGTAGAAACCGCGTCCCGCTCCAATCGTTCATCTTTGGAGTGAAACCAAAGAAGCAGAGGTATTCAATCTTCTCCGTCATGCACCCTGCAATGCTAAAGAGACACCATGATCTGAAAACAGGTCTATAGCAAACTCAAATGTTTCTGCAAGTTTTTTTTCAGTGTCATTTCTATTTAGTGTTCAAAGGTTTTATCGACCAGACCATTTACACAGGCAGATGTAGATTTTCCATTTTATTATCATGAACTTCAATTTTTCCGACAGCTACCCAAAACAAAAAATGCCCATTCATTCATAAATAAACGACCTGCTATGTGATCTTAAGTTCTATGTAAACTGCACCGCAACCCTCAAACCATTCTAGTTGTGTAAGCCGCAGACAATTAAGGAGCCTTCATTGCTCAAATTACTTTGGCTCCCCTTCTTATGGCAAGGAACAGACCTATGTGACCCATCAAATCCTGACCAAGAACATACAAAGAACCAAGGTGTTGCAGTATAACAACAGTGTATAACTATTTCATGCTACTCTCGAGTTTGCAGGAGAAGACAAAACATCAATATTTAAAATTTGCAAAAGTGGCTTAGTTTATAGAAAATGAAAACATTAACTGTTGATGCTTCAATTACCTGAGGATGGGCAACAACATCTTTGACTGTTCTTGCAATATGAGTTGGAACATCATAAGCAGCACAGCCGTGAGAATGCACCATCACATCTTCTAATGTACTCAGGAAATGACAACTTCTGGAAGATTTCTGGAGTATCAGGACAATTAGTATCAGGGATTGCTTATATGAGCCACTTTTGGTCAAAGAAACTCGGCATATATTTTCTGACTCATCTACCATTCTGAAAATCTTTTCATCTGGCTGCCGTGAAGCCTGTGAATTGAGCATGAATTTACAAAGTCAGGACCCATATGATGGTATACTAGACTTGATATTGTGCATGAATAACACGCACGAACAGGCACAATCGCAGAAGTAAGCCTCAATGACTAAAAGGGATGCAGCCCAACAATTAAGACAAGTAACTACTGTTGTTACTACTTCAAACAACTAGACTGACAAACTTCTGAGCAGAAATTAAAGAAGAGATGTATCAGTCCTAGGAGTAAACAAAACCCTAACATCAACTAAAAGTATCTATCTACTTCAGTGGAAGTAACAAATCTGTTACTCAAAATGACCAATCATCACTCAGCATCAAGAATTACTTCAGTTAACTGCATGAACCAGTGAGTAGAGCACAATACTTTTTCAGTTCTCAGAACAATTCAATTCAACCAATAGCATAACGCAACACATAAGTTTCAGAAACAAATATGCAGTGAGACTGATCTGTATAAGTACTGGAAAAAACAAATATTAACAGAGATGATAATGAAATTGGGCAACTTCTCCTCTCACGACCTTTCTACTTCTCCCACTCCCCTGTAAACCCTAATTTCTTCTCTAACTCTTCTTCTATTCTCATCTATTTCTCCACTCAACTGTCTGGTCCGCATCACCATCACGACACCCAAAATGTCAAGCAGATCCTCTGATCGGAACGCGAAACTAAACTGAAAACGCGATGATTCAACAAACGAAGATTGCGACACCATAACGAAGACAATGACTGATGAATTGACCAAATTGCCCCTGACAGCGGTCGTTACAATATTCCCGAGATTTGAATTGGTTTTTTTTCTCGGTTGAACCTACGCAGATCGAGCTCATTGAATCGAACCGTTTCGGAGCAATCAAACCGAGCGACCCGAAATAGTTCAGCCGTTGATGGATGAATTCAAAATCATGGATCAGAAATGCTCTGCGTGCTCATCGAAATCTGTCCAACATCTAGAACAGAGCATGTCTATGAAGATGGGTGGGAGAAAACCCACTCCGAATTTTACACTGACAATAATTCCAGTAAAGAAATGCAGCTTGAAGACTGTATCGTGTGCTGAATTTAAGCTCTGTTTATGTGCTGCTCTATAAGATCTGAATCATGTTGGATGTATTTCAACATAATAAGATGTTGGTCTGGCCAGGATGATGACATAGGTAAGTTTCAAAGGTGGTGGTGCAGGTCAGCTGAGCGTTAGCCAAGACGCAAAGTGGAGGCATGTAAACCAGATAAACCTGTGGCCTATATTAAACGCATCCGGATAGAGGGTTTAGGGTTATTTTCCAGAACGCGATCGTCGAGTCACAAAACGACAGTGAACTCCTCGAGATTTCATTATTTTGTAGCCACCAGAATAGGCAGTGAGCTTCCTCATCCTCCAACGGTTTTAGAGAGAACGGCATTGTAGTATCATGGCGATGGCAATGGCGCTTCGCAGGCTTTCATCTTCAGTCAACAAGCCTCTGCAACAACCCCTTCTCAATGCCGGCTCCATCTATCACATGGTACCACCTTTTCAGAAGCTGTTGGTTTCTTTCGATTCAGATGAGGAATAATTGCATGGATGATTTGATTTTGGTTTTGCAGACATCGTTGCCGAATGAGGCTGTGTACGAGAAGGAGAGATCTGGGGTTACTGTGAGTGTGTGTTTTCGTCAATTGATTTGATTGTGGGATTTAGATGTTTTTCTGACGTGGTGGGAAATGGGTGTTGTTGCAGTGGCCCAAGCAGCTCAATCAGCCGCTTGAGGTTGTGGATCCTGAAATTGCTGACATCATTGAGCTTGAGAAAGCCAGACAATGGAAGGTTTGTGGAAATTAATGGACATGGAATTTTCTAGGGCTTTTGCTTTGATCCCAATTTTTTGTTGGGAAGAAGAAGAAAAACAGTTTTTTTTTTTTTGGTTATTTGTGAAGGGTCTGGAACTGATACCCTCAGAAAACTTCACTTCTCTTTCGGTGATGCAAGCTGTTGGATCTGTCATGACCAACAAATACAGTGAAGGTTACCCTGGAGCTCGATACTATGGTGGAAACGAGTACCGAATTCTTCTCCAGCTGTTTATCCGTCTGTTATACTACAACTTATCTTGCAGTGACTGAAATTTTCTTGTTTCAGGTACATTGATATGGCCGAGACCCTTTGCCAAAAGCGTGCGTTGGAAGCATTTCGCTTGGATCCTGCCAAATGGGGAGGTTCGCATAAGAAATCCATGTGTCTCTTGGCAACACATTCACTCAGTTGTCTCCTAAAGTGTCATTTTTAGCAGCAAGAACAACCTCTGATATACCTTAAACAGCTCCATACTAGTTTGTAGATAAGAAGATAGATAACCATTCTTTTGTTTGTATTTTGTAGTGAATGTGCAGCCGCTCTCAGGCTCTCCTTCGAATTTCCAAGTCTATACCGCATTGCTCAAGCCACATGATAGAATCATGGCGCTTGATCTACCTCATGGTGGACATCTTTCTCACGGTTATCAGGTACTTATCTGCTTCATCACTCAAATAAAATGTGGAGCAATGTTTTACTCAGCCAGGATTCACATGCTCTTATTCTGCTGCTGGTTTACTGTTGTGCAGACTGATACTAAGAAGATATCCGCAGTGTCTATATTTTTTGAGACCATGCCATACAGATTAAACGAAGGCACCGGATATATTGATTATGATCAGGTACACCATACATTCACATTTCGTGCAGTTTACCAAGTTTACAGCTTTTTTTTGTAATGTAGATGGAAAAGAGTGCGACGCTTTTCAGACCAAAACTTATAGTTGCGGGTGCTAGTGCTTATGCCCGACTGTATGACTATGCACGTATCCGCAAGGTAAATTTGCTCAAGTAATCTTTCTAAGTTACAGCAGAATGAAGCTCTTCTCTCCGTGTTTTTATTGTCTGAAAGTTATGTGCATGCGGCAGGTCTGTGACAAGCAAAAAGCCATCATGTTGGCAGATATGGCTCACATTAGCGGATTGGTTGCAGCTGATGTGATCCCATCTCCTTTTGAGTACGCTGACGTGGTAACGACCACCACTCATAAATCTCTCCGAGGACCTCGTGGAGCAATGATTTTCTTCAGAAAGGGGCTGAAAGAAGTGACCAAACAAGGGCAAGAAGTAAGTTTAATTGACACAGAAGAATTCATGTTTTTGAATCAAATAATTTGGAAAAGTTTCAAATATTTTTTACCTCTTTTCTTGAAGGTATTTTATGACTATGAAGACAAAATAAATCAGGCTGTTTTTCCTGGTCTTCAAGGAGGTCCACACAATCACACCATAACCGGCTTAGCAGTCGCCTTGAAGCAGGTTTCAGTTCACTGATTTAAGATTTTTCTCTGAACTTCTAAACTTCCACATAATTGCATCTCAGTGTTGTGATTTGATTGTCTTTCTGCTGCAGGCCACCACGCCGGAGTACAAAGCATACCAAGTGCAAGTTCTCAGTAACTGTTCGAAGTTTGCCGACGTAAGCGTCAAAATAATGTCTGTTGATATTTCATTTTTGATGGTTGTGATGTTCATTTCTCGAGCTGCTCAAATAATTTTCATCCCTTGCAAGCAACGGTTTTGCTGATGAGCGCGTAAATAACATGTCCACTTTCAAACTTTTGCAGACTTTGGTGAAGCATGGATATGACCTGGTGTCTGGTGGAACTGAGAATCACTTGGTTTTGGTTAATCTGAAGAACAAGGTACTGACACCAGTAAATTCGATCAGTCTCAAGAAAAGTCCATAGGTGAATAAAGTAGGTCATGGTGGCTCTAAATGTCATCCAACCATTGCAGGGCATCGACGGATCCAGAGTTGAAAAGGTGTTGGAAGCTGTTCACATTGCAGCCAACAAAAACACAGTGCCTGGAGATATATCTGCCATGGTTCCCGGTGGCATCAGAATGGGTAGATATAGATACCTCAAGTCGCTATCTTCCTTATCTAACTGGTTCAGTCAAGTAAGGAGTCGATGTAAATTTGGCATTCAGGTACCCCAGCTCTTACATCCAGGGGATTCATCGAAGAGGACTTTGCTAAAGTTGCTGACTTTTTTGATGCTGCTGTTAAACTGGCTCTGAAGGTCAAGGCTGCAGCAAAAGGTTGTAAAATATATCCAGTCTCATCTTCAGTTTACATAAAAAAAGTCCAGTGTTGGGAAACTCAGGAAGGATCAAGGCTATTTGTTTTCTTTGTGATGCAGGAACAAAACTGAAAGACTTCGTGGCAACCATGGAAAGTTCCCCCTTCCCATCTGAGATTGCGAAGCTTAAACATGAGGTTGTGGAGTACGCAAAGCAATTCCCAACAATAGGGTTTGAGAAATCATCCATGAAATACAAGAACTGAAAAGCATCAGCAGCTTTACTCTCTGTAAATTTTAAGTAACAGTTGTGGGAGGGAGCATCATGCCAAGTCATGTAGTTGCTTGTGTATCTCCTTTTGGATTTCTGTGGCTGAAAGCTTCTCCATAAACTTGGGATGTCAAGTTAAATTCCTTGGAACCTGCATGCATCATCAGAGACCTCCCCCACCATCTACTTTGCTCTAACCATTTTAGGGCATATGCAGCGATTTTCTTCTACAGAAAGTTCTGCACCAGCAATTTCTCCCTTCGTCAAGCAATTTCTTCTTCGGCGTAGCAAATCTCAGCAATTGCATCGCTTTCTCGACCAACAATCCTCTGAAAAAGTTTTTCATTTTTAAACATTCCTTCTTATCGAACAATTACCGCCCACAAATTGAAGCAATGGCTTGCTGATTGCTCAAGCTATTGCTCCTGGAGAAATCGACCAATGCACCGAACAATTTCGTCTTATCCAGCCTCTGAAGACATTCTTTGCAATCTGACTGACCTCAGCTCTTCTCTTCCACTTCATCATCAGAAAGATTCAACCTTTTGAAACGAATCTCAAGACATGTTCGACACATCCCCCGACACCAAAAGCCATACATAGATAGGATATGCTCCACGTCCTTTCCCCAAACTGGTATGCGGATGCCATCCCTCTTCTTCGATTAGGGTTTTAAAATGCAGCCTAAGCCTCCCAAGTGTGGATACGATACGACAAGTCAAACCAGCAAGCAAGAGAAGCTCTAGCCGAGCATTTTAAAGTCTCCTTTTTGATGATGCTTCAAGTTGATATCTTGACCAAACTTAGAGGAGCTCCACTGTCATCTGCATTGTGGATTCACCACTTTATGGTAAGGGGTCATGAAATCAATTGCAGTATGCTATGGTGTTTTTACAGAATCTATGATTTCTGAGTGATGATTTTGAGTTCATTGGATGAAGAAGAGTAAAGCAAACTTCTCCCAAAAGAAAATATTTTTTCCTTGTACTTTAAGTGTGGACTTGTGTGGAAATTCTTATACTTGCATCAACTTCAAAGCCAAGCTATATATCCCACAAAACCCACTTGGGATTTAAGACCTTCTGATCTGCATATATAAATTAAAACCGCTTCTTATCGAAAATCAGACAGCAAACTAAGCTCAAGGACCTGGCAACATGGATAAGTGTTTACTGCTTTTCTTGCTTGGTCTGTTGCTTGTAGTTCAAGGAGTTAGGCAAGAAGGTGGCGCAGAAGAACTTGACAGTTTTGAGATAGAAGATGACTATGAAATGGATCTTTCCGATGATACTGTATCTTGGGAAAGCCAGAGAGGAGGGAAGGTTTTGGTAAATGTAGATTCATTTGGGGCTGCTGGAGATGGAGTTTCTGATGACACTGAGGTGAATATATCTTTTCTAGCTTCTTTTTAATGGATGTGCAAATTTGTAAATCATGTGGCTTTGGTCTCATCTTGTGTTGATTTCTTTAGGCCTTTGCGAAAGCTTGGGATCAAGCCTGCTCTACTCCAAAGTCCGTTCTCCTGGTTCCCCCTCGACGTACTTATCTGGTGAATGCAACTAGATTTAAAGGACCGTGTGCGGGCAAATTGATTGTCCAGGTGAGTTTTTTCAATTTTCAGAGGTTTGGGTAGCAATATTTGAATTTCTGACTTGCTGGTAACTTATTCAGATTGATGGAACAATCATAGCTCCAGATGATCCCAGTGATTGGGATCCAAAAAATCCTCGAACTTGGCTTGACTTCTCTAAACTAAAAGGTGTTATCTTCCAAGGGACCGGCGTTATCGATGGCTCAGGTAGCAAATGGTGGGCAGCATCCTGCAAGAGGAACAAGACTAATGTAATATCTCAACCGGTTTTGTTTTCTTCCATAAATGGCTGGTTAGCCAAATTCCTAGTATTGCAGACAGGCTGATGTTTTTTTTTTTTTCCTCTCTTATGGTTTTTTTGCAGCCCTGCGTCGGTGCCCCATCGGTAAATTTTCATTTTGCAAGTTTGCAAGTTTGATGCTGATGTCAGATTCAAGGGAAAAAAATTAACTTGATTCCAATGTCCAGGCATTTACTATAGATTCAAGCTCAGCCATCAGGGTGAAAGGCCTCACATTCCGGAATAGCCAACAGATGCATTTTGTGATCTCTCGTTGCAGCGCGGTGCGTATTTCTCAGGTCTCAGTCTCAGCTCCTGGAGACAGTCCCAACACTGATGGTATCCATATCTCCGGTTCGACTAGTGTTGTGGTTGAAAACAGCAAAATAGGAACAGGTGTGATTTTGAATTCTCAGTAGATTGAAATAAAAAGATAGGAAAGCTGTATCTGACAGGGTTTTGAATTTTCAGGAGATGACTGCATCTCCATAGTTAATGCTAGCTCAAGCATCAAAATGAAGAACATACACTGCGGCCCAGGTCATGGAATCAGGTATGAGAATAGCAAACATGAATTTTTTGATTTCTGTCTGTCCCGGTGATCTCATCATTTTGCAGCATTGGAAGCCTTGGCAAGGATAACTCTACTGGAATAGTTACGAAGATAGTCGTAGACACGGCATTTCTCAGAGAGACTACAAATGGACTCAGAATAAAGACATGGCAGGTAATTTCCCAAATGTTGATTCATTGCTGGATTCTATGGCAGGATAAGGCTTAAGTTCTGGAACAAACTTGGGATGCAGGGAGGATCTGGATATGTGCGATCTGTGCGGTTTGAGAACGTGAAGATGGAAGATGTGGCAAACCCGATTATAATCGATCAGTTTTACTGTGATTCTCCAAAATCATGTCAGAACCTGGTAAGAGTTTTAAGCCATTGTCAAGTGTTGCCTTGGTTTTGGAAACAAGTGGTTGCTGACATGGTGCAGTTTCTCCTCAGACAACTGCGGTGAAGATAAGCCAGATAATGTACAGGAACATAAGCGGAACTAGCAAAAGTGACAATGCCATGAAATTCGCTTGCAGCGACACGGTGCCTTGTAACAATATCGTACTGACAAACATCAACCTGGAGAAGCAGGATGGAACTGCAGAGGTGTACTGCAACTCTGCTCAGGGATTTAACTATGGGATGGTCCATCCTTCTGCAGATTGCTTGACTTCCTCTGTCAAGGACACTGATGATTATGAGCTGCCGGAACCCGGTTGGGATTACGAGGATGATATTGTCCACACGGAACTGTGATTAGCTGACTATACACATAGTGAACAGAGATGTAGAGGGCATATATAGATGAGCTTTCTTGGAGGTCTGTTGATTAAAATACAAAATGATGACGTCAGCTGTCATCCTATAGCAGGCCTTGTTCTTTTCTCAACTGAAAACACAAACTAAAAAACTTGTATTCTACTTCAACTGTTTTGTTTAAATACACAACTTCATTTTCTTTGGAGGATAGCACAACCATCAGTGATAAGACAATCTTTCTTTCATGAGAAGCACAAGTGCTGGATAAGACTTCATCTTTGTGGGCACAGTAAACTATAATACTTGAGCTGGGAAGTGCGATGCTCAATGAAGGTGTTTAACCATGTAAGGGCCATCCAGCTCGTATCCCAACTTCCTGTAATAATGTCGAGTTCCTACTCCTGATATAACAGCTAACTTTGTCGATCTATGCTCTCTAGAAGCTATCCTTTCTGCTTCTTCCATCAGGAGAGTGCCATAGCCCTGTAAACGATAATGACGTGTAAGTATGTATTGTCCATAGACATGCCGAGGAGCACTTGCTACAAACTCTAAGTAGGTGTTAAAGAAAGGTTAGACACGTTGAGGAACTGATACAGTGAAGTACCTGATGTTGCAGTTTTTCCGTATCACGTCCGTGGACTGGAACAGCAGTTCCATAGACATGAAGCTCGCGAACAATGGAGCACTTACCCATAAGTTCCGGACAAGTGGTATTCCGGCCACATTTTCGCAGACGCAATAGACCCACTAAAATATCCTGTTTCCAATTAATTTGATTTAGAAAACAAGTTTATTACACTTGGAGTTGCAGCTGCGCTGATCTTAAAAAGGCAGACAACACCGAATTGGATGACTGAGACCACATTTTTCTTGCATCATGCAAATGATAATTGAACCAACAGTGAATCATTTTTTCTGAGTATCTTCCTTCAATATTTCATAAACAAACAAACTATAGGTGAATGCAATAGCACAATATAGAATCAGATCTGAGAGAATACGAGGGCCATAAATTTAAGAAGAATAGTAATACCTGCCGTGTATCTTCGTAAGACAAAAATGTCTCCCAACCTTCATTTGCAGTATAATCTCTTCGCACAAGCTCAACTTCTTCAGGTTTTATTTGGTGGTGAATGTCCTAAGTTAATAAGGGAAAAGTTTTAGCTTCACGAAATTTGAATTGCAGCAATTTGTTTATTATGTTCTGATTAATGAAGTTATAAGAAGAACCTGGATTCCAGCTTCACGTGTTCTAACGTCGCGACATTTTAATCCAAGGTCGTCCATTCGAGCTAAAGCAAGTTCCCGGAGATTACCTTTCTCAACACCGGAAGTAACCAAGGGCATAGGAATATCTCTCTGAACCCTATATACACGTGTCCAGGGAGGAACCATGGCTAGAATCCTTGCCACAATGTCCACCAGCTGTTCGGGTGGGTAATTTCTGTACCTGAACAATGAAGTGATTGTGGCTTAAATGTTTTTCTTACAAAAGGAGCAGTCTTGCCTTTCAACATTGTACATTTACCTACTTATAATCTTGGAAATCAAGTTCTACCTGCCGGTTTTCCAAAGCTCGTAGAGCCCCGTGCCACGGATTACGAGTGTAGGATAAATTTTTAGCCCATCAGCTCTAAATAAAGGGCTTTCAAAGAATTCTTTGAAACTTTCCAGGTCCCTCTCTACACCAACATTTGGAAGATCGGGCATCATATGAGTGACAACCTATAAAACCAAATGAAGATCGAGATAGGAAACAAATATTTTTGAGGGCAATCCAGGAAGTGTTTTATTCAATATAAGATAAAAAATGACTCAGCGTTCAAATAAAATCTAAACATCAGTATAAAAATCAGGTTATTGTGCTAGACAGATTACCTTGAATCCAGCATCCTTGGCTAAGCAAAAACAATCAGCCACTGCTGCAACTGTGTGTCCTCTATTAGTATCACGCGCAACATCTTCATATGTGCTTTGAACTCCAATCTCCAGGCGTGTGCAACCGTAAGAGAGCATTTGCCGCAAATGAGGTCCAAGGCAATAATCTGGCCTTCTGAAAAGTTGTGAGAAAATACTTTCAACTTAAATTATTTCATCAACTAATAGAAGCGCTTTGAATGTGTAAGTACAGAAAGAGCCAAATAACCGAATTCTAAACTACACCACTCAGCAAAGTCAGACAGCGCAACTATGAGTATAGCAAAAAACTCACGTCTCAATTGTCATGCCGATACACTTAGTAGCACCATGCTCAGAGTAAGCAACTGCCTCCTCGACACTGGCAGAAGTGTGTCCAGATAAAGCATCATGGAGATTCCTTACAAAATAGTCACGGTAATCTGAAGGTAACGACATGAATGTCCCACCCATTAAGATAAACTCCACCTGGGAAACGAAGTAGACACACAAGTCTGAAGAACTTTTTAACTTCTGACACATACTCATCAAAATAGCTAAAGTTGAGGTCTTGACAGATGAGGAAGTCAAACCTTGTCAACACTATGACCAAGCCGCTTCAATTGATCTATTCTGCTCCTGGCCTGGACATATGGATTATATCTGCATCATAAGCGAATAGGGGGAAATCATCCAAGTACCAAAGAAAAAAAGCTTTCTAGCTGAAATCATTGTCTAGTAATATGCATGTCCTTAAAAAACTAACAAGTCTATAAAGGTGAAAACTTGAATAAGCCGAAAAAAAATAAAAGCCCTACCTTGCACGAATTGCTCGCATACTAGTAGGCTCATAGCCAGTATAGGATTGAGTACTGTACTCAAAATCGGAGTCAGGTCCACCAGGGCAATACACACAGATGTTCCCTGTAGTGGCTATATGGGGACACCTATGAGGCTTGGACATTACCGCCACAACAGCTATCCCAGAAGCCGTCCGAACCGGCTTGGCTCGGAGTCGAGGCAGAAGCGACTCGCGGTCCGAGTCCGGCAAGGCGGCAATCATCTCGACGAGCTTTGGCGCACGTGATAGACCATACTTCCTGCAAGCGGCGGATTTGAGAGCGTTTAGGTCGACAGTTTGGTTAGCGCGAGAAAGCTCCACCATCGAGCTGACGATCTCCGCTATTGCCCGGACTCGAGCCTCTTCCTCGCTCAGGCCGTGATTCACCACTCCGCCTCTCCCGGGTCGGGGCTGTTTTCGTGGGTCGGGGGAGATCACTGCCGCTGCCGCCATTGCTTTGCCGAGTTGAGTTCTGAGGGTTTCAACCGCCGAGCAGAGGAGAAGAAATAAAACGCAGGATTCAAGCTGCATCAAAACGCCGCGTTTTGATAAGAAAGTCACACTTCCTGCAAACAAAAAAAGCTGCCCTTTTTTAGGACAACATAAACTCCGAGTGGAACTTAAATTGTGAGGCACTTGTCCGTAAACATGGCAACTACCAGGCAGCTCTTTCCATCATTTAGAGAGCCATGATCAAACCTTCTGTTATTTAATCTGTAGAAAAAAAACAAAAATCTTCAATCCAAACACCAATACTGGTAATTGGTTTTCTTGGGGTGAGCTGAAGTTTGAAAAGACAGAAATTGAAGAAAGGGAGGAGAGGAATAAAATACTGAAAGTTCCCATCTTGAAATCTGCTGCTGCCATGTGGTGAGCTCAGGTATCTGCACATGCCTTTCTCCCGTTTCCAAGCTCACAGGCTTTGAAAACTTAGGTTTTGCAACTTCCAAGAGAATCAAATGCAGAGGAAAAACATGGAGTTGCAGTTTTGTAATTTAGGAACACTTAGGGAATTGGTCTTTAAACTATGTGATGTGAAAAACAAGGATAAAGGAAAGCTCATTTTTCATTTCTATATTCCCTCACTCAGACCTGCTTCCAGCACTTCAACCAGCTCATCTCCAGGCTCTCTACAGCTAACCTGGATCTCAAACCTACCCACACTCCTCTTATAAACTTACTTAAGAGCAAGGCTCTTGTGCTACCCACTTCTTATACCTTCTTCTTCTGGGTCATACTTTCACTCAACTATTGTTCATATGGACCAGATCTGTAGTTGGAGATCATACTAGTGTGCACTTGCAGTTAGCATAAGATAAGTAGTTGCAGGTCTCTGAGATGTGGTTCAGCACCACCAAAATAGCTTCCTCTCATTGCCTGGTCTCTAGACCTTCAATTCTTTCCAAGTGTATATTTCCAGGCTTGGGTTTGATGCTGGCAATAACTGCTGGGTCTTTCAGCCTAGGTTACATCTTCATCACTTCAATGCTTCTGATTGTGTACACTGTTTACTTCATCTTGATCTCCAGTTCAAACCCAAAAGAGTGTACACCAAATTATGAGGAAGAAGAAGGATGTTCAGGCCCGAAAGAAGAGGTTGCTGAGAGAGTTGCAGAATTAGTAGTAGCAGACAAGGGAGTGTTTCAGATCCATGAGCAGATAATACAAGGCCAAGAAGCCTATGGCAGCATGCATAGAGCTCTCAACTACTTGGCCACAATATCAGAAAACAAAAGCGCTGGTGATGATGATGATGATGATGAACAATGCATAACTACAAGTGAGGATGATGAAAATGGATGTGAGGAAAATGTGGCCAGAAGCTCATTATCCTCTGAAGATGATGGGTCTATTTCTGATGAAGATACACTGATAGAAATAGAAATCCCTACAGGTCACTACTTGAGTCCCAAAGAGCTGGAACATCACAAGCTCAACTCAAAGCATAAAGTACCAGACAGCTACTCCTGCACCAGGCAAGAACCAAGGTGGATGGAGATGTTATCAGAAGCAAATAATGAACTATCAACTGAAGAAGATAATTTGATAGAGATTGATATCTCCGTAGGATCCATCATGTGTCCCAGGTTTGAGATTCAAGCATAAATTACCAGCACTTTCTCTGTTCTTTCATTCCTAAAGCTTTGTATTTTTAGCTTTTTTGATCCTATGGTGGATTTTCTAGATGGGTGCTTTGACTTGTAGGGCTGAAAGGACCTGAACATTGGATTTACCATAAAACCCTTTTGCCAAATCAAACGTCCATTTTATTTGAAGTAGACAAATGGAGCTTTTTACCTGAATTTTAGTTGATCTTCTTTCCCTTCACATCAAACTCAGGAGTGAAGAAGAATATATCATCAAGCCTATCATTACTTGGGGAGTTTCCACCATACACTAGCAGACCCTCCACTCCATCCCTCTTCCCAGCTGCAAAAGCACACCAACCTCTCGGCCCCGGATGCTCTCCAGAACCACCCGCATCGTGGCATTTCTTCCACTCCAACGTCTCGGTGTCGAGTGCATAAACCTCGCCGGAGAACATTCCTGCGCCAAGATGACCTTGATCACTAGGATCAATCTCTCCTCCATAGATAAATATGTACTTCCCAATCACAGCACTTGAGAAAACACTCCTAGCACTAGGCTTCTCCTCCCCTTTGGTTTCAACTTGGGTCCAGTTTTTACGGGTCGGGTCAAAGCAATGGACATCGTCCATCTCCATACCCGCAAACCCATACACGACCCATAGCTTTTGGGCCGCGACAACAAGCCCAGGCCCACCACGGCCCTTGCAGCTCTCTCCAGCGCTCGGGAACTCCACCCACTTCTTCTCCGCCGAGTCGAACGCCGCGAGGTCGTTCAGCCGCCCGGCGACGCCGCATCCACCGAACACGTACACGAACCTATCATCAGCCGTCATCGAGTGATAGCTCCTGTGCGGAGGCCCCAATCCGTAGATTTGAGTCCAGACGCTGGACCGCGTGTCGAAGGCGTAGAGCTCGTCGAGCTCCTTATGCTCAGCGTCCCGGCCACCGAAGACGTAGATGGTATCTCCCACAGCCGCCATCGTTACGCCGACGCGAGGCGGAGGAACCTCGCCGGAGGCTTCAGCGATGGACCAGGTGAGGGAGTGGAGGTCGAAGACGTGGAGGTGGTTGTCGACTGGGACTCGTGGCTTGTACTCGCCGCCGAAGACGTAGGCCTTGTGGCCGACTAGGGCAATTGCATGCGAGCTTCGCGCTCCTGGTGACGCCCCCTGCTGCTCGAGCTACGCAAAAATCGCAGAAACAATTTCAATTCAACTCAATTTCTAGGGCTTGGTTATGTAACTTTCTAAAACGATTCAATTTCTGCAGAATTAAACAACCCTGAGCCTAAATTGACGATCAATTTGACACGAAAAAGGGGACCAGGAATGAAGATCCAACCTTGAGCCACTTGCCATGGATCTCAGCCATCGTCAACGGCTGTGTCGATTTCGGAGATGAATGAAACTGATCCAAGTTCTGGGTGAGTTTTATACACTTTTAGTGGTGAATAAAATGAACATAATTTAGTGAATAAAAGTTGTAAAGATATCAATCATTGATTTCATGAAGCGTTGAGCATGCCTTAAACTTTTGCTGACAAAACCAGTTGGGTAAAGTGGAAAATTTATAAACCTGAAAATGACAATGGAGAGTTCACCATCACCACTCGTGACCTGCCTCAGGTCAAGACAGTTTCAGTCATCCGCCAATAAAAAAAGAAAGTTGCTGTCTTGCTATTTGTGACAATCTCAAATGAAAAAAGGCACTAAAGAAATTCTTAATGTATCAGGATACAGAATTTGGAGCCAGTATACATGAGGCTATAATATGTGGGTTTTTGAAGTGTCACATGATGCCTGCCTGGGGTTGGTCAGAGCAGGAATGGCAACAAGGCTGTAAGGGGTACTGTTACTGGATGACGACGCATGTAGCTGAATAACGGAACTGAAGCTGAGGAGAAGTTGTTGTATGGAAGATAAGCATAGGGGTTTTGAGGCGGTGGTATGTAGTTGTAAGGCATCTGGGGCGAGGAGTTCTGGCAGTACTGAACAGGTGCTGGCGGGCAGTTTGCAGGAGCTGGTGGCGGTGGAGGGGCTTGAGAATGGCATGGATGTTGACAATTCGAGCAGTTCATGCAAGTGATTGTTGCTATGCCTCCATCACCTGGTACTTCCTGTGCTTGGCTGGATGAAAAATCTGAGATGAACAACAGCAGGATTGATATCAGGAAGAGAAACAATCTTGGTAAAGACATGGGAAAAGTGACACAAAGCTGCTGGTGACTTTCTTCAATCTTGACATAGTTTTTATACATTTCATCTTAAATTCTGAGTTTGATGACACATAACTAGCCTACCCCATGTGGCACAAAACCAGGGCTGGAAGCGGTGACCTTATGCAAGGACTGGACGTAGTTCCAAACACATTTACTGATGCTGTGCATGCCAAGGTGACCTCAGACTCTATCCCGAGTTTCATACAGCCTCCTCGTACATCAAATCAATTATGTAGTTAAAAAATAGTATCAAAAAGAATCTGGAGATCTGATAGCTATCCCCTTGCTTGTCTCAGCCTCGACTTCTTTTCTAGTATTTTTACCTTATTCAGGGTTAATGGTGTTCTTTTTACAAATTGGCCCCTTATTTTCTTTTCTTACAAATTAGCCCTTTAGTATCTTTTTTTACAAATTCCCCCTTAGGTTTCTTTACTTACAGATTTGCCCGTTAGTTTTATTTATTACAAATTGGCACCCTTAGTTTTCTTTCATTACCAAATGGGCGAATTTGGTTCGTTGTGTGATCGCTGGCAAAACAAAGACACAAACCAAAGGTTCGAATTGAATCATCGGCCCGACCGCAAATTATAACCCAAACGGATAAACCTTTTTTTCCCTCTTTGCTGTCGTCTTCTCCTCTTATAATTATTATTTATTTGTTTTTCGGGTTGGGGGGTAGAAAAGGAGCTGAGCGATTCAAGGAGAGAGGAGACTTTTCCATTTGATATCTCAGATTTCTTCTCTCTCGTCGCTCGCTGCAATGGCGGTAATGATTCCCTAATTCCGTCATCGGAATCCTCTTCACTTGATTTTCTCGCAATGTTTTTTTACCTCGTACAACTTGGTGCTGCATCTTTGAAATCTAGGTTTTGGTTTTGGTTTTGTTCTGTTGTGTGTATTGTATCTGTTTGTTTCTGGTACGTTGTCGTCCATATGGTGGTAGTTTTTGATCTGCTGACGCTAGGCTTGTATTTGGAACTTCCGTGTCTGTTACTTTGAAAGAATTTGTGTATACATAGAATCATAGACCGTTTGTGTTAGGACCTGGCAATTGCGCTGCCATTCTGGTCTGTAGATTCGGCTTCTGTTACTGTGTAATTTCTTTTATTTTATAAAAAGTTTAGTTTTTGCATTTAGCTACACATGATTTGCGACTTAAAAGCATCCTCTTTTATATGTCTCTTGTAGGATACAGGTCGGCCACTGCCTAAGTTTGGTGAATGGGATGTTAACGACCCAGCCTCTTCGGAGGGATTTACAGTGATCTTCAACAAAGCTAGAAATGAGAAAAAGACTGGTGGGAAGCCAGACTCTCCTGATAATAACAAAGTTAAGACTAAACACGCAGCGCAACTTGGAAAATCTCCATCTGTAAGTCATTTTTCAGATTTGTTAGATGCTTCTGCTGAGGTTTTATCTGTAAGTGTAACTGAGGGAATTATGTGCTAATTGTATGGCTCAGTCATCATAACATTACAGTCACCTAAATTGGATGATAAAAACAGAAGACATGGGAAATCATCTCTACTGCTATGGAACCATATTCTAGTATCATCGAAGGCTTGATGTTTTTCTTTTGGGTAATGGTTATGGATTGATGATTCGCAGAGAACCTGTTTTTCCGCCCCCAATTTCAGTTGTCTCCCCGAGCAGAAGCAAATTTATAACCACGATGGCTATAATATTTTGTATTTTTTTTGAAAGCCGCCGTCTTTTGAAAACCCTATTTTAGAAAATACACACCTTGAAGTTTTGCTTAGAAAATGCCATCTTTTTGGAAAAGGCCGTTTTCCAAAAACATCGATTTTATGAAAGAAAGTGAACAATTGGCTGCTCCATGGTGTCCACATGTCAACCGCTCATGCCAAACGCGGCATTAACAAAAGGCACCTTTTCCATGGCTTTCATTAAACATCAAGCTTTTATTTGAATAGAAAGCTGCCTTTGGGAAAGGTGGCTTTCCAAAATTTATCATCCTACAAGGCAGTCATCTAGACGATGATTGTACAGGTAAAATCAATTTTTTTTGGGAAGCTGCTTTTGGCTGCTTTCCAAAAGGATGGCAGTTTCTAAACAATACTTTAAGGTATATCTTTTCTAAAACTCGATTTTCAAAAGATGACAGTTTTCAAATATTTCCATTACTGACTTTCTGTAATTAGAGAACATGACATTATTTTGGGTGATCAAATATCATGTGTGTAACTATCTTAAACCTTTATCTGAAAATCTGTGCTCTACTCTGTAGTTGATGTTTCAGATAACACTTCATGTATTTGTTTTTAACATGTTACAACTGGGTCAAACATTTATTATACTAATTTGGATATAGCAAGACAGCAATTAGCATAGAGAAATTAGAAAGAAATGTGTTAGTCAGTGATCTGTCTGCTAGGACTTGGGCCTCTTCAAGGAAACCCTATTCATGGTCTTTACCTGAAACAGATACATTTTATGCTTACTATGTTGGTTTCTTGGTTTTTCAGGTTCTAGAATTGATTATGCATGATAGGATCAATGTAAATGTTTTTTATATAGAATTGACTAAAGGGCTAATTAGTAGCTTACAAATTGTATCAGTTATTAAATTTTCATCCAGTTCTTTCACCTATTTCCATTAGCTAAGACTTATCAGAAGCTCTTATATGCCCCCTACTCTATCTCTAATATGATTGGCTTAATTTGCAGAAGAAACGGTTCTGCTGCATCCAGTGAAGCTCTTGTGTAGACAGGAAACGAATATGTGTGTATGCCCATCCCTTAAACTGTAATACCCAAGAAGACTGGAGCTGTAGCCCGAAGCTGTGATGGATCCTGCTGGAATCATTTTGTTGTGATTTGATATTGATTACAGAATGTGAGATTAGGGGAGGATTATAATGATGAAAAGATAAATAAAGTACATATAAACACTGCTACTTTGCTATTTTGTTCAGATGTTTTATCTAGTAGGAGTTTGTGGTTGGGCTTGTATCATGTTTGTTTTGTTTGGCATCATGAAGGTTTGTTCAACATTTTGCTTATGTTTCCTTCTCAGCAAATTCCTAAACTCGTGTGTGGTCATGTATTGTGTTTACCCTGAGAAATCAGATGACATATCTCCACCCATTTGACAGATGAAACAAAACAAGGCTTTCAGTTGATATAAATAAACAAAATAATGCATGCACCTTCACATACGCAAACAAATTGATGCTTTATTCAAAAATGTGTGCATCCTGGAAATAGTCTTTGTAATTAATGGCTACTAAAGTTACAAAGCATGGCATGGAAATTGATTTGGGGCTATCATATTAGTATGCCTCTGCCTTTTACAATATACTCGCAGTTTGCACTTCACTGATCTCGAATCACTGTGATATGTCTTCGCCAAAAAGTTCAGCGATTCCAAGTCCAGGATTATTTCTTTTCACTAGTGACTCCCCCACCAAAACCTGCAGAGGTGGGGAAGCAAAGTTTATAACATGTGTATGCTCGACTTTATCGATATCTAATTGTATGGCAAATCTACAAAGCCAGACAACCCAACATTGTCCATAACGAATTTATCAATCTACTATATATATGACTAATCAATACATTTCTGAGCTTTTGGAGGTTTCAGAAATATGCACCATTCCATCTACACTATCAGGATATGTTTCATCTTCTGATTATTTTATAAGACAGGAATGGAGTAAAGAGGCTTACAGCTCTAACTCCAGCTTCTTGAACAAATGCAATATCATCCGGAGTAAACAGACCAGATTCTCCTACAACCTGACGCAATCATTCATCTTGGTTCATGAGAACTCACATAAGATGCAGGTAGACCTTGAACGAATATGAAAACCCAATGTCTTGCAATTTTCAGTGGGACGGGAAACAAATTGATACTGGGGTCACTTACAATAATGTCCTTTTCATGTATCTTTTGCCCACGCTCTCCTTGAAGTAGTTTTTTCGTGTTGTTGATATCAACTTCAAATGTTGCTGTCATCAATCAATTGTACAATTATGAGCAACAGCTGAGACTAAGTACCACGAGCAATCATATTGAAAAGTGACATCACCTAGGTTTCTGTTGTTTATTCCAATAATCTCAACGCCCTCTATTTCAAGAACACGATCCATTTCCCTCTCATCATGCACCTGAAGGATGAAAACAACATATATGATCACATCAATGTTAATTGGAGGAGGAAAACTTAACAAAGGAACTAATAGCCGAAACCTTAAATAATTATAGATATAATCATCAGTTTTATCAAGATGTTGCGTCGTACAGAAATTCGCAGAGTGTCATCACTCATCACATATCTAATTTACATAAAGACAAAAGATAGAATTAATGTGTCTGATGTAAAAAGTAAAAACTGCAGTGTCTAGAAGACAGATATGGTGACCTGTTTATCAAGTAACTGCAAATCAAAGAATTCTAGCCGCAGATAATTTCAGGAGCACTATTGAAAGCACTGTAAGTACCTCAATGATAGCCGCCAATCCAAGAGTCTTACAGATTTTAGTCATGTAACTAATATCAAGATCAGGTAAAACCGCAGCAATCAAAAGGATAGCATCTGCTCCTTTGGATCGAGCATAGAAGATTTGCCACACGTCTATGATAAATTCTTTGCACAAAAGTGGGCACTGCATTAAGTTTTATTGTTAATTCCAGGTAAGTTATTACACATAAATTATTGTTTGCATGAATCCTATTGTCAGTAGAATCATATGAAGGAGACTAAACCTTTACTCCAGCATTTCTTATAGCTTCCAGATTCTCGAAGCTTCCCTGAAGAGTTGGACATGATATTGTCAGCATTCATAGACTCAGAAGCAAATAATACAAAGCTGAATTCATCTGCATACCTTAAAGAATTTCTCATCTGTCAAAACACTGAGGCAAGCTGCTCCACCTTTCTCATAAGCTTTCGCAATCTCAACCTTTCAAGATAAAAATAAGAAACTGATTAACTTTAGACCATACAAAATGTAATCCGTATCTTAAGCAAGCCCAAGCATCTTGACATTTCAGTACACTGAATAAGGAACAATGATGCAGAAATCCAAAGTCAACTAGAACAATGCTCAAAACTGCATTTGGATGCATATTTTACTTTCTGGTGTAATAAATATCAAGAAGAGTCGTCCAGGAGAAATCAAGAAATGACATAAATGAATGGGGCAACAAATTCAGATGACACAGGAAGGAAAAACTCTATCTTTATTCCAATACAGACTTACTGGATCAAAGTTCTCTCTCAAGATTCCTCTACTTGGAGAAGCCTTCTTCACTTCAGCAATCAATCCTGGAAACCCAGTAGACAGATAAGACGCCTTCAGCGCTCCAACGAAGTCTCTGACAGGAGGAGCGCTGTCGAGAGCCTCCTTCACTAAGTGCAGGGGCTTTTTCTCTTTTAACTGGAATGCAAAAGTCAGAAGTCAACAACCAACCAAATGAGCAACTCAAAAAGAACAACTCAACGAAAACTAAACGCACCTGACTGACTTCCGTGTCCTTGTTCCAAACGATTTCCTCTAAAATATTGCGAGGAGTGTTGTCCTCATTCTGAAACCCTAACTCGAACGGCCCAACATAGTTCAACGGAGGATCTGTTGGTGGGTGCCTCCTGATCTTAATACCCTGAGAAGAAGCAATTTCTTCGTGAAGCTTAGTCACTTCCCATTCCTTAATCTTAAGAGCAGTCTCTAGAGCATCGACTGGGACAGTGGCAGCAGACCCTTCCGCAGATTCAGCCTGCACAGCGCATGTAAATAATTGCACATCCAAGCAACAAAAATCCCAGCCCAAACAGCTGCTCCAAATCATCCAACCAATAAAAATACAATTTTGAACAAAAAAGCTCCCAAATTTATTAAACCCAGAAATTCAATCAGCCACACAGATCAACATCGAGGAGAATTATCAATTAAGTAATGCAGCAAACCTGTTGAGCACGAATGCTGCAGCCTCTCCTATTGGGAACAAAGCTTATCGAACTGGGAATCGCAAGCTTAGGGCTTTGGTTCAACGACGAAGGAAGTGTCTGAAGAGCGACCTTTGGCGTCCCTCTGATCGACAGAAGACTCTTCTCCATGCCGTCGAATTTCAGAAAACGTAGATGAAATGAAGGAGAAGCCCCCTGAAGCGTATTCAACTGCAAAAAGAGAGAATGGATTGACTGAGGGCTCTGCGTATTTATTTATAGGTATGAAATGTGCATCTGTAATGGATGAAGATGAATCAAACTGGTCTTGGATTTCGAATTCGGGTTTCCATTTCTGCACCTACTCTGCTCTGATGAATATCTATCAGACCAGTGGGGTTGGTGGGTTAATTAAACCTAATTTTCTTCCAATTTATTATAATAAATTGAGATCATTTATGAATATTCCTATATTAATTAAGTTACTTAAATTTCAGTGATTTTCTATTTGATGCATGCTAAATTCATGAATTACATGTGTGTTGTTTTGAAGAAGCATTAATCTTCATATTCTTGTATATCCATCTGAAATCACCAGGACCTCCTGACTTATATTCAATAATATACTATTCAATAAATACAAATTAACCCTGTAATTCAATTTGTTTTCTTTGGCTCATCAAAGCTGATCTAATAACAAAAAAGACTCGACTAGAATTTAATTTCTGATGAAATCAGTGGGGTATTAGGTAGAATAGAAAAAGAATTCAATTCTTTTATTCAAACAAAATACACAAATGCTCATTGGTATAGTTTTTGGAGCTCATCCTTGAACTTGGACTTTATTTGCTCTCTTTTTAGCTTCAGGGCAGCAGTCACCAACCCAGACTCCGGAGTCCATGCCTCAGCCAACAATTTTATCTTCGCCGGAACTTCAAATTTATCCAATCTCGCACATTTCCCTACCTGCATAAATACACTTTAGTTTCGCTCCAAATGCAGCAATACTTGGTATACATTCTGGGAAGAAGCAGGCTCACCTTAGACAGGGCTTGTTGGACCTCTGACACAGCTTCCGGATTGTCACACAACTTGGAGAAGTCTTCTTCATATTGTACGCCCGCTCCTTCAGCCCACTTCTCCATTTCTTTACGTGCCGGGACAACTAATGCTACGCAATAGCTCTTAAGGGGGTCAGCGTATACCATAATATTGTCGATGTAGTTGCATGATGCTAACGCTGCCTCAACCTGAAATTAAAGGACCCGAAATGACATAAATTGGGGCCAAAATTTATGCAAGCAGGGTGGAAATCGATTTAATTGTTGGTACCTTTCCAAGGGAGATATATTCTCCATGCTGAAGTTTAACTATGTCTTTCTTTCTGTCTATTACTTCTAGGCAGCCATCTGGATGAAACTGGCCAATATCACCAGTATAGAACCAACGCATACCTCTTTCGTCCACCTGTGATGAATAGATATTCATTGGTTTAGTAAGAAAATACAAACATGAGTTGGTGTGACTTTATGTCTTCTATGGTTATGACTTTTGTTTTTATAAGCACAAATTTAAGTAAACAACTTGCTAGACTATACTCGCAACTTCTATGACCTGCACGTATGCGAACAACATGATTTAACAAAAAAAAAAAACAGATTCATAGATAAGCTCTATGTGAATCATATCGAACAGTAACTTAATAAATTACCTTGTACACTTCATGTGTTTTGTCTTCAGCTTTGAAGTAACCAGTGGTCACATTGGGCCCTCCGACTACAATTTCTCCTCTGGGCATAGGGCTGTCAGTGATCATGTAGCCTCCCTCTTCCCAAGAAACAAGCTGTGGTAATACATTTATTTTCAGCATGATTTATGTTTTAAACTTTTACTACGTTATTTTAAATATGTACACAGAACCTTAATGTAACAACATGGAAGAGGCGGACCCACACGCCCTACACTTGGGTCGTCGTGTTCAGTAAAACATGCTCCAGCACATGTTTCGGTCATTCCATATCCTATACCAACAGGTGCACTGCCATAACAGATGATCAGATCTATGCCACACTCATATTTGATATCTGGAAAACGACATATACTGAAACCAGACAACCTTAGTACAAAGGAGAAACGAACATACCCCATACAAATATTCATAAACCGCTGTGAATCACCAGATAACGGAGCCCCGCCACAGAGCATATACCGAACGTTTCCTCCAATTAAGGAACGTACATTCTTAAAAACAAGTACATCCCACAATAATTTTTCCAATCCCCGAGCCCCAAACCAGCTTCCCTCGGCTGTTTTTAGTGTTCTCTTGTATGCCAAATTAAAAAGTTTTTTGGCCACTCCCCCCCTTTCCTCGACCTATAGCAAACCAAAAGCCATCATAATACACTGTATAAGAGTGCATCACACTAACCATCCGAGGCAATGATTGGTTTAAACTATAAAGATGTGAATTTTATATGTTCAGCTGTTTGGGAAAATTTGCAAGTTACTAAAAGTTGTATTCATCTCTTCACAATTCCTATTTTTAGTCCAATTTCTAACATATTCCCACGAATACTTCCCATGCAAAATACAGACTGGGCCAAAACTGTAGCAGTTCATCCTAACCTTTTTTGAGACACCGTCCCGAATACGGTCTAAAATAGCAGGAACAGCCGCCATAATGGTGGGCTTCAGTACGGTAGCATCTCCTTTGGTTCCCTTTTTTATCTTGCTAGAATTATCAGTCATGGTTAACGATGAACTATAACCAATTGCACAACCTGCAGTTATCACAATGGTCTACGAAAGCACTATGTAAATATTTAGTGTCTCCACAAGTCGTAAATTACAAAACAATGAACACAGATATCACCTCAGCTGCCAGTTCGAAAACATGTGCAAGAGGCAAGTACGCCATGTATACGTCCTTGGTGTTCAGATTTGGTATTAGTCCCTTAATAGCTGCTGCGGTAGATATAATACTCACATGAGGTATGGTGACACCCTGGATTACAGTCCAGTAACAAGAAATCAGAGACGGAGCCATAACAACTAACTGATATCAAGGTGAAGGGATACAAAGGCTTGGTATATAAAAAACAAAATTTGTACGTTAAAACCAGAAGCTATTCAGGACCTTTGGTAGACCTGTGCTGCCACTTGTGTACATGATAAGGGCTGCATCTGTTTTGGAAGGCAGCGTAGGCGGAACGGAGTTCTCCTTCCCAAGCTTTTGGATTTCAGAAAAGGAAGACAATTTCCAAGCACTCACACCATCTAAAACACTAGAATCGACAGTGACACCATCATCTTCGAAATAAATGACATGCTGTACTGTGTTCAAGGTAGAACTTATAGAAGCCAGTTTCTTCAACTGCTTAGAATCACAAACGAGGGTTGATACTTCGGTCTGTATCAGGAATATAGTACTCTAAGTTGAATTCATCATGATTTTGAATAACGAGAAAAATAATATATTCAAATTGCATAACCAATATTATCACCTCATTAAGAGAATGTACAAGTGCATCCTCGCCTAGAGAAGCATAGATAGTAACAACAGTGAGGTTCTGTCGAAAGCTGCCCTGAAAGCAAAAAAGGCAACATATCAAGCTCAGTGAACCACATCAAGATAGCTAACTTAAAGAACATACTTAATCAGCAAGGATACCTGAAAGGCAATAAGCCATTCTGCCCGGGTATCAGAGAAAATGGCAATACGACTGTCCGACTGATGGCCAAATCTAATAAGCCCAGATGCAAAGTTACAAGCTCTCTCGAATGTTTGCCCATAAGTTTCCCATTCATAATCACCCAAATGCAATTTTTCAAATTTCCTCCCATCGCTAGCAGCAACAAGTTCTCTACTGATTATTTTTCTTGTTCCAAGAAACTTGTTTGACGAATTCTTCTTACAAGATTGCTCAAACAAATTCGCCATTGTAGTCGCTCCTTCCCATGGCACCCGGACTAACTCATTGGATCCAGCATTGCGAATTGCAAAGCCTGGTTCGCCACCCACATCTGCAGGAACTCCTCTTTGCTTAAACTTCTTTCTACCCATCAAAGTAACGGAAAGCAGCAAAGGAACACAAATAGCAACAACTATCGAGCCCAGAAGCCCAAAAGTCCCAAAGAATTCCCTTATCAACATGATGTTGCCCCTGCTCTTATCAACAAAAATTAATAGTCAAGCAAACTTCTCCCACACAAAGATCATACCATTGAATGATCGACCATATCCTCAGCTTATGCTTTTAAACATTAAAATTTGAATCGAAAGAATGAGCAGATAGTTCGACTCATTAGGTAACATTTGCATTGGCATTAATGGAAGTGTGAAACTAAAGGAACAGTCCGGCAGAAACAAAACAAAACTATCATATGCTCACTGCTAATTATCATATAAACAACACAACCCAGAGGCCAGAAGCAACAAACATATAAACAAACTGAACCAAACCCAATCATCTATGAAATATCCCAATGAAATGAAGCATCATCTCCAAACCGACACCAACTTACCCAGAAAAAATACTCACAGATTTGTCAGAGCAAAACAAAAACAGCGCAACAGATCATACCATACCTCATTTAACCGATCAACATAAACCGACACTTAAACCACACAATATGCTGCAACCAAACGAGAAGAAAAACTAAAACCCTTCAAATTTTGTAAAGTTAGAGATTTCCTTAATCCGGCGCCAGTTGATTTTAAGGGGGCGGTTTTCTTGACATGCATCAATCAACAAATACATCAATCGATCGATTAAAACATACCCCAGCGATGAGCTCCTATCAACACCGATTCTTCAGCACGGTGTCTAGAAGCTCGCGGACTACGAAAGGGGAAAGCTTCTTCGTCGATGCTTGAAACGAAATCAATGATGAAAGAAGCTTCGAGTGAGAACAGGGAATGCTAGAAAAGTAAAAGTCTACAGGGAGGCGTGTGGATTCGGAGCTTGAAAAAGACTGATAATAATGAATAACAAAAACACATTAAGTATCCATTTATTAGCAAAAACGAGGATCAAGGTGTCCGCAACCATCATCTGCTGACACGTGCCCGACAGCAGGTGGAGCACGTGGCACGCGAATAAAATCACTTGCGTTAAGTCGTTTATTTAACTAATAACTAATCGTGATTTTGTTCTTGGATTTATTCTTGGCTTCTTCATGTTGTACAGGGACAGATTTGATTTGATTTGATTTGCTATTGTCATTTATTTTGTACAATTGCTTTGGACTGGACTAGCGCTGGATGAGGCCCAATATAATGTTTGGGCTGAGCTGAGCCCGATTGAGGAGGCCCAATGTCAATAATTCAAGAATTACGGATAAGTCAAGCGCATTCAAAGATAAATTAGTATTTATTAACCTTAAAATAAAATCTGGATTTAATAATGGCGAAGAGATTCTCCACAACGATGCAGAAATGAAGAAGAATCAACCTACCACTGCTAATACTCTCCTCGTTTGTGTAATTTATGTAAACCATGAGTGTGTCGCGACTCGCGACCGACATCAAAATTAAGGGTTTTGCGTCGTTCAATAGTCTGACTTTCTTGGTTACCTAACATTTATAGCTCTACCGGATCTTCAAATTCAATTCAAACAAGAATCTCACACTCACTAGCTCTGGCCCTGCTTCCAACCCAAAATCCTGTCTTTTGTGCCCTAAGCTCTGGCCCTGCTGGAATAGACTATAGAGCAGTGGTTGTTTAGTGAGTCAGCGGCATCAGCAGTTGTTAGTAGGGTTGGTTCTGGGGTTTGGGCGAGTTCTGACTTCTGAGTAGTGCAGGTCAGGTGTAAGATAAAGGTTGTAGCTTGCTCGCCAACTGTTTGTGAAAAGGCGGCACTGAAATGGGGTCGTCGTGTTCCAGGCCGGGGAAGGGTGGTGGTGGTGGTGTAGATGCTAAGAAGAGAGTGGTTGGGTTTGGAGGGCTGGAACAGATTGGGAGTGCCAGAGGGAGAGCCACTGGCCGAGATAAGTATAACGAGCTTCACCGGATTCATGGGAGGATGTTTGGGAATGGAAGCAGTAATACGACGTGCTTGTTTACTCAGCAGGGCAGAAAGGGGACTAATCAGGACGCCATGATCGTCTGGGAGGTAGGTTTGTACTTCTTTGCTTTGTAGCATTTTGATTTCTTTGTTTGATCTGGGAAAGTCTGTCCTTTTCGGCTATCACTTTTCCGGTGGTCTAAAATTTGCCTTTTTGTTTTCTTATTTTGTAATTTGTACCATAAAGAGAGTAGCTCAGCAAACAGGGGTTTCCATTGTGATGAGGTTTTAGAGGCGGCTCATTGGGGCCCCAAATGATTCCTACGGATTAGGAAGTGATGGATTTGATTCATGATGTCTGCCTTTTTCATTAAATGCCTTTTGTTGTTAAGTGTTCTTTCAGTGCAAGAAATGCTCAAATTTTGACAGCTCAATGTTTGTGAGCTGCTGAACCTGTAGAGTTAGCGGAGCACTGTTATCTTTATGTCTATGATGATGTGAAGTGGGAGCAAATGCGAGGCATTCCATACTTGACACAAGAAGTTTTCCTCCCATAAGACTAGTATTTCGGGTTGGCCTCTTCCCTTGGGCATATGTTACAATCTAGGCCCAAGGAATATTTCAATCTCTGATGGTAATTAGACCATGAGGACTGCTGTTAGTGAGCAGATAGTGCTATACTGCTGACTGTTTTATTGCATTGAAGATGTTATAGTGAATCTGGTGATGCCACTGCAGTCAGCAGTCCTTTTCCTTTCGTGAGAATTTCAAAAGCTTTTATGAACAATCCAGGATTCTTTCATTTTGTTCCATGAAATTCTCTGCATTTGTGCAAATGTCCCTCCTCAATAAAATTTCACGAGTCGCCTAGGAGGCATACCTCTCAACGTGACATTACATTTCAAAAAAGTTGTCAATCATATTTTCATTTTGGCTATTGTTTGCAACACTCCGGTATCCATGAATAAAAAAGAGGATGAAATGTCTGTCTTTTTTCTTTCTTTAATGACACACCATTGGCTGTCTTCCTAAATAAAACTGGAGATGCCTTGTCATTGTAATTCTGCAGTGAAATATACCTCTGCAGAGCTCCTTTGAAAAGCATATAGTTGAAATGCAAAGTGATCAAAATAGCCCTCCTTTATAACGACACGTCTTGTTGTTATCAGCAGTATATTTTGTTTTTATGCACATGTCATTTTGAAGGCATTGGTGCTGACTTATTACTTACATCTTTGTTCTTGTTCAGAATTTTAATTCAGAAAGTGACACCATCTTTTGTGGAGTATTTGACGGCCATGGTCCTTATGGTCACTTGGTAGCAAGGAAAGTACGAGATACTCTTCCTCTTACGCTAAGTGCTCAGTGGAAGGCTATTTTGTCCAACGATAGCAACATCCTCGATAAAGATGGAAGTGCTCATGGAAGCACCAATTCTGAGGAAAATGCATCTATTGATGTGGATGATGAATACCATGAGGCTATTGATATGGAGACGAGCAAAAAACTACCCGTTGAGCATCTGCCTCTCAAACAGTCCCTTCTAAATGCTTTCAAGTTGATGGATAAGGAACTCAAGTTCCATCCAACAATTGATTGTTTCTGTAGTGGTTCAACTGCTGTTATTTTGATTAAGCAGGTAATGTGGCATTTTCCTAACTATACGCAGTTGTATTGCAGAACTTAATGGTGCCTTTGTTATCTTACTTCATATATGTGACTTCCAGGGTCAGGAACTCGTCTTGGGAAACATTGGCGATTCAAGAGCCATATTGGCAACAAGAGATGATGATAATAGATTGGTTGGTCAACAGTTGACAATAGATCTCAAGCCCAATCTTCCAAGTATGCCTCTTTCTCTGAAAGATAGTCGTGTGCATGCGATTCTTGATATCTGCGTTTCTGTATGAGTTTGCAAATCTCAATAATGGTTAACTGTTAGTAAATAATGCTTGCAATAATCCTTCTGAAGTGAAGGTGGGATAGGTATTGCCTTCCCTAGACAATGTAAATTTACAAAAGTTTGCGACTAAGCCTCCATTTTTCGTTGATTTCGTGAGAAAGACAATGATTCAGTATTTAACATTCTTTGTCATTTCAGAGGAAGCTGCTAGAATTCAGCAATGCAAGGGAAGGGTCTTTGCATTGCAAGATGAGCCCCAAGTGGCACGGGTGTGGTTGCCCAATAGCGATTCTCCTGGCTTGGCAATGGCTAGGGCCTTTGGAGACTTCTGTTTAAAAGATTTCGGTTTGATATCTGTTCCTGATGTATATTACCGCTGCTTAACTGAGAGAGATGAGTTCATTATTCTTGCAACTGATGGGGTATTTTTCTCATCTCATTACTCAGTTATTTGTGTGTCTATGATCGTATCAATATTGAACCTGACTTCTATCCCTTGAAATTGGTATCATCATCTTGTGTCGTTTCATGAATTAAGTGGCTTGCATCATCAGTTATCATGTCCTGTGCTAGTGGATTGCCTAAAATGATATCTCACAAATCTTCCTCTACAAAAATGCCGCATGAGATTTAATTTTGTTGTGAACAGGTGTGGGATGTTCTCTCAAATAAGGAAGCAGTGGACGTTGTAGCTTCAGCTCCGAGCCGTGCCACAGCTGCCAGAGCCCTTGTAGACTGTGCTACCAGAGCGTGGCGATTAAAGTACCCCACATCAAAAACTGATGATTGTGCCGTAGTATGCCTGTTCCTTCAACAACAAAAGGTTTCTGAAACTGACAACTTTCGAGAAGTTCACATTACTGACGAGATGGTTCCTGTCCCGGGAAAACCAGCTGATGTACAGCGGAGTGTGTCGACAAGAAGCCTAGCAGAGTGCATATCAGTGGCGGAGGATGAGGAGGAATGGTCAGCCCTGGAAGGCGTCACTAGAGTAAACAGTCTTCTCAGTGTTCCCAGGTTGTTTTCTGGAGATAAACGATGTGGCAGTTGGCGAAAATGGTAATGCCACGCCTTGTCTTTTTACGCTCTTAGTGAACCAGGTTAAATTATTTCATAGTCATCGGTCGGACATGTGTGTTAGGTCATTGCTGATGGAACTAATGCACGTTTCTTTCAGCTGGTGTCGACTTCGGGCTAATCCGACCCGATCCAAGACAGAAATTACATGATTTAAGAAAAACTGAAGCAGTGAAATGAATAAAGGAGTGGCTGTCCTTTTGACCCGGTCCAACATATTCTTAATTAACAATCATTCATGTACCTCTTCCCTCATTTTGAGGCCTCCTGTTCCCCCATGGTTGTACTAAAACCTTAAGCACCTGGTTGCATAATAATCTTAATGGACCATAAATTATTACAATCAATCAAAAGTTGATATATATATATAGAGAGAGAGCACTTTCCGCTACAGATTAAATTTACTTATATAAGGTTATTATTCCAATCTTTCCTTGCAACTAACGTTGAAGAAGTGGAACAGAATAGATCCTAAACCATTATATATTCTACCAATCACATGATTAACAAAATCCATCACTAATCAAATGTTTTCATTTCCAGCGTCCCAGAATAGGTATCCTGTTTTTAGCATTTCTACTTTGGTGCATGTTCC
The DNA here is from genome assembly GCA_963678935.1 of Umbilicus rupestris. NCBI lineage: Eukaryota > Viridiplantae > Streptophyta > Magnoliopsida > Saxifragales > Crassulaceae > Umbilicus > Umbilicus rupestris. The sequence goes on along the minus strand of OY787611.1, from coordinate 65,882 downwards.
GCAATTTCATGTAGGCCTTAAACACCCGACAATAAATAAGCAAGCCAAAATTAGTAACAAAATAATAATTAAAAACGAAAACGAAATTTAATTTAATTATTTATGTCTTTAAATGTTACCAGAAAAAGCCCTACTAATCCGCGTAACATGCACTTAAAAAAGCAAAAAATGCTCCCACTCCAAAATAAGCCCCGACATTATCGACTTCGGGACACGCGGCGCGTTTTCGTTGGCGGATGCCAGTGAGCTAATTAATGACGAAATTACCCCCACGACTGAAGTAGAAGAAGAGACATTTCAATCATAAGCCGAGGAGTATATATGTTATTATTATTTTAATTAATTAATTAATGATTTTGTTTGTTTATTTATATTTTACTGGTCGGTTGATGGAATCGGCAGAATGGAAGCAGAAGCAGCAGCAGCGAGTTTCGTTCTGCCCTAGACCGGTTTCTGTCTTGCAGGGTGTTTCGGAAAATGTGCGACAGTGTGGAAAGATCCATTGTTTGATGTAAATCTTTGGGTCCGATTCGTTGCTCAGTTTCAGACAAGCGTCCGCCTTTTTCACAGTTTTTGTTTTTCCTCCTCTCGTGCTTTGTTTCTTTCTTCTTCTTCTCGTTTGAGGTTCCGATTTTGGTTCAATCTGATGGAAAGGTGTGGTTCTGTGGGTTCGGGTCGGGTGTGGATTGGTACCCGATTTGGGAAGTGAGGAAGGGAGAGTTGTGTATGTGTGTGTTTGTGTCTGTCTCCCTCATCAGTTAATCATCACCATCTTTTGCTTTCTGGGCAACTAGAAGTCTGATGTCTTTTTTGTCTCTCCGGCTCCGAATCTCTTTGTCATCCTGAATGAATGATTGATTGAATTCATGTAAATCATATAAAATCTGCAGTTTTCCTGATTTGGGTTTTCATAAATTTGGTAAAGATTTTGCGTCATTGGCTTCTTTAACGGTTGCTGCGGATTTCAGGTATATTCTTGTACAGTACTTGTTGTTGGTGGTGTCTTGGCTTTCGTTGATTTTTTTCTTTGTTCCATATTTGTTCTAAGATTGTTATGGAGTTGCGTTTTTTAGTTTATTTATGTGCGCAGTTGAGAGTAGATCTCATTCATGGCTTGATTGAATAATGGATGTGTGATGAGATGAGATCTTTTGTTTTATTTTGTTTGAATGTTGCGGCCATTTAGGTTTGCGAAGTAAGATTGGATAGATTGATGGTGTCTTCGATTATAGGGGATGTTTCGTACGAATGGTGATCATTATGAAAATCACTTGCTTTTTCAGAAAAAAAATAAGAAGAAGACCCATTAGTATTTTTCTTGTGACCGTTTGATTGGTTCGTAATCAGGAATTAAGAAGTTGTTCCTGTTGAGCCGATAAAGCTGCTTGAAATGGATGAGCATGCGGCTATGATGGGAGACTGGGTGCCTCCCAGTCCGACCACAAAAGCATTTTTCTCTTCATTTTTGGGAGGGGATGAGCAGATTAGCTCTGGACTTATGGTTCAGATACCTGGTGAGGCTAGAAATGGGAGTAGATCTTTTGGATCTCATCAGGGCATGGGCTTGGAGGATAATAATGCAGCAAAAGGGGTTATTTCTTTTGACAATGATACGATGTTGAGTCCATTGCCTGATCTTAAACCGAGTTTTCGGGGAGGACTTGGTGATAGACTAGCAGCTAGGGCAGGGTTCAATGCTCCACGTTTGAATACTGAAAGTATTAGACTGACGGACCAATCCTCCACTGATGAAGCAAAGTCTCCTTATTTGACCATCCCGCCTGGTATAAGTCCTACCGCGCTGCTTGAATCGCCAATTTTCCTCTCCAATTCTCTGGTGAGTTTGTGGTTTTTGCAATCAAAATTAGATCATTTGGCCATGTTCATTTCTGAAAACTAATGCAACGAATGTTAATTAAGATGCCAGAGGCACGTGGAATAATTGTAATTGATGTCTGCGTGCTCAAAATTATCATCCTTGCAATTGTGATAATGTGCATCCTTCTATTCTTTTGTTGCTCAACTGTCATTTTATTTGTGACATTTCACTCACTGCAGACTCAAGCATCCCCTACAACGGGTCAGTTTCCTCTATTTCCAGACGGAAACATCCGAGGCTTTACAATGGCTAAAAATGTTCAAAGTAAAGAAGACTTCTTTGATGACGTTGATGGCTCATCTTTTGCATTCAAGCCTCATGTAGAGCCGGGCTTACCCTTTTCACTGGACGCATCAATTAAAGTAAGTATATTTCTAGATATGTTCCTTTCCCGTCTTAGTTTTTGTTTCCCATGTCTATACCTGATTTAATAAATGGGAATGTTTTGAAAAAACTCGAGGCAGAATTGACAGTTTTCAGTTGCTGCCGTCAGCAAGGTTTGCAAACTGTAGTTCTAGTGAGTCATAATTTGCAGGTTCGGGTAGAATCACATGCCTACACATCTGCACTGGCAGAAGAAAAGCTAAACTTGTAAATATGCAAATAGCTTACCTTTATATTACCCGTGCTTTCTGCTTACAGATGGGCCAAGCAATGAATCCTCGGGCATTCCCCAATATGGAGGTTCAAATTAGGTCCGAGAATACTTTTCAGAATTTTAATCCATCACAAGTCCACTCTCACGAAGGGCTCTCTCAGTCATTGAATGATAAAGACCATGTGGAGAGAAATGCAGGATCAGATATAAGGGGCTTAGATACTATAAGCGGCACAGCTGAGCACTCCCCACCACTCAGCGATCAAGAAGACGATGAAGGAAACCAGAGGGTGAGTGTTGATTCCATGGGTGGTGGTAGTGCTGGTAATCTTGAAGAGGATGGCTATAATTGGAGAAAGTATGGGCAGAAGCAAGTAAAAGGAAGCGAATACCCTCGTAGCTACTACAAGTGTACACATGTGAATTGTCCTGTAAAGAAGAAGGTTGAAAGATCGCATATAGGCCATATAACGGAAATTATCTATAATGGGGATCATAATCATCCCAAACCTGCTCTGAATCGCCGATCAACAATGGGCTTTAACCAATTCGATGAAAAACGTGGCCCAGAGAATGGTGGCGATAGGGATTGTGTTTGGGGGGCTGCACAAAATGGCCTTCCTCGTGAGTGGAAGAGTGATTCCTTCCAACACAACTCATTGACATCTCTGAACTCTGAGCTCCATAATACTTCACCATCGTTGCAGAATGGTCCTGTAGTCGAAGCTGGAGATGCTGTTCATCCATCGTCTACCTTTTCTAATGATGAGGAAGAAGATGATGGGAGAACACATGGAAGTGATTCAATAGCCAATGACGGGGAAGCAGATGAGCAAGAATCAAAGCGAAGGTATCCATCCATTAGTTCCTGATTTTGAACTTGCAAACTAGACAATGTGGCATGTAAATAATACATTTCAATATTTGGTTCTCTCAGGAAAATAGAAACATATGCAGCAGAGATTGGGAGCGGAGCCACTAGAGCTATCCGTGAGCCTAGAGTTGTGGTGCAGACTCCAAGTGATGTTGATATCTTGGATGATGGATACCGCTGGCGTAAATATGGTCAGAAAGTAGTGAAAGGAAATCCTAACCCAAGGTATATTTTATTTCTGCTAAGCATTCATTCAGGTTATTTAGAGATTGTTGAGGTGGGCGATTGGATGCAGGAGCTACTACAAATGCACTAGTGTCGGGTGCATAGTGAGGAAACATGTGGAGAGAGCATCGCATGATCTCAAGTCTGTAATCACAACATATGAAGGCAAACACAACCATGATGTTCCACCAGCTCGTAACAGCAGTCACGTCAACTCTTCTGCTTCCCAGCCTCAAAGCCTCATCTCGAGGTCCGAGGCATCACAAGTTACCAACATGGCAAGGTATGAAAGGCCCCCAAATCTCGGCGCACACAACATGCCCATGATGCAGCAGCGGCACGGACCTCATACCTTCCCCATGGGAATGAATCAATCGAGCCTCGCGAACTACTCCATGGCTGGATTGGGTTCTGGGCAAAACAAGTTTCCTGGTGTGCCTGCTCATCCATATCCTATGCAGCAGCAGCGTCAGGTGAATGATATGGGTTTTATGATGCCAAAAGGGGAAGAAGCCAAAGTGGAGGCAAACTCGAACGTGTACCTCTCCAATGGCTCCTCAGTGTATCATCAGATTATGAACAGGCTGCCTCTGGGACCTTGAGAGGAATGTGAAGCACCCCAAGTACAAGATAACTTTTACTTTTATATATATACATACATGATTGTTATAGTAGGGTATTATGTTGTTTTTGTTATGGAGAACTGCATAATCCTCCACATTGTTGTGAATGTATAGTGGGGTCCTTTCTCATTTTGCAAATGAAGTGAACTTGCATTGCCTCCAAAGATTATGTTTCTCTGGATATATACATACATGCACAAGTCTCTCTATGAATTTTTTGTTTATTAGGCTCTTTGTGTAACCAGTTATGAAAATGAAAGAGGAGACATATAATACAACTTTTTTGTGGTTTGACAGATCAAAATCATTCTCCAATACACACTAGCTCTAACAACTTTGCATCTGCTGCTTACAGCACATCATCCGAGGAGATGTTAATGATATGAAATGTGGTGACATTTCCCAAAAATATGTTTAGGGTTGAGGAGCTCCTTTCCTAAGCCTTGTAATCAGAAAAACATATTCCAAGATGCATCGGATTAACGCCCGTTAGTAACAATTTCCTCGACATCTTCTTCGCCCCTTGGTTGAAATATTGACTGCTGTCTGTCCATCTCCTCCCTGAAAGTAATGATAAAAGGTTAAATGCATGTCCATGTCGAACATATAACTCATAGTTGTAAAAGGCACATATATTAGAAAGAAAAGAAAAGAAAAACTGATCAATACAAGTGGCTCAACTAAGAAAGGATTATATCCAGGGAAAGGATCATAACCTGACAAGTTTCCTTATGGAATCATAATGAATAATACCAACAATTCTCCGTTTTCTTTCTTTTCGAGGTTCTCCACCGTGCTTCACCACCGGTAATTGTTTGATTCCCCTCGCCTCCATCAGCTCCTTGGCGATAGCTAATTCAGTCTGAGGGTAACAAGTTAATAGTCCACGCCTACGCCCGCGATAACTTATCCCACGAGTACATGCAGAGATAATAAGACAAGAATCCACCTGCAAAACATTTGAGCTTAACACTTCAAAATGACAATAAAGCACAAATAAAAACAAGCAGATCATCATAACAGACATGCTATGCACCCATCTAACTTCCACCATCACCATGAGTAACACATACAATAACCAAATGAGAGCACAACTATTGACATACGTCTGGTAGTGTTGGGTCTTTTGCACCATAACTAGAATTTCTTGCCAGAAAACATCTGATATCACCACATGTTAGAATTCCTACTAAGAGATCGTCAGCATCAACTACAAACGCACAGTTCAGATGCCTGTCATTCATAGTTGTCATGGCTTCTTTAAGAGTAGCAGCTCGTGAAATCACCAAATAGTCTTTCGACATGGCTTGAGAAACCTGATAAGCAAAATATTCTAGAAGTCAGAACAAAACAAACCAGCACGTCGACAGATATATGCAGAAATGACAAGGAGATAGCAGTTTCCCCCAACAAAACAATCATCGCATGCCTAGTGCGAATGTAAAAAGTTTAAATTAGAACATAAACCTTCAGATCTTCCAGTATGACATCTTCACTTATATGATCGATGGCGCTTCCTATACCAGAGAGTTCTAGACCAGTTGCATCAGCATCAGTTCGTCTCCAACTCCCACCGTGCTGATTTTCAGTATGCGAAATAGAAGAATAACCTCTGGACAAATTTCTTATATCTGGAGATTCTGGCTCTTTGCTTTGGTTTGTCACCGATGGAACCCATATTGCTAATCCAACGGCTCCCTTCATGCAAATTGAGAAGAAGTGAATATGCAGAGAACATAAACTTTTTCAGAACCAGTAAAAGAAAATGAGAAGAACACGATACATGTTCACATGATAGTGCATTGCCAACTCTAAGCATTTCTTTTCATGTTTGATCAATCAACACATCAACAGTTATGCACTAGCATGAGAGCATTATTGAGTGAGAAGCTCAAACGTACATTGCCTTTTGAGTTTCAGGCGAAAAGTAACACGAAGGGGAGAACGATATGATGAGGAAATTATTATCTTGACCACAAGTTAAAGGGAGAAACAAGCCTTTCATTTCTTCAGGATACCGAGAAACGTCAATTTTTATTTCAACCCATTCAGCATCTCTCTTTTCATTTCTTTTCTCTCCCACTTCTCAACTTAAGAAAATACAGTGAAACTTACCAAAATAAAGAGAAACTTGTTACTGCATGCATGGTCATTTCAAGTTCATATATTGATCTGAGGCATGCAGCCAAGAAGAGTCATATACAGGCTATACATGACTCCTTTGTCTCACCACATAAAGATATGTCTCCTCATTCTGGACATGCATGCTAGTTATAGAACAGTTTGAATGCATACAATGAGGAGTACAATTATTCAATTTGATTACCCATTGCAGGCAATGCTCTTTTTTCTGTATTACTGATCAATTAATTTCCAAAGTCAGAAAATCAACATTCAGCCCTCTGGTTACGACCACTAGCGTGACTCTAAAGCAACAAGATCATTGAATAAAATATGGCTTATAATACTTAGCAAGGGAATTTAAAGAAAATTTACTAAGTACCATCAACGGAAGCAATATCCTGTAATCTTTTGTCAATTCAAAGAGCAATAGCACTGATGTCAATGGTACTGAACAAACTGATGCTAAGGTAGCAGCCATTCCAACCTACAGTCAAATTGCCCAATTTTTAGGTGAAAATGATGATATGTCATCATATGCTTCTTTATATACGACAAATAAAATTAACAATCACACGAAAGCTTTGTACCAATGCATAAGCTTGTGGCTGGGCGACAGCAGCATTTCCTGGAATGGCGGAGTTAATAAGTTCTGCAGCTGAACCCCCAAACACAGCACCAACAGCAGCACCAATCATTAGACTTGGGGCATATAGACCACCTACAAGACCAGAACCCTTGCATAGTGCAGTGGCAACAACTTTGGCTGCAGCCAGTTGAGCCAGAAGCCATATTCCAGGAGCTGAGGCAGTTTTCCCAGTATGTAGGATTTCTTCAACATTAGTGAAACCCCAGTATAATATCCCTGGGTACTTGAGGGCTATCATACCGGCTCCTAAACCACCTATTGCAGGACATACAACTGGAGGAAGACCAAAATTTTCCTTAATGTAGTCAAATGCTTTTGTAAACCAAGCGACTAAGCGAGTGAACACCACACTCACAACGCCACATATCATACCCAAGATAAGGTATAAAGGTAACTCTGCAGGCCAAAAAGGAAATATTACAACAACTTAATAGATAAGTTTATAATTACTATCGAAACTGATCCATGGAATACATGCTGAAATATGACTGGTTCTATTCTATCCCCTCAGTTACTATTGTTTTCAAAAATTCCAAAGTTTTCATCTTCAAAATCAGTGTTCCAGAGGACATCGTATGTATTAGAAGCTTAGATATAAAATTAGAATTTATTTACCAGACCAGGGATTAGAAGTGCAAAAAGAGCCTGGGTCATATTAAGCAGATCTTTGTTGGAACTTGCAAGTGACTTTAGGAGGGATCTTTATTTGTTTATAGCGTTGGGACACTCTTTTTTTAAGATATGGCATCAAGCATCAAATTCTAACTGGATCTATCATGGGTATATGTTACTGGCTGCTACTCAATGAATTTGAGAATATACCTGCCGCTGATTTCAATTCATATGTAGGCACAGTGAAAGCTGGTTTCTCTCCAAGCAGTACATTTGAAACTGTGGATGAAATTACAGATGCCAATATTATCATTGCCGTAGTGAACGGTGGTGAATTTTCTGCACGGAGAGGCCTTAACACAGTTTCGATGGCAAAAAAGCAACCAGCAACAGCGGCGTTAAATCCTGCAACCAAGTTGACGAGTATGGTCAGAAGATGAGCATAATACGACAACTATTTAATGAGCCAGAAAAAAAAAGGAAACTATATTCAACCAGTTGAGAAAATGAGGCCTAAAATCAGAACCATTCTTCACTTGTTAGAATTGGAAAGAGTACAGAATGTAAAAGGAGATAACCACTACTAACACCACTCAGTGGGGTAGCTAGGATGCAAGAGAAGGTTCACAAATATTAAAACTGACACAGCGATTAGACTGACAGCAAGCTTTAGTAAGTTAGACAGATACCAGAGGCAATGCCAGCAGCTGCACCAGCTGCAACGAGAGCTATTCTTCGCTCTCTGTTATTTTCCATCACCAGCGAGCATCCATTCGCACACGATTTGCCTATATCGACACTAGGCCCTTCCGGACCCAAGGAACATCCAGTTCCTAAGGTTACAGCAGCCTGGATGGCCTTTACAGTAGGAAAGACTGCAGAAAGTAGATCAAAACCTTGTGTTTGAGAAGAAGTGGACTGTTTAATTTGCTCCAGTATTTCCACCAGACCATGCATCATTCCAACAATAACTCCTCCTGTGACTGGTATCAGTAAGATCCGATGCCATGTGTCAGCCAGCCTCTGCAAGCGTAGCCATGCAGCACCTTCATTTGGAGTACCAGCCCACGCCCATTCATGAATTATATGCACCTGGATGAGAAATTTTGTGGATCATCAACAACGACAAATCCACTATATAAATCCGGTAATAGTTAAACCAGCACTATTCATGGAAAAAAGCACTGAAGACTGATACATCAGTTTGTTAATTATTTACACATGCACACAGAACACTACTTGATGATATGATATGCACATGGCAACCGCATCCTTTTGGTTGCCCTATTGGCAGCCGAGTTCATGAAAGGTGTTTTGAGGTTCAAAAGGATAAACTGGATGTCCTGAAGACTGTTTGTTTTGTCGACTTTTCAAAAGGAAGTAAGGATAACAACAACAATGAAAAAAAAAAAACTCATCACAGGCCATAGAAATTGGAAACTTCACAAAACTAGATGTCCAAGTGCTGAGAAAATAGATCTGTTGGGTTCCCTAGTCAAAGCCTCACTCGACCAACTATGGTTACATTATACAATACAAATGCTAGTCGAATTAAGATAAGGATTAAATATATTGACGCCCATACGATGAAGATCCATTTTATTGTAACTTCCACCATTTTTCAACTTGTTCCCCTAGCCCACATTTTGACTACCACAACCAGTTTTTCCATCTAGGAGCTTCTGCAACCTAAATCACTAATATTGTACTTTTCTTTCCATTTATATTCTTGGAACCAGAAGTCATGATTCAGGAAACAATATGAAGTGATGAGTCCCAAACGTTAACATGTCTTGTCATCAATTACCCGGCCCACGGCATCTTTAAAATCAAAAAGATCAATGTGAGAACGTAAATTCAAAGTCTTGAGTCCAGCACGTCAAATAACCCAAATTCCTTAGTAGTGAATCTTTCAGATGCTAAGATAAAGCAACCATGGCGCCATGATATGCAAAATATAGCTGCACCAATAACCGGAACAACCTAGTAGGCAATGCAAATCATACTTAACACAGGCTGAAACTACACTAGCAACAATCAGAAACAAACTCAAGAAAAAACTAAAGAGTGTCAACTAACCCCACGGTTGAAAGCAGCGACACACAAGCCAGTAGCCAACCCAAGGAAACAACCAATGAGCAAAAGTGCCCATTCCGGAGGAGCACTCTCTCCCAGCACATCCCCACCGGCTTCATAATCTTCATGACGGTGGGCATAGGCATCATGGTCCCTATCTCCATCTCTGTCTCTATCTCTATCCCTATTTCGCTTGAAACTCAGTCGGCGCCCGGAAAGCCCACGATCCAAATGTATCAGCAGATCCTTAATCCCACCCTTGCCGCTACCGTGCCTGGCGGTTCTAGGGCTATGCGATGCTTCCAAATCCCCTTCCGACACCGCAAGCAAATGATTGTGATCGCTGAATTCTCCGGCCATCTCTCCCTTACTCACCAATCCATCCCATCCGCTCCACCGGATTCAATTTCCGATCCAAGATTCGACCTTTTCCAAACCCTAATCCCGAAGGATCGAACGGAATATCGATTAGTATCGACGTCCACACTCAATGCCAAGTCCACTTGGTCCGAAGGCGATCTCCGAGATCGGATTACTGCTTGAGATAGAAATCCATCTTCACATGCGCATATGCTTGATTTGATGATTCTGGAGATTTGATTTGTGTTAGTCTTCCGAGATGGTATTGTTACAACAAGGAACTTTTAAATAAAGTTTACATATTTTATGTCTTCATAAGAGAAGCTGATAATCTGGTCAAGGTCAGAGAGTGACCAGGCTATAGTCTTGCTGTCGGAATCCATGCAAGTGAGTGACAGTTGCACTAGAAAAACAAGACATGCATTCAAATTACTTACGGCAACTCACGATTCTTTTACACCCAATCCGGATGGCGCAGAAAACTCGAAGAAGCTATATATATATATATATATCACTTCAATTATCTGGGAAACTCGAAGAAGCTCCAGGACAACTGCTGAAGCGCCACTATCTTGGGCATCAATTCATCGCTCAAAACTCCGAACAGCGTAATTATCCTGCACGAATGGTGAGCCGGAGCTGCCTGCCTAGCAGGAGCTTGGCCCAGATTTGCAGCGAGAACATTTCCAAAGAAAACCTCTTGATGGGTCTGGTCTACATATGCTCTCTTTAGAGCGCTGCCTGTTTTACAATCCAATTTGAGCACAACTTAATGGCCAGTGAAAACCCAATTTGATTAGTACCCACCAGTTAGAGCAAGTTTACAGGAAAGTTGACAGATTTACGCATCAGTCATACAGGCTCGACGAAGAAAATATCCCAATTGTGGACCAACAGTAATACATGCAACGGATACGCACGTGACTTTTATTGATGTTTTCTGTGACATATAATCATACAGTTGGAACATTCTGGAATCAACAATATTCCTGTATATGTTCAGAATCTATGCTACTTGCAATGTGCGGGCTACATCATCTTCTCGAATTTATCGAGCTTTTGCACCCTTTGCATGGATCTGAGGAATAGAGCCAGGAAGATGCCTGCGCGATGATATGATGATAGTCAGGTCGGTTTGAAATAATGATGATGAGCGTGATTATAAGTTTTACCTGCTCCCACAAATGATCCATTTGCCAAAATGGTACTTTCTTGGGCGCTGAATGTCATCCCTAGGTTCAGCAGGGTGCCTCCGAATATGGTGTAGATAGTCGACATTTGAAGTATGGTTGCCTTGCGAGCTGCTCTTTCCGACTGGTTTTGGGAAACAAGATTCAAGGTAGTAAATATCAGTACCAGCACCAGACATTCATCAATTTACATGTTTTTTAAGTACCTCAAGAACTCGAACCCTGAGTTTTATGTCCCCAGACTCGAGCTGCTTAATGATTTCTTCAATTTTCTGGATTCTGGACGGCATTGAGATGGTGGAACTTCTAGCCTGAATTCCGTAGGAACAGTGATCTCAATCGAGCTATTGCAAGGGGATATAAACATCAAAATGAGAAGAAGCATGGGGCAGAAATCTTACATCAATAGCTTGTTTTCGTATTTCAGCCACTAGTTGGGCTCCTCCCTGATTTTTTTGTTTCAAGTCCAGAAGCTCCTGTGCATAAGGTGCTGCAATCTTCGCAAATGAAAATTTTGGATCTAGCGTGTATCCGATGCCTGCAAAAACAAAATTTATTTATGGCCTATTTGGGTTCATGAATTCATCAACCTGTAATTCCATCAGTTTCATCGGACTATCTCACCTTCAAGTGTGGAAAATGCCCTTAACACAAAAGTGAAAGTGGATGGGAAACGAAATGGCTGGTCAGTTGCTATGGCGAATAAATCCTGGAAAAAAGGCAAGTATTTATGAATCAGTTTCTAGAAATCAGACATCTGGTTTCAATTTGTTATGGTTAATTAATTCTGACAGAAGATTAAGTCACTCAACCATGCTTATAATTGTTTGGTTATTCTAAAGAAGAACATCCGCAAAGAGCGAAAAATTTTCAAGAGCTAAACCTCCCCAATCGCAGAAAACGTTGTTTGTTGGTCCGGCGTCTGGTTCAATAAATTGTCCAAGAAAAACTGCACAGACCTCCTCACCTAAAAATATTACACGAAACAAATTAAATCCTTTCTGTTTTCCATATTTTATTTTTTTATTTTACACAATTTCAGTAAAATCGACATACAGATGTTAAATCTCCCGTGGGCTGAAGCGCTCCAAGGTCTATAAGGCATTTTATAACCTGTTTCATCAATGCATAATAACGTTGAAGCTCATCCGTTCATCGTGTATACGGACATTAAAATTTTAAATCATGCTTCCAAGAAAAATGAAAGGCGTCGTGGTAAATGATAGATGCAGACCTTCTTAGCATCTTTCTCATAAACAGAGTAGAAGAGTTCAAGCAACCTTTCTCGTGTGAAAGATTTGATGTCCCCCATCATTCCGAAGTCATAATAAATGAGCGACTCGTCAACGTCAATGGCCAAGTTTCCCGGATGAGGGTCAGCATGAAAGAAACCAGTTTTCAATATCTATATAAATACAGCATACACCTCGTCAAATTTTGCAGAACAGGAGTAGGACGGTAGAATGACAAGGCATTTACTGGCAACTTACCTGAATCAAGTAAGCCTCAATAGCTCGTGAGGCCAGACGAGTTCGATCATAACCTCGTTTATCTATCACATCCAGCTGATTTATCTTTACGCCTGCAGTAGTATAACCACAAGATCAGAGTCGCTTGATTCAAAGAAAAACAATACTTTTTATGATAGCGAACCATATGAGCAACAGCTTAGACCTCAACCTGGTACATACTCCAAAGTCAAAACTTTTTCCGCCGTGTAATCCCAATAGATTAGCTTTTAGAATGATAAAAAGGGGAATTAGGTTCGACACATCATATAAATCATATCGACTTATACTGAATGTCGTCAGTGCACCAGAAACATATTCCTCTTTAGTACGAAGCAAGAGACGTACTGGTACTCGAACCCACTTCACGTTACGAAAGTCCCGGCGGAATCTGTCAGCATTTTTTCCTTCATTTATGTAATCAATTTCCTGGTATAATATCCTGCAAACAACTAGTATTTGAAGTATATTTTCAAGCATATTACATTATGTAAAAGCAAGCTCCTCAAAGTCGCAACCAGTAATAGTGGCTTACGTAGCACATTCTTCGTATATACCGATCCAATCCCTTGTTGGACCACCAAGAGTCTCACTTTTCTGAAAATACTCCGCAATTAGCTTCAAGTTCTCTGAATAAAGAAAGACACAACACTAGCAACTTCAGAGGGATAATGGATGTTTTCAAGTTTACGGATACTTGCATAAATCATAGATTTTCTGCGAACGGAGAAGTGCAACCTGAATCATATCAAGAATACACCATCCATATCATGCAAATATTTCTGAACTTCATTGGATGTTGAGCGGATGAAAAGTAAAAAAAGTGCAACAAGGTTACCTAGAGGGTTTTGAATAACTTACGCAAATCAATGTCGAAGAGTTTCTTCAGGCCGGGCCTTTGCACCTTCACAACTACCTTCTCTCCATTATGCAGAATAGCCCTGTGTACCTAAAAATAACACTTCGATTTTAAAGAAATTACCAAATTCTGTTACGCTGTTAATACAACTTTTTTCATTCATGATCATCAACAATGGAGAGAGGATAATTACATAATGAATGAGTTCAAATCAACTGAAAGTGGCACACACCTGACCAAGGCTAGCTGCCGCAATTGGTCTATCCTCGAATTCCTCGAACAATAAGTCAACGGGAACTCCAAGCTCCTGCTTAATGAATTCTCTAGCTTTCTTTGGGGAGAACGCAGGAACCCTATCCTGATCAATCAAAATGACGAATCAGGTAGCAAAATACTCACTTACATACATGAACCAAATAGTTCGTGAAGGCAAGTGTTGATGACGATGATTAGTACTTGAAGCTTGGCAAGCTCTTCAACAAACTCTGCTGGGAAGAGATCTGATCTTGTTGATGACAGTTGTCCAAGCTTGATAAAGGTAGGACCAAGTTGCAACACCCTTTCCCGCAACCATGATGCTGTGGCACGCCTTCTCTTTTTCTGGAGAAAAATCGGGATACTTCATTCAATGCAACATCCGAACAGGAGAATACTACATAGAGGAACAGCAACAAAAAAAAAGACTAAAAGAGGGAAACTAGCATACAACTCACTTGCTTCTCTTCTGTGAACCCTCCGGGATACGCCCACTTTGAGTTGTCAAACAAAATACGAACTCGTAGTGAAAGAACGAATGACCAAACATCTACACTCCTTTGCCATGAGTTATAATTTTCATTAGCCCAACTGAAATTTTCATCAGAAGGGAGAACTTTCAGCTCCTCTGCCGGCGGAGGAAGTTTAGGCTTCCGAACTCTCCGTGCACCATTAACTGGAGGAATGGCTTCCTCTCTTTTAACCAGACTTGTTCCGTTTACCATGGTCTTCACACCGTTCACCTTTGAAGCAACGTTGATTGCCTGGCCTGTACTTCTTAATACCTCATTGGTATTGGCGCGTGACACTTTCGCAGCACTTCCATTAGTCCCATAATTGGAAGGCGACTCAGCCTCCGCCTGGCGCGATTCCACTGCAAACCTATAAGCCTTACTAGGCACATTCGACATACGTCTATGTAGCTTTGAAATTCCCTTAACATTGATCAAACTGGAGAAACCAAGATCCTCTAACACCCTCCCTTGATTCACTGATTCCACATTTCTTACACAACAGGCGTGCAAAGCTAGAATTCCCGCCATCGGGGGAACAAATAACACCGTAAAATTCACAAACAACCTAGGGTTACAAACACAAAATCAATCATCAGAATAAACAAATACCAAAACGAGAAAATCAGAGAAAACATCAAACTTCAAGCAGCTGCCTCACAACAGTAAAGATTATAACTTTCCGGCAACCAACGACTTTACAAAGAAAGCAGACAGGACACAGTAGGTAAAACCGCTCACCTGAAACTTGGACAATCAAATCCTCAAACGGGTGTGAATCTTTGAAAAGCGCAGAAAAAATGGGGTTTGATATATTGCACAAGTTGCTTTGAACTTTTTCTGTTTACAGTGATGGACAGTGAGAGCTCTCAGTTGGCGAAACAAAGCAACACGCATCCGATCTTGTCGGTTTACATACTGGCGTGCGTGTTCATCCTTTCATTTGCGTATTGATTTTTCTCGATATGAAATAAAATTAATGGAGATGCTCAGCTCATCGGTGGCCACAGCTGAGGTGATTGGTCTGGGCTTGGTCGCCGTTACGGGCTGTGAGTTTTGGTAGATGAATCCTGAGCTTTAGTTGGTTGTTGGTGCGGGTGAGATGGTGGAGTTGCGAGCAGTGGGTATAATTAAGCCACGTGGGCGGAGCAAAAAACCAAACATTGAGTTTCATAGATTCTAGACGTATGTAAGATTCTGATTTAAAACGACGTTGCTTCGTATAGAGTGAATCTGTGAAAGATTATGCCTAGTGTAAGAAATTTGACAAGAAAAGCGACATTTTCCTTCTGGTAGTTCAATAACGCTCCACCATGCTTATTTCACAAACAGAATTCCAACATTGAAAGGCTAAAGAATTTGATTTGATCCATCTTTTACAACACCTGCTCCCCCCCAGATACATATATAAGAATGAGCATGCTCTGTACACACTGATTTTATATAAACATGGCTGTGCAACTCTAGTCTTCCTTCCTCTAGCTTCTAATTAACAATGCTGTAGCATTTGAATCCTGTGAACCAGACCTTGATCACAAAACCAACATATTTGATTCAAGTCGGTGTCATTCCACTCAGCCTCGTCGCCAAGCCCACCACAGGGCAACCTAGAATGAGAGGCTTGTGTTAGAAATTAGAACCAACGAAAACAGGTATGCACGGAAGAAGTTACCTTATTGGAATTATTACAAGTTTGTGAACCTTGTCACCTGTTGCAAAGAGGTTGAGTCACCTTTACTATGCGCCTGATATATGGCTGGTCAGGTATTGGGTGTTGCCAGTCAGTTTGTAGGTGATCTTCACTCATATATGAAAATCTGCACTTCAGTAAATATAATATCAACCGGATTCAAAGAAGCAAGCCACAGCAGAAAATAATTGTTCCTCTTCGAATGGTTTTGAAACATAATCATCCATCCCGCATTTCATACGCTCTTCATTTGTTGCTCGGATCACATCTGCTGTCATTGCTAATATTGGTGTTCGCCAAAAGGGCACATTTCCATATATTTCCATTGAAGCTTCCCCGGATTGGATTTGTTCGTTAACATTTTGCTCCATGATGCGAATTTGTCTTGTAGCTTCAAATCTGCAGGTAAGATAAAATAAAATGAATAATCAGATAAAATGAGTTTGAAAGGAGTTTAAATTCTTTTATTACCCATCCATTTCTGGCATTTGGAGATCCATGAAGCATGCGTCGAAATTGTGGGGAGGCTTGAGTAGTGATATGGCCGATATCCCACTCTCTACACAAGTAACCTTTACACCATACTTCTTCAAGGTACCTTCTGCAACTCTGCGATTAACAATATTATCATCCACCACCAGTATTCGTTTTCCCTTTAGCAGCGATCCCAGAGTTGCCTGCTTTCTACTGTTCAGCGAGCGCTTCTTGCCATTTCCTAGAAAATCCTGGAAACATGCAATCAACACACTTAACCGTAAAGGCCTTGTTAACACATTATCTACAAACCCTGCTGAATTGATCTCATTTCTCTCTGCAAGGCTCACTGAAGTAGTCAAGAGATATAATTTATGACGCCCTTCTTCAGCTTCATCAGATATTATAAAATCTGCATAAAATTTCTGAATTTCCCCATGTGGTTCTTCGTCGTAAAGCTCTTTGTCGATTAGAATCATGGAATGATCGTTCGAGAAATACTTGTATGCGGAACGCAAATCTGAAGCTATATCAACTGATATCCCCAGTCTGCGCAGATGATATTTAGTCACCTCAGCCCGAATGCTTCGGTGGTCAATTACCAAAGCATTGAGCCCTCTAAACTCTGAAACCGATAGATCATAACGCTGCCATCTTTTCTCCAACAAACTCTTATCACCTTTCTTTATGCACGCTGTGAAGGAGAAGGTGCTGCCTGTCCCTGGCTCGCTTACAAATCCAATTTCCCCACCCATGAGCTCCACCAAACGGCTACTAATGCTCAATCCTATTCCGGTTCCACCATAGGTTCTTGAAGTCGAACTGTCTGCCTGCATAAATGGTGTAAATATTCGATCTTGCACATCTGCTGGAATTCCAACGCCTGTATCCTCGACTGTTACTAATAATTTTACAACTTCAGAATGGTCTGCTGACTCGGGGGTACTTAGGTTCTTAAACTTTTCCCAGCTTTTCCGCCTATCTACGACGCGGAAGCCACTTAATGTGTCATGGTATTTATATGATCTGTCGTGCCTTGTGTTTAGCCAGTGTCCCAAAACTTTGTCCATCATAGCGCTTGTGATGTTTACTTCATCAGCCAGATGCACAGAAACAAATATGTGTCCGCGATCACGTGTGAACTGAAATTAAAACACGATACGATTACGAGAAATTGAGAACTATAAAATTTTCCGAGCAAAATACTCCAAGGATCATAAATGAAAGAGGTGCCAGAAGTGGGCTGACCTTGACGGAGTTTCCAACAAGATTTGTAATGATTTGCCGGAAGCGAGCTGGATCTCCCACGACGGCCTCAGGAACTGCTTCGGATACATAAACAGCCAACTTCTCTTCCACAAACAAAGAAAATTATACAAGCAGTTAATATC
This sequence comes from Umbilicus rupestris, assembly GCA_963678935.1. Classification (NCBI taxonomy): domain Eukaryota; kingdom Viridiplantae; phylum Streptophyta; class Magnoliopsida; order Saxifragales; family Crassulaceae; genus Umbilicus; species Umbilicus rupestris. The sequence goes on along the minus strand of OY787611.1, from coordinate 47,986 downwards.
AATAAGCTTCAGAAAAATACTAAGATGGTAAAAACAAAAATTGGTATCTCGAGCTACATACCTCAATCCCTTTTTCATGTGTTTTTCCAGAGAAAATTGACATTACGTTGTCTAAAACAGCACGCAGATCAAAAGGTACAATTTCAAGCTCAAGCCTCTCTGATTCTATCTTAGCCTGGTCAAGAACTTGATTTATTAGAGATATCAGTTCTTTCCCGCTGGTATGGGCAGTTTCTGCATAGTCTTGTTGGCTCGCATCTAGGCGTGTATCCATCAGCATTTGAAGCATACCTAAACAAAAATGGCTGTTTTTAAGCTGGAATTCAAATATTACGTTTATTAAACCTACAGAATAACAGTGAATGTAAACATTTTAATTACCCAATACACCAACCATTGGAGTCCTTATCTCATGGGACACCGTTGCAAGAAACTGCAAGTGAATTTTCAGAGACATTTCAATGCAAGACATCGTACGTCAATGAAGATTAAATGTGGATCAAGCAAAAGATGGCTGATTTCCTTGACTCTTTCAGTTTGTGATGTGGACAGAGTTACTGTCCACCAAACCTACCTGAGATTTTGCAACATCTGCAGCTTCGGCACGAACACTGAGCTCCATCATTTTAAAGCAGTCATCTTCTACTTTAGCGATCCGATTAATTGCTACATAAAATATGTGTCCTACGAGTAAAGTGATGACAAAGGTTCCCACTGAAGCATTGATTGCTGTCCAAGGTACAGGAGGCTTTTGCTTGAACCTGTCCTCATGGTACAAATAAATAAATGCACAATTTATCTTTCCGATGATCCAGAAAAATTATCAAGTCACAAAAATTATAAACCCAACCTGCAGTGCATCTCATGCCTACGCGATGGATCTCCGAAGTCAAGAGTGCTAATTTGCAAGAGGCCAGTGTCAACTACCTCATCGCCATACATGTTGATTGGTGCTGAACTATTTGTTGTGTCATAGACATTGACGACAATAGTTTGTTTGCTGGCCAGTTGGTGCAGAAGCTTGTCAACTAACGAAGGAACATCATATGATGCCCCAAGATAGCTTTGGTTCAAAAGAAGAAAAAAAACATTTCACGCCCATGTAAAATCCATTCAGTACATATAAAGAAAACAAATATCAGGGAATTAAACTTACCCCACAGTAGCCGCTATACGCTGTTCTGGCGTGGCATCATGAGGAAGTTCTACATTGTACACTGCAAATGTTAGCACTACTCCTAGATGATTAGATTTCAAAAGCTTGAATGGAGATGTCAACACGCCTTTTCCAGATGCCTTTGCTCGCAGGATATTTTCACGATCTTGCTGTTTCAGAATCTTCAATTGTTAGATTCAACATTCTTTTTCTATTTTAGCGACAATTGATAACCATAGTAACGATATGAAGGTAGATGACTTGATATTAATTATTTTTCTACAAGGAAACTATAAGTTGGCACAAGATGGCTTGACCGTACCTTCCCGGACATCATATCAATGGACACAATATGAGAAACTGTTTCCTGTGAAAATACCACCGGTGCATATTCATCCTGAATAGGTGCAGGATCAAGCTTTTCAGTTGTGCAATCCTGGACTAATGTCTGGTCCTCGGTCTGCATTTTCTTAATCGTCCATCCACGCAGCCGCTCAAACTCTTCCCTTTTCGAGTGAGTTACTCTCAGAGCATAAGCAACACCGCTTGTAAGAGGTCTCTCAAAAGCTGTTCTCTCAGTGTACTCACCAAAGGTTTTCTGCACATGAATAGTGGTAAACTAAGCCATAGAAATTCAGAATAGAAAAAAGTGACTGAATAGATAAATTATGTCGGTCCAACTGAGCTGTCTAATACCTGATCCATAGAAGTAGGATGTTCTCCGTGATGGAAAGTGGAGACAAGAATGGCCAAAGCATGAACATGGTTCATGCTCACATTGAACTGATCCTGCAACATTCGAGCTCGCTCATCGCACATGTTTGCTAGCGTATCAACTCTTCTTGTATGAAAATCTGTATACAAGCGCCAAAACAACCAAAAGGATCCAGAAACCCCCATGATAATAAAAACCAGTAACAACTTCTTCCTCCATTTTCCAGCACTTTTGTTGAGATTCCTGGCTTGTTTTTGTTGCTGCTTGTACTGCAGCTCCTCTGCCAGCGGCTGGAGTAGCCTGTCTTTGTCATAATCAGACTTGAAAAGAAAAAGAGATACTTTGTAACTAACGATCATGCTTGTCAGAAGACACAAACAGACAACGCCTAAAGGGCCAGAAAACTGCCAGCAGGAATCCTGGGTGCACTTGCTTGGTGCACTTGTTAGAGAGGTGTTCTGCAAGCCCATGACAAAATGACATTGCCAAATTCATAAGCAAAACTGAACATTCTATGTTGCGATATGATTCGAGACAAATGCTTACTTTTTTACACTTATGTTGAAAGAATGAATCTGCCATTGATACACATTCTTGAACATGTTTGACCCGCTCCCGCTCCAAAAATGATGGGTCAGGCTTCCATGTAAGATTATATACTAGGGCCGGGCACTGATCTTTAGAAGCAGCAGCATTAGTAACCCACTTATCCGGCTGAGTGAACTCCATGTAGTCTTCACACAGAACCTTTAACACGCATGACATATCACTGCTTCGCGCCGTGTCAGATCTTAATACCCTTGTGCACTTCAACGACTTAATCTGTGTTGATACACTTGTCAGTAAGTATACAACAACAACAACAACAACAACAACAACAACAACAACAACAACAAAGAGAATATCACAGCAATCACGGTTTTCTATCCAGTAAAAGCCAGTATGTTGAGTAATAATCAAAGTTCAACTGTTTGGTTGATAAATAAGAACAAACTCTACATTGGTGAAAAGATGTGCTAAATGCAAAGCTATTTAGAGTTTCATAAGAAACAATGTTGGATGAGCCGTCAAGAGAGATATAAGGATTAGTAAGGCACCTGATCTGTTTCGGAGAACATAGAAGTCAAAGCATGAAGTTGTGCCCGGCTGACATTGAAATATTTCAGCAAAAATTGAGCTTTCTCTTCGCACATAAAAGGGGTATGCTGCTCCTCAACCAAAGCCTCATAATCTGAACAGAAGAAGAACCACACAAACACAATAGCTAGCCCCACAAGCCACAGGACAGAAATGATCTTCAACCATTTGCTTGAACAACTTTTGGTGGCAAGCAAAGTCTCTTTATGCTTCTTCAACTTCAAATTGCCCCAACCCCGGCCATTGGAGACATGATGCTTTGAATTCAAGGACATCTTAACAAATATCCATCTACATATGTACAAGAACAGCCATGAAATTCCCCTCAATAGCAGGAACACTCGAACAAAATCAGACCTTCAAATAAGACCCAGTGGGGAGTTTCTTATAGAAATCCCAATAATTAGAAACCTGTATCAAGTTGAAGCAGACCCACCTCTCAAATTCACCAAAAGATCACAACTTTAGCAAAACCCACCTCAAATAGCAGCCCAGAGGATAACTATGCCAACCACATGCTTCAAAACACTAACAGCATATGCAACCTTCTAGCTTATTTTTTTTTGAGTTAATCATCACAAGAAGCTACCTCTCTGCAGGGCGTATTCTAAAAGGGGTGAAGAAATTATGCCCAACCAGGAACTGAACCACGGCTCAGATGTAATTTCAGGCAAGCTATTAGGAAGTCACTAGAATGAGAAAAAACAAAAAAGAAAGCCCTTTCTGCCAAGTATCAAGGTATTCTTGCTATCTACCTTGGAGCTATTCTGTGACAGAAGCTGATAATCTTTTAGAAACATGGAGAAACTGATGGAGAAAGAATGGACGAAATGAAACCCAGTTGGCTTCTCAGAGTAACCAACTGGAATCAATGATCAGACCGAGACAAGAAAACTCAAAAAAGAAGTTTCTCTCTCTATCCATCTCTTCACCTTTTCTCGTGTTTATGTTTGGTAAATAAAAACCCTTTAAAACAACAGTGTACATCATCAAGTATGTTACCATTGTGGCACTGTCTGTCAATCACACATCAGATTTTAACCATAAGTATGAAACAGCCACGCTGCTCAGTAGAGGTGTGAAAAGGAGTATAATAATAGAAGAAGATGAATTCATAAAATGTTTGGAGTCCAATAATGAAGTGTTTAATTTTCTCCAAAGGAAAAAGTTGAAAGGGACTGCTCACCATTGAACAACCACCATGAGATTTAATAGAAAGTGTGGAATGAGAGGGACAAATAGAGTGAGGAGCAGCAGAGCTACAGATTGAAGAAGAAGAAGAAGAAGTGAAGAAGAATAAGGATTGAAATAAAATTGAACAATATAAACTAAAGCTAGAGTTTTTCCAGTTCATGTGTGTCAGTGTTTTGGAGTTAAAGGTAAAAAGAGTGGCATCTATTCAGTCTTAATGGACAAAAAAAGAAGGAAGGCTTCTAAATAATATACGCATGGTACGCGCACGTCCTTAACCTACGCACTGGCATTATTTCGATGTTTATACACAATCATGGGTAACATTTTTCTTCTCTTTTTTTTTACCACAATGTTAAATTGCAATTTAATATAGAAGGTAAATGAACCGATTAGGTCAGCATTGATTATTGGCTTGTTAAGAATAAATTTTATTGAAAAAGAGAGTCATATTAAACAACTTATCATGGGGTGGGTGGCCCATTGATTTAAATTAAATACCACAGGAAACTAATTCAGGACATATTTCTTTCACTTTTTAGCAATAAAGTGAAATGTCTCATAATATATATAAACTAACTTAATCTATAGGAATAGTTACAACATATATTCCTCTAAGATTTACTTATACAAGTAGTTGTTAAGTAATGCCCATTCTTGATTGTAAGTTAAGGGCTCGATATCAATATAACAAATGCAATCAAATAGCTTGAAAAACTATGTTATGTTGATTTTGGCCTACCCAAATCTGTAGAGCTATATATTTGATTGGAGCTGATCTCTTTAACATATTGTATGCAAGAAAAGAGTCGCCAATCATTAACAAATTCAAAGTCTTTTTAGGTGTTGTAGGGAGAGTTTAGGGTGTAGCTCTCTCTTTCTTCATTTTCTTCACAGCTCTTAAAAATCTCCATTTTACATCAGCGTAGCAATGTGCCACTTGGTGCAGGCAGTCTGCCTAACAAGTTTCAGAAGAGGTGTAGAGTTAGAAGATATGCAGGCTTTCTTACCAGATATGCGTGCTGCTGCCCGAGACCTCTCCTGGAACTTCTTGATGCTGCTTCTTAAAGTGAAATCTACAAAATATAAAGCTAGGCTAGGAAAATAGCTTATAAATCTGGTTTTCTCAGTTAGCATGACTGTAAAATTTTGAAATAAAGGTTAACAGAAATACCTCAGCCCGGTAATCATATTTTTCAGCTAGGGGAGACTGTGTATCGGATGCAGTCGCTGTTGACTCAAACCGTCCAACCAACCCATCATTCAAGTATGATTCCTTTGTAAAATCAGGAGAGGTTGCCAAAACTGAAAACCAGCTGTTCTTGGAATCACTATCTCCCACCTGCTGAAAAACTGAAGCTTCCGGATATGTCATTTTCAAGCAAACTAAAAATACACTAAATGTTTCTAATTCAACATTTATGAATGAAATGCGCTTGATTATTAGCATATCAAATCAGCTGTGTTCTATGGACTACAGAATATATACACTTACAAGATGAATTGTTGTGGATTGTGTCAACCAAGCTGTTCATCAACAGATCATAATGAAAATCCAGGCTTGAAATGTGGCACGACTGTACTTGATATCCACTGTGGAATGAGATCCTCTGTGGTTCTGGGCGTCTCTGTCACGACACCATGTTGTTTTGTTTTGGCACTGAAAACATTGTTTGTTCCAGCCGGCAGCTGAGGATCTGAATCCAACTATTACGCTCTTGCTCTGTTGAGTAGCATTCATCTCGGCAAACTCATTTGCACATCTCTTGAAAATGTAACTGGTTCCATGTCAGGAAAAAAAAAAACACTCATTGGACTGCCAGCATCATATCCGCCCTCTCATTGGATAGGCTGGACAAGATATAACCAGTATAGTGATCGGTGCTTTGCTGGAATCAAATTTCAAAGGGAAGCAAAAACTATGAGCATATGAAATCACACATTACAATGCACTAAAACAACCTTGACAAATAACATGACGATAGCAAATGCAGAGACTGATAGAATGGCCAGCCACAGCATTGTGACTGCCCTATCTGAAATCACATAGGCTTACCTCAAATGTACTTGAAATTACAAGTAACCCCACAAGAGTTGGCAACTTGGATCAGGCAAATCTGTTTGTTTATAACTCAAAGTGCCTGCGACCAGCTGGGAAAAATCAGAACATCAGATAGCATTAAGCAACTTCTAGCTAGATTTGATAACTGATATTTGAGTTATTATTACCAGAGTAATATCTTTTTTCACACATGTAGTATTTATTATTTTCCCCTTAAAATGCAAAAAAACAACAATGCATCACCGACCATCAGCTCAGTTGGTAACAAAAACTCCTGAGGTCACCTGATCCACTCTCCCTCCCAGCTCCCACACACAGCCAAAGACAGAAGCCGAAAATTGCAGTATGGAGGAAAGCATTTTCAGATATCTTAACAAATATAAGTAGCAGACGCAGGAACCTAAATTTCTTGGAAGATCCAAATTAACCAGTCGGGATGAATTTACTGTGAAATTAACAAGTCAAAATATGTCCATATCAATATTCCAGACATGTACCTCTACTGCTGGAGTATGCTCATAACTTGTCATTTTCACAAACAAAAAGTTGAACTCTAAAGAATTAACACAAAAGAGAAGGGAAAAAAAGCAAAACGGCAAGGCGGGATCAAAGTTGAAGTATACATGACTTATAAAAATGGACTTACAATGATGCGAGCTTCCTTTTGATAATTCATTGCTTTCTGCTGTGTTCGCAGATTCAATCAACAATTTGAAGGCAATACAGAATGTGTCAAGGGTATAGACTTTTTTCGTTCCCACTTCAAGCAAGCTGCTAGAGAATTTATCAGGTCAGCAGCAAAATGTAAGTATATAACATAACAGCTTATGAATGGACATATTGGTACGTGAAGAAAATGACTTAGAGAGCTTATATACCTACATGCATCCTTGTCAAGATAATCTAAGAACAAGATATCAGATGCAACAAAAGATGGCAAAGAGTACCAACCAGCACAATTTAAAAAATGACAGGAGCAAAAACCTTCACATACACATGCATAAAATTGCCGAAGACAACATTGTTAAGCCAGTTTTATACAAAGGTTTAGTATGTTACCTGGTAGTTGTCTGAAACTCTGGATTCATCTACTTTTGCAACTTCTCTAGCTAACATCACACGTGTCTGCGGCGTGGGGTTTCGATTCCTAGTTTCCATAACATGAAGAAGCTGCATGCAAATGTCAATTTTTCCATCTTTCAGCAACCCATCAATCAACAATGACCACACAATCTCATCAGGATTCCATTGTTCCTCTAACATGGCGTCAAATAATGCTTTGGCTTTTTCTAGCCTATTAGTTCTACACAGCGCACAAATAAGAGCTATGTAGATGTACAAATGTTTTTCATGCCATTCAGCTGTTGATAACTCGAAAGTCTTTAATGCAGCTTCCACTTTAAGGTTTCTGCAATGGGCAACTAGGAGAGAGTTGTAAATTTCTTTGGTAGCACAGAAGCCTCTTTGTTCCATATCTTTTACCAACTGATCTGCTTCATCTGATCTTCCCTCTCTACACAGACCCACCACCAAAGTTTCATATGTCTGAATAGTTGGTTCACACCCATTCTCTGACATTCTGGCTAATAGATCAGACAACATTTCAAAACTAAAACTACTGTTATTTATGCTACAACAAGATATCATATCATTCTTAGCTACAATCTTCTCTTCCAGTAATTGAAACTCCTGCAAACCTTTTATCAAAACACAATAGGTACGGTAATTGGGTGTACTGTTACATAGAAACATCCTGCGCAACAGCAAGAACCCTTTATTTAGCATACCTCGCGAAACAAAACCATCAATTAGTGAAGTAAAAGTAATCTGATCTGGTGTTAATCCCTTTCTTTCCATTTCATCAATTAACATTTCTGCAGCCTCAGCCTTGCCTTCAAGGCATAAACCATACACAAGTGAGCTGTATGTGTACAAATTGGGCACACAGTTGTTTTTTTCCATTTTCTCTAATATCTTAAATGCAAGATCCGTACTGCCATTCTTGCATAGCCCGTCAATCAAAGTAGTATAGGTGATCACACTGGGCAGCAGTCCACCCTCTACCATTTTATTGCATATCTCTTCCAATTTTTGTAAGTTATTACCTTTTGACAAGACATTTAAAATGGCATTACAAGTTTCAACATTAGGACTGCAACCATTCTTCTCCATACTTTGAAACAATGATAATGCATTTTCTAATTTTCCTTCCTTGCAATATCCATCAATCAAAGAGCAATAGTGGGCTTGATTTGGGCGTACACCTCTTTTGGGCATCTCGAGAAATAATGCAGATGCCATGTCAGTCTTGCCCCATTTACAAAACCCTGAAAGGAGTTCAGTGTAAGTCCACTCATTTGGTTCACACCTATTTTCCTTCATCATTTCTAAAAGCCTTGTTGCATTGTTGATATTTCCTTGCTTGAGATACCCATTGATAAGTATGTTATACGTAGCCACAGTAGGAGAAGGACCAACTTTTAACATCTTGTCGTAATAGATCATAGCCTTTTCTGTAAGACCCAATGAGCAAAGTCCCATGAGAATCTCATTAAAGGTAATCGAATTAGGAAGCTGACCATGCCCCTCCATCCACTCAAATATCTTTAAACCATCATTGAACCTTCCAACAATATATAGACCATGAATCAAGGCATTGTAAGTGACAGTATTCGGAAGCAATCCATCTTTCAGCATCCGGTGGTATAACCCTATTGCTACTTCTAAATGACCAACATCAGACATTCCACTAATCAAAGCAGTATATGTCTGAACATTTGGGCAGCATATCTTCTTCATCGTAGCCAGAAGCTCTAAAGCCTCCTTAACACGACCAACTACACACAATAAATTTATTGGCACAGTGTACGTATGAACAGTGGGCTTGATACCCTTCTCAACCATCGCCTCAATCATGCCGAGTGCCTCGTCCAACCTGCCGTCATTGCAAAGGCCATTAATAAGATTAGTATAAGTACCCGAGTTTGGATCACAGCCTTCCTTCAACATCCTATCGAAAATCTTGAATGCCTTATCTAAATTACGTTCCCTACAATATCCAAGGATCAAAGAAGTATATGAGAAAACATCAGGACTCATGTCATAGTGAAAAATTCTGGCAAAAATGATTTCCGCGTCGCGGACCTTTCCCTTTTTACACAATATGTTGATCATAGTATTCAATGTCAATAAATTTGGCATGAGTGACATACTCATCATCTCCCCATAAATGTTCTGAGCAGTAGTAAGCATGCCGAACTTCCCCAACTGAATCAAAAGGGTATTATAACTATACAAACTAAACTCCACCTCTCTAGCACTGAAAGAACTCAAATACTCCATTACCCGCTTGATCTCATCCTTGTTTCGAGTAGCTTTAATCATCAGAATCCTCACATGATCCACCTGCACAAAAACCCTGTCTCTCACAAGCCTATGAATCATTGACTTAAAAGTGCCCATATCATGTTTGTAAAAATGCCACTTCAAAACCCAGTAGAAAAACTGCAATGCCTCATCCGGGCTCCTATGAGATTCAACAATTTTCGAAACATGATAAGGTTTCAGCTTCGGGGAAATGGATGTGAGCACCGGGCTGGATTTCCATCCGGCCAAAGACAAGATATTGCAAACCTTGGCTACAATACTATCATCGGAATACAACCCCTGTTGAGCCTTTGAAGGGTTGAATTCAAAAGAGGAATCGGAATTGAGGAGACGCTGAGGGGACGAAAAAGGTTGGATCTTTCGGATGTGAACGAGCGATGACGATGAAGGTCTCGCGAACTTCAACATTTGCGAACGAAAAAAGGTTTCTAATTCATGATTTGCCGGGGAGAGACACTTGGTGAGGACTCGAAAGACATGGAAATGGATGGAGGAATCGTGCTGGGTTGGTGCCAAAATTGTTGGAACGGTAAACGTGGTCGTCCGAGAGACCACACCAGAGAGAAGGCGAAGATGCGTGCTGGGGTGGGGGGGTGGTTTGGGCGCTGTTTGGGAGCCGCGTAACGTCAAGCAATGGGTTAGGTTGGCTGTATTTCAACTGCCAAACGCGGCCTTAGAGCAGATCCAACAGTACATAAATTCATTGGGGGCAACACACGGACCCCTAATAAATCTGACTCACCCTATTTCTGTGGATGAGTTGATGCTTTTTCGTGAACATAATAAGGGAGTCAGCTATTCATTGTTCAAGGCAAATCCTAGAAATTGTTGAAAGAGCTGCTACAAATTGTTCAAGGCAAGCCTGTATTTCTTTTAAGGGGGGATATATATATATAAAAAGGAAGAAGAAATAGGACACACAATCCATCACTTTTTCAGACATGCAGTAGCTAAAATTGTACTACAAGTACCAGCTGAATTGACAGAAGACCTTAAATACTTCCTCATTAAATAAGCTGATATCACCAAGGCTCATCCTCATCTCCTACAATCCATTATTGTCTTGATCATATTTTTATGGATCGTCAAGAGATGACGTTTTTCATAATCTCTTCTGATATTTTCCACCGCTAACCATGTCATTCTTGAATATTATCCGATTTCTATAGAACCAAATTTCATCAATTGTCGTTATGAATGTCTATCGGTTGGCTTATTAACCATAGCCACATCTGTAAGACCACAAGATTCCACTGCTTCCACGTTGTCTGTTGACTTGCCACTAATTTGATCACTTATTTTGGTATCCGGACCTGAGCTGGAGTCACTGCCGAGATGATCACCCACTTTTTTCTCAATTTCTTCTGGTTTCATTTTTGGTTCTCTATTCAGTTGCTCCTTTGGCTTGTCATGGTGGGAAGAATCGTATACTATATGTGAATTAACACCTGGAACATATTCCAAGGCCAACTGATTTGCACTGTTTCCTGATGTGCTATTTGACACTATTCGGGCAGGAGGCATCTCATGATCATGCTGCCCTTCGTATGTTGTTATGACGACTTTTGCATCATGGGATGCTCTCTCAACATGTTTCTTCACTGGACATCCAGCTGCTGAGCACCTGTAGTAACTCCTGCATAAACATTAGAATATATAAGATTATGCTAATGTTTCTGCACGTGTAGAGCTTAGTAGACTACAAATGTAGATTATAAGATATTGGTACAATGATGCCATATGAGTGGGATATCCAACATGAAGATTTTAAGATAAATTAAGCACATAGGAGATAATATAGATCACATAGCAGTAGCCAAATATATGGTTCCCTATAAAATCCTGCAACCCAATGAACAGGCACTTACAGACCAATATTATCTAAATTTCAGCATAACATGTTGTAAATATACCTGGGGTTTGGATTGCCTTTAACAAACTTTTGACCATATTTGCGCCATCGATACCCATCATTTACCATATCAACTTCACTTACAGTTTCCAGAACAAGGCGTGGGTCCATTGTTGGATTATCTGGTTTGGATGCTTCAGGTCGCCGTGCTTCCTTCTTCCTGCTCCAGTCATATTATTTAACAAAAGGTGAATATAGTTTGTATTTCAGACACATTAGCAACACAAAAAACAGAAACCTACAGTCTTTTCAAGTCTGGAGTGCCATCTTTGCCCACATTGTCTTTTGTCTTAAAATATTGTGTGACTACATGCTCCTTTAAATCAGTCGCTACAAAAGAAAGCGGAATTGGAGTGTCTGTCTGGTAACTAGTTTTAAGTGTCTGATGAGCAGCCACAAGGGGTTTCTCTTTGAAAACAATGAAATCAAAAGTTAAGTTTACACAATGTACATATAATGTCAAGTCACATTATGAAACGAGTCACAGAGTTCCAAGCTTACCTTCTGAAACAACAGTGCAAGGCAAGTCCATCACATCTTCTTTAGCAACCACCTTACAGCTAACTGTTACTGGCAGGCTGAGTTGAAATCTGGGGTGATCATGATCACCAAAGACAAGAGTGTCTGTAACCGGCCCATCATGGGAGCGTTCCACTTGCTTTTTCACACGGCAATCAGGATGAGTACACCTGTAATAGCTTCGTACAAATCTGTTACCCTTCACATTCTTCTGTCCATATTTCCGCCAGTTGTATCCATCTGCTGGACCTTTTTCAGGAGTCACAAGTGGGGCGCTTCCTTCTTGATCAGGTCGAAGTGCAAGTATGCCAGACTCATGGCTGCTCGTTTTTTCAAATTCTAAAGCTACTTCACCTCGTATACTTTCTTCTGTAGTAACCATGATTCCGCTATGTTAGTGATAATACAACATCAGCCAATAGGCTGCGTTCAAGCCATCTCCAACTGCTTTTCACACCAATTGTTTTACTGATCTGTGGATTGAAACAAGTGACTGGTCATGATGAAACTATGATTTCACACTAAAGCATATTATCTGTGACCTCATGTGAACACATGATAAGCAGGAATTTGAGTAAACTGCTGAAAACGGAAGTTGTCAGTGAGTACAAAGAGAGGGATTAATAACGAAGCTAATCTGGTAATTGTTGATTCACTATATGTATGCCTAAGGCTTGTGACCTATTTTTTCCAAGAGAACTTCCAGATTCCTTGAGTTTACTGAATCAAAATTAACCAACACAATCTAAATTAATTCAATTTATAAGATTAATCATCTAAATGTAGAAAGAGAACTCAAATCCTTTATACTTCTATGGAAATGCTATGGATTGGTTTCTTCTCCCCTCCTCCTATTTTGCCCTTTTCAGGGTATTGAAAAATCTTGAGTTTCACAATCGAATAGGCCATAACAGTTCAAGAAATATTTCAAAACATTAAACTGCTGGTTTATACCATGAAGTGAGCTGCCAGTGAGCCCCCCAGAAGAAACAATGCAAATGAAAGAGACTACGGAAGAAGTCATGGAGCAGAAGTGAAGAGAAACACTGAATGTAAAGATTAAAAAGAAAGTGGGGAGGTTTGTATAAGGAGATGAAAGGGTCCGATGGAATATGAGCTGAAATGCAAAAGCTTATTCCAATAGAACCTGAAATATGCTTTTAATCTATTATATTTACTCTTTCAAAAAAAAAAGTGGCAATGCATAAGTTTGAGGTGTTTAGGATGGCAAACTTCAAACAACACCAGCCTAACTAATCTACCAAGGAAGAAAACAGAAACTTGGAGTATTAGCTACGGTCACAATCCTATGACTTCAGGGAGATACAGCTCACCATCCAAAAGTATAAAAAACATTCTAGAAGTTACTTCAATAACATTTGCACCCAAATATGTGTCCATTTTGCTACCACAGCATACAGTAGTTGTCCCTTAAACAAATCAGGGGAAAGTAAAAGGTTCACTATCACCACAGAATGGAAGTATCATCATTACAAATCCCTAGCCCTTTTAAGACCTTTAAACCACACTTGTTGAATCAATACAGAAAATTAAATAGCACTAACAAAATACCAAACAATCTCTTAAATTTCCTTCCTTTTGCAGCCAATCAAATTCAACAGTTTTACATACCAAACCACAAGCCCCTAAGAAGATCACAGAAATCACTGAACACAAACACACATGATCAAGTCCTCAACCAAAATTCTACTCCGATGCAGGAGTAGCGATAAGATTCCCGAACCCTAGAGCCGAATTCCCATCTTTTACTCAAACTCCGAAACCAAAATGGATCTTTTTCACACAATTCACACAAAAAATCCAACCTACATACCAAACAATCAACTACAATTCATACCTAATCGTGACCAAAACTCGCAGTAAAACCCTCAGTCGAAACACCGCTCCAGAGGACACTCCCAGCCACAGTCTCCATCATCCATAGTAGCGGGCAGTGAAGAAAGAGAGAGAATTGTGTGTCGATGATAGCACAGAGAATCTGTACTTTTAGTTCTCTTTTCTTGGTCTCTGACCTGAGGCCTCCGATCATCTACGTGCAACTCTACCGTACACCCCCTTTTTCTAAATGCATATCAACCGTTCGATCCAGTAAAGATCACATATCAGTCGTCGATCTCGATCAGCTTTTTATGACTATTTGTAAATAAAAAAGCGCATACGTATCAATAACAAGGGCTGCGTTTTACAATATGGAAAAGAAAAGGGGTCAATTAGTATTAAATAAAACTCTAGGGGCTTGATTGAAACTTTGATGGAGCGATTCAGCGTCTTCAAATACAGTTGATTTCTTGAAATCGAGGCAATTCAAAACCCTAATTCCCAAATTGATCAGACAACATGCTGCGCTCTCCAGGCCATTCTCCGCGTCATCTCTCGTCTCCATCGCCATCCGTGAATCAGGATCGTGAATCGGAAACTGGGAATTCGAGTAACTCATCTGTTGCTGCCGGCTCGAAGTCTGGGAAGAAGAATATCAAAGCGCTGGACGAGGATTCTTACGTTGCAGCGATTGAGAAGATCATCGAGCGTGATTTTTTCCCAGATATTCCGAAGCTTAGGGACAGGTTGGATTGGCTTGAGGCGGTGCGGAGCGGGGATCCGGTTCAGATTCGGTATGCGCAATTGAAGATCATGGAGAGGCGGGGACGAATCGCGGCAGGTAAGAGCTCGGAAGGTAGTACGAGGGGTGCCACGAGGACTCCTGGTTCTACTTTTGTTAGAAATTTTACTCCTTTTGAATTGGATAAGACGCCTGGGGGTTTATATAGTGATTTGGGTGGTGGCGGTGGAGGGGGTTTAAGGCAGGATAATGAGGTTGTGGAGGAGGTGGACGGGGCTTTGTCGTTGGATGAGTTTTTTAGGAGGTACACGAGCGAGGATAATGAGAGCTTTTCGAAGATATTGGAGAAGGTAAATCGGAAGAGGAAGGAGAGGTTTGAGTATTTGACTGAAGGGGAGAAGGGGGAGGTGGAGGGTATTGACGATGTGAAGAGGGATAGGATTACAGATGGTTACGGGACATCTGATCAGCCACCTAGTACTTTGGAAGGGTGGAAGTATACTGCAAAGAACTTGTTGATGTATCATCCTGCTGATAGAGGTGAACTGCAGCTTACGGATGCGGAGAGGGATGTGAGAGTTAAGGCATTGACAAAAGAGATAAATAGGACTAATACGAGGTTTCATGGAAATATGATGGATTCTCAGCAGAAAGATGATGAAGTAGTTCCGGTTCTTTATACGCAGGTTGCGGGTGGGACTCCTGTTCCTATGTCGAGTAGAGATATGGATAAGTTGAAGAAGTATGATTTAGAGGATTTGAAGCAGACCCCGCATCCCTTTTATGCTGAATCAACTAAGACAGCTGAAAATGGTTATAGTTTTGTGAAAACTCCATCTCCTGCTCCCGGAGTAGATGAATCACCTTTTATCACTTGGGGAGAAATTGAGGGAAGCCCGATGCGGTTGGAACCAGAGGACACACCAATTGGTATTGGGGGTAGTGGTGACGGGCCACATTTTAGGATCCCATCATTGCCTACTAGGGATGAAAAAGCACACTCTTTATCAAGGGAAGCTGCGCGAAAGATCAGGGAAAGGTCAAAAATGTATCATAAACCACCACTTCCCTCACCTAGCAGAGGAGGAAGTGCGAGTCCAAGTGTCAGGACATTTTCTCCTGCTGCACAGAAGTTTATGAGAAACGCAATATCCAAATCGTCAAGGAATGTTAATGAATCACTTCGTGCCACCTACCGTGGTGCTAGTCCTGTTTCTGGTACCCCAAAAGGCGGAAGGAGCATTTCGAGGCTTGGAAACACAACTTTATCCAAGTCACCTTCGGTTAGAGAGGGATCTAACCCACCTTGGCAGTAGTTTGTATATTAGGAAAGTCTTCTGACTCTTTGAAACGTATGTACTGTTGTGTGGCTTTTGTTGTCGAGTATTTGCTCTTTGAATAATGGCAAGATTATTCTTAGTTTGAAAATTACAAATAGCTAATATTCTCGATCTAATTTGATGGATGCCTCCAGTTGTACCATTTGAGACAAAGATCATGTATTTCCTTCAGGTTCATTTTCTCTCATTAACTTAAACATATACTGCAATGGACAACTTCTCTCCACAGAGCAAAACTCTCTCAGTTTCTGCTGTTGTAGCAAATGATTATATACGACTACTGGGGTAGGATAAGTTTGTAAGATAGCTAATCTGATCCCAAATATCATAAGTATAACAGATGAGCCATCGTTCAACATCAGCTCCAGCCTCCAGTCCCGGTTTGCTTGAAGTCTTCAACGGCAGTGATAATTGTCTTTTTTAGAAAGTGGAATTTGCTTCAATGTGATTGTCATTCAGCCTCTTATGGGATTCCAGGATGCCCCTTGCAGCTTCTATAAGTGCTTGACCATTAACATAGTGCTGGCGGCACACTGGCATATACACATCAGAACCACCTACAAGTTCTTTCTGAGTCTCTTCTGTCTTCCTCAAGGTAAAGAAAGCACGCTTGCCACAAAGTTCACATCGAGCAGTCAACTTGGTTACAGTATCAGCCAAAGGTATAATGTCAAGAACGGAGCCAAAACTTCTTCTGCGAGTGATAATTAATGCAATAAGTAAGCAAGCTCTATAATGGATTGTGAATACTATACAACCCAGCTAATACCTCAATCAAGAACACATGACAACAGGTCTCACCTCAGAAAATCACCATCCAGGCCTGCAACAATAATGGTTTTTCCATCTTTGTCAGCAGCAGTGCAACAGAAATCATAGAGATCCTCAAAGAACTGCGCTTCATCAATGCCAATCACCTCCAGCTACAAATAACATGAATTCATTTTAACCATTTGCATAAGAAAAAAAGAAAGATAGCAAATCCTATACAGGAGTCATATCTTCCTTTTATTCATAACAAAGAACTGCATAAGGCTGAAACCCCCAGTCAGCAAAGACGTTAAATTTCTTCTGAATTAACATTAAAACTTCTTCAACAGTTACATTAGCCAGCTTTGTTACCCATGAATCAAGAATGAACAGGTAACTAATGTTAAGAAAATTTTGAACATTTTTCACTATCAATTTAACTGGCTATTAGTTTCACTTCGCAAACATATACCAAAAGACCACTGATCGAAAAAGAAAAAAAACCAATTAAAGACATTTTAAACAAGAAGCACATAGTTTAAGACATCTGCAACATTCACTGTCATATAATTACCTCATCATATGCATCAACACCAAACCTGTGCCTGAAAGAGGTCAGATCCGGCAAAGCCCAGCAGGGAAACTTCATTCCATCATGCGTGACAACAGAATCCACTGCATATCTTGTATCTTTGCTTGACTTTATCATTGCAACACTCCTTCAAACATCCATACAATAAAAGCCCAACTTCAGTGTCAATGAATCAAAGCGGAGCAGCAAAATTACAAAATCCTTCAAATCCCAAATTCTTATCAGTCAAATCTCAACGCATCAAACAGCATACTATGCAAATGAAGTGAATTGGGTATAATGGGAATTCAACTAAAATTTACCTCCCGTTGCCGTCCTCCATTTTTATCCTGCGGAGCAAAGCGGTGGTCTTTCCAGCGAACATGGGTCCAACAATCACGTGGATCTCACCAGTTACACCATCGACGGACTCGGACGCTATGGAAGATCTGAGTGAAGCCATGGGAGACAGAAATCTGGGACTGTGAAGCGACTTGTTGTACAAGGAGAATATTGATGAAATGGCGGGTTTAACAATTGAAGAAGGATGAGTACAGAGGAAGCTGGTCGTCATGGATTTTGGTGAACTGTTATTTATAGGGCGGAGGAGCATGGCGGAGAGTGGTGGGGTCGAATCGGTTGAGCGAAAAGCTCTCAAATTTTTGGAGGGAAAGATTGGTTCAGTGATTTCTAGGGTTTGCGAATTTTGGGGTATAAGCGAAAAATAAGAAAAAGTAATTGTAAATGTTTTTAATATTGCCATTAAGTATAAAAAGAAGAAGGTGTGACAGGGAGAGATGTAATCCTCTTACCATTTATCGTATCAAAACATTTCCCCAATATCTCCGTCCACCATCTTCTCTCTTTCTTCAACATTTCCATTTTTTTCAAACCAATTTTTGGTCTGTTTGTCTCCCAAATTTGTATTCCCAATCTTTTTCTTCTCTTTCTTGTAATTGAAACGCATCACAATAATCTTTCCTCATCGTCCACAGATTGACTGATGCCAATTTAAACGAATTCAGATTGAGAATTGAAGGGATTGGACAGTCATCTGTATTGATGATGGACATACTCTTATATATCTTCTTATCCACTCTCCTCTTAGATCTGTGATTTGTCTTGTTTTTTGGATGTATTGGTGAGAATCTGATCTGGATTTGCACTATTTTCGATTTTCACGGTTTCCCTGATCGCTAAACTTTGATGTGGTGTGTTAGGTTAGGTGTATGCCCAGCTCTGGATTGTATTCATCTGTCAGGGATCTGGTGGTTTCGGATTGAACCCGAAATTATCCAGTTTTGTTGTCTTTAGTGCTGGTCAGTCTTGTATCAATCTTCATCCAAGGTAAACTACTCCTGTTGCTGTCGTAATTGATGCGATGTTACACAATTAATAGCCAGTTCTGAATGTAAATAATCTAGGAAAGGGTATGTGATATGGGAATGTTGTTTGGGTCCGTCCTGGATTGTGTCCTTACCCTTCTGTTTTTGCCACTGCAAGATGAAGATGGCGTAGAGCTGTTATTGGTACATTCGTTGGCTTACTTGAGATTGCATCTGTAACATTTTCTAGTTGTAGTGTGGTCATTCATTCACTTTCGAGTAGATTCATGGATTCGAGTAGGGTCTGGCATTTGTTTCCTCTTACACGACCCTGTGTGTTTGTTATCTATTTCTTGTGTATAGTAACAAGTGTGTATCTTTTATCTCCGAATCAGCTAATTTTGTGATGATTTCATATGATGTGGTTAGTTATCAGACAATGTGGTTTTGAAATGTAGAGAATATGCAATCCGATCTGGGCAAGTTATTCATTGGTGGAATCTCATGGGACACAACTGAAGATCGCCTGAAAGAGTACTTTAGCACTTATGGTGAGGTTCTAGAAGCAGTCATTATGAAGGACAGGAACACAGGCCGTGCACGTGGATTTGGTTTTATTGTGTTCTCTGATCCCGCAGTTGCTGAGAAAGTAATACTGGAGAAGCATAATATCGATGGGAGGATGGTGAGTTTTGTCAGCCTCGTCTACTATCTACCCTTTAGCATTTGAACACGACTCTAGTAAGCATGTATCCCTTCATCTAAGTAGTCAGAATGAACATCAGTCATAACACAAATATCAAGATTAAGATTGCACGCTTAGTTATTTGGCTATGCTCGCAGTCTTTTCTGAAGATGACCAGAGGTTACTCATTATAAAATTGCAGTTCCATGAGATTTCTATCTTAATCCTGTTTTAGGCGCGTGCAATTATCTTGAAGTTAAATCATTGATGTAGCTTAACGGTTTCATTTCAAAGTTAATTCACATTACAAAGTTTTTAACTCACAGGTGGAGGCCAAAAAGGCTGTTCCAAGAGATGATCAGAGCACATTGAGTAGAAATGATGGCAGTGTTCATGGTTCTCCAGTCCTAGGCCGAACAAGGAAGATATTTGTTGGAGGTTTGGCATCGTCGGTTACGGAGAGTGAGTTTAAAGCGTACTTTGAACAATTTGGCACTATAACAGACGTTGTTGTTATGTATGATCACAACACACAAAGGCCGAGGGGCTTTGGTTTCATTACTTATGATTCTGAAGAAGCTGTTGATGCAGTATTGACTAAGACCTTTCATGAACTTAATGGTAAAATGGTTGAGGTTAAGCGTGCTGTCCCTAAAGAGCTCTCACCAGCTTCTAGTCGGAGCCCTGTTAGTGGTTTTAACTACCGCATGAGTAATGTTGATATACTTGGTGGGTACAGTCCGGCATATTCTCCAACAGCAATAGGAGGCCTCGGCTTTAGGATGGATGGTAGATTTAGTCCAATGACTGGTGGTCGTACTGGATTATCTCCATTTGGCTCAGATTATGTTATGGGTATGGACTATGAACAAGGGATGAATGGTAGTCTGATTGGTAGTGGAAATTTCAATGCTAACCTCAGTTATGGACGAGGCTTGAATCCTTATATCATTGGTAATAATAGGTTTGGTAACAATCTAGGCTATGAGGGAAGCAATATTGGTAATAATCCCTTACTCAGCTCGGTGACACGAGGCTTATGGGGGAATGGTGGTCTTAATTTTGGTGCTCCAGCAAATTCTAGAAACTCATCTGTTTTCATGGGATCTGGTAGTGAGACCATGGGTGTAAACAACTTTGGCAGCAGTGGTGTTGGTTGGGACTCTTTACAGATTTCAGCTCATGGTATTGGCAGGGAAAATTATGCCTCCATCCGTAGAGGGAATATTGGTTATGGAGTTGGGGATAACAACCTTAGTATGGGTCCTGGTGGTTTCGGCAGAAGCATTGGAACAAGGGCTGCTCCAAACTCATCTTATGGATCGTCAAATGTTGCTTATGATGGGGCACTCACTGACTTATACACTGGTGGATCTGTATATGGAGATTCCACATGGCGGTTTGCAAGCTCTGATAGAGATGGATATGGTTCTCTTGGTGATGGGGTCAATGCATCTTCTGATATGTCTGTCAAAGGTTCTCCTGGTTATGTGGGTAGTTACAGTAGTGTTGCGGGAAGGCAGGCAAATAATGGTTAGACCCTCTTTAATGATTTTCTCTTCTTCTTTTTTCGTAGCAATTGTTATGTTCATTGAAAAATAACACTTTATTTTTTGTTATAGGAGCGCCATCTCACGGTGGACTGTCATAGTATTCACATTGATGCGTCACTGTGCTCAACGATGATCAATATTTCCCTTACCTTCTTCACTATGGGTTGTCTTGGTGCAACATAAAGCCAGCCAGGTTGGTTTCAGCTATGATATGAATATTGCTATACATGTAGTGCTTTTGCTTTACATTTTAAGCCATCCGCATTTCTATTTTCTTACCTCATAAAAAGTACTTTTTCTATTAACATTGATGCTCTCAATATGCCAACAGTAGTCTTTTGCTAGATATTTCAAACTGATTGGAACTTCTGTTAGACATTGGAAAGTAGCCTTACAAGAATGCTTGTTGAGTAAATCATTGTAGTTTCATAAACATTCTGATATTAGCAGTTCATATTATGCAATAGCAATGTCCAATATGCAATCACTCTATTTTTACAGACTTCATCATATTCATGTTTACATATGATCTGTATTAAGAGTTGAGACTAATATATGTTACCATCATTTAGTTTGTTCAGGATTTTTGCTCATGCACACTTGAGGCTTATCCCAATTGATTGTTAGGTGGATTAAAGGATACTTTTTGTTGATAGAAATTTGAAATTGCCGTCCTATTGGGGTTTAAATGTTGTGAGAGTGCGGCTCATTAAATTCTGTCATAATGATTTGCAGTCGATGGTTAACTTTCAATTGTGTGCCACTCTTTATGTATTTGTTACTGTGAATTCCTTTGAATTAATGGACAGCATGATTAACTGAATCAGTATTTTGGGGACTTCTTAGGCTTTTGCTCAGAGCTATTTGAACGCAAACTTTCCCACTAACCTTTGTGTCTGGTTTGGATCGTTTACTTTCTATTGTAACCGAGACAGTATCATTTAAAGACCTCAGACCACAATCACACCACCATGACCGTTGTCTTCTAACTTTGTGGAACATTTATAGCATTATATTCATCTTTGCTGAATGCTTTTGGATCGCATAGGGTTAGGCCTCTCAACTTTAGTGATCGCAATGCTCAACATAGTACACTAAAGCCATTGGTTCTGATAGATTCATTCATATGGAGATGCTATCGTATTCCACTTGGATGAAGGATTTGCCCTTGTTGCTCGAAGCTTATTTAGCATAACATTATTTTATCCATGTTCAATTATGATCTGTAATGATACTTATTTATGATGTTGTGTTTTCTGTGCTAGTACTCTCTTCTACAGCTCAATTATTATTTATTAGATCATCAAGCTAAGTTTATATTTTATATTTGTTGCAGGATTTGTTGTTGTAGGATGACGGTTCTTGAACATCAGGAATTGATTACTAGTAGAAGAAAACATGGTGAATCAAGTAACGAGGGAAGTTGCTTCATGCTCATCAGCTAGCATATTAAGAAACTCGGTTATCTAAGCCTATGGAGAGTGCGCGCATCTTATGGTGAAGTTGTAGAGAAATGGTAGAGAATTTGTGTTTTTGAGTCTTCAGTTTTGGACATTACTATAGAAGTTATGTTTATCTTGATTGAGAGTATGTAAAATGGTTGCGGCGTATAGTCAAGTATGTATGCTCCATCTCGGCAAGGAGGCTATACCATACTTGAGAGCAATACCCTTTGTTTTTAGTTGTCAGGTTTCGGAGTAAGGTCCTCCGGCCGGCCAGGATCACAAGATCTAGGAATTGGGATGTCATGTGTAACTTGTGCTTAAGTTAGTATCATGAAGAGTTTCTGGGCATATCCCACATAGGGGGACACCCATGAATAAGTGTAGCATTTCTTTCTATCTCAAGAAAAACTTCCAGCGAAGCATTACTACATTTTTAGCCTGCAGTGGACATTTTTTAAGTTGCTTGTTGACTGTTGCCCTCTGATGGTGATTTTTTTTTTTTCAATGCTCTATGGGCCTGTGAATCATTTTGTGAGCCAGTGAAGGTGTTTGAGCAAAATGATGAACAATAAACTGATAAATTATTTTTCTTTTTATTACTACCAAAAATAGATGATTCAGATTTTTAACAAAAAATCGTTTTACTTTCACAATAGTAACGTAAGTTGCCTATCTTGCAAGTCAAGTCATATTTTTCCTCTTAATCAAAACTACACACAAAATTCAACCTAAAGATATTTTAGCATAAATACTTTTACAAGGGATTCATTTTTAGTTGTAAATCTGACAAAAATAATAAATGAATAATAAAAGAAACATGGAAATCTGAGTTACTAAAATATTACAGTACCTCAAATTCAGTAATTACATCACATCGTACACATAATAATACGTTTCAAAATACTACTATTTAATAATTGTTATTTGGTACTTTATGCAAATTTCATTATTATATTTATATGTTAATTTCTATTCATAATATGGATACTTTTTTAAAACGGTCACTCATAGCAAAGTTTGTTTACAAAAAATCATCCCTCAAATATATCCCGACAAAATGCCATCTTTTTGAAAAGCCGTATTTAGTAAAGGCGATTTTCAAAATTTTTTTGATTTTATTGGTACAATCAATATCTAGTTGTCTACCATATAAGATTATGCATTTTTAAATATTTAATGAAACCGCTTCCGGAAAATGCGATTTTAGTTAACAACCGATGTGGTTTTTGTAAACAAACTTTGGTCAGAAATGATTTTTTTGTAAACAAACTTTGGTCAGAAAGCCTTTGCTCTCTTTTTACTGGCAGCAAGCACCATATCACCGGCTCCGGCCCACGGCGGGGTTTTCCATATCAAAACCTACGGAGCAAAGCCGAATAAAGATGCAACCGCGGTGAGGATTCCAATGTTTGGAAGGAGAGAGTTTAATATGACGTGTTTGCATATTGAGGAGACTGATTTTGTGTCTGTGCAGGGGCTTACGAATGCATGGAAAGAGGGTTCCGCATCGACGACTCCTGCCAAAATAGTGGTGCCCAAAGGGACGTTTACTCTCGGGCTAATCAAATTTAGTGGCCCTTGTAAGGCTCCAATCGAGCTAAATCTTCAAGGCACATTGCAGGCACCGAGTGACCTTGCGGAGTTTAACGGATCTGACAGTTGGGTAGCTTTTGGATACACAGATCACTTCACCATGTCTGGTAATGGCGTTTTTGATGGCCAAGGACGTACTGCATGGGCCGTAAATGACTACAACATCAACCTCAAGTGCTCTCCACCCCCAATGGTGAGTTTTCGCCAAACACACAATAAAAATTTACGTCCCACGTCGACTAGCCCCCCCTGTTGTGTTCCCGACTAATTCCCTCGAAATCCCTCGTCGAATTGCCATACTGGTTTCGCCCTCCCGTGGGCTCATCAGGGGAGCGGGTACAGCTCCCGACCAGTAGGCGCTCGGATAGCATAGCTACCGAGACGCGTACCCCTAAAACGCTATCTTCCTCCCCTGATGCGAGGGTCAACCAGCAGACAATTCATCAGGGCAAGGTCATAATCGCATTTTCTCGGCCAGGGGGCAGCCAAAGCCAATCCTCTCAAAGCTGGGTCCTATCAAGTCCCGCCCGTCGAAGATAGACCTTGTCCTCAAGGTCGAGGATGCGATTGTTTTCCTTGCCAGTCTTTAGTGCACTGAGATTTCCTTAGGCCTTTTGACGTCCCATACCGCCATCGCCTAAAGGATTTTAAGCTTCGGAAGCAATGTTGTGCGGTGATTTTCCCTTGCAGTGACGTCCCATATCATCAACTTAACAAGGTTCTCTTTTGCACTTCCATTCTTCCGCACTGCACTGTTTGGGTCTCGAGAATTAGTACTGAGACTGACAAATTTTGTTGGACGCGCCTCTTCTCGACCAGCCAGGCTCTTTGGCGTGGGGGTCTTCTTTCCAAGGCGGACATATGGACACACTCTTCTCGATTGCCCTTTAGATCTTCACCTTTATTGGTCTTACCAGCGGCCGATCCCGAGCTTCACACTGGGCCTCAAAGTTCTTCGATCCATTTTTCGGGTTCAATCTTCTTTCCGAGTATGTCCTTCCCAAAATCGTCCACGACCGCATTTTGAGGTCGTGTCGGCTCTGATACCATATGTTGTGTTCCCGACTAATTCCCTCGAAATCCCTCGTCGAATTGCCATACTGGTTTCGCCCTCCCGTGGGCTCATCAGGGGAGCGGGTACAGCTCCCGACCAGTAGGCGCTCGGATAGCATAGCTACCGAGACGCGTACCCCTAAAACGCTATCTTCCTCCCCTGATGCGAGGGTCAACCAGCAGACAATTCATCAGGGCGCATTTTCTCGGCCAGGGGGCAGCCAAAGCCAATCCTCTCAAAGCTGGGTCCTATCACCCCCCCCCCCATGAGACTCTTCCCTTGTATTCGATCCATATTTAACAGCAAATTTTTCCACGTGAATGTGTTGGGGTGCAAGAATTTCACATTCCATAATTTTAAGGTTTCAGCCCCGGAAGAGAGTCCGAACGCGGACGGAATCCACATTGGCAGGTCAGTTGGTATCAACATTACGGACACAACCATCGGAACAGGAGACGATTGCATATCCATCGGCGACGACAGCCGTCAGCCAATATGTGAACATCAAAAGAGTTAGATGCGGACCGGGGCATGGTATCAGCATTGGCAGTTTGGGCAAGTACAAAAACGAAGGGGCTGTTAAAGGGATCAGAGTTGGAACCCGGCGTTGCTGCGTACATACACTTCGAAAACATTATGATGAATAATGTCACCAATCCTGTGCTCATCGATCAAGAATATTGTCCGTGGAACCACTGCTTGCAGGGGGTATGTATACCTTCAACTTCATGAATTGATACTGTGTAATTTTTGTTTGATTGGTAATTCAATTCAATGCAGGTTCTATCGAAGGTGAGGATTATTGATGTAAGCTTTCAGAACATCAAGGGCACGACGCCGACACGGGAAGCGGTGAAGCTTATTTGTAGCAGCAAATTTCCGTGCGAAAACGTAAAGGTTGGGAACATAGATCTCAAGTACACTGGCCCTGGAGGGCCTGCCGTTGGTGTTTGTAAAAATCTGAAGCCAATCGTAGTAGGAAAACTCTTGCCACCTCGTTGCACTGCTTGAGCTTCTTGGAATGAGTAATATGAATTTTGTTTTGATTGATCATCATATATGAGCTGCTATAAAAGTAATATTTATATAGAATAAAATCCGACAAGTAAATGTTAGCAAACAGAAATTCTCAAGTCCTCAAACATGAAACTGGGGTTTGATCATTTAATGATTAATGATCTGCATAAAAGGCTAGAGGATCAATGAAATGGTTATTTTTAATAGCATTCGGAAAATACATGAAACTTTCAGTTCTATTTTAAGCATACATAAATTTGGGAAAGTGTTAGGAATCAGTGGCATTTGATTTCTCGCCTCAAATCACATTTACCGCATCACCACACAATCTCTCACCACTCTCCATTTTCTCACCCCCACATCAAACGATCCCCACCGCTAAAATTCAAAGAAAACTCGATCCCCTAGCTTTGGATTTAACTTTTGTGCATTTTGGGTCTCTGTCCGCGTGGTCCCTCGTTGCGGGGTTTAGTATTCAGGTACACTCCTGCCCAGTCTGTTTTTGTATTTCAACTTTTTGTTCTTGTCAAAGGAGGGATCTTTTGTGCTTTTGGCCTGTGACTGTGTTGAAATTCGAAAAAATTTGTACCTTTTGATGTTGATGAATTGACACCATCTTTGGTAAGTTTGGGTGGTTTTGGAAGGCGATGGGTAATGATGACCAGAATGAGGTCGGGGAGAAAAGTGAGTCAGATTCAAAACATGAAGGAGAAGAAACTTTTCCAAGAATTGGCCGAACGCCAAGTGAGAATTCGCTGTACACAACCGAGGGTGAGGATGATGATGAAGACTTGGAGAGCAAATTGAAACTGGGTCCTCAGCGCACTCTCAAGGAGCAGCTTGAGAAGGATAAGGTCTTATTGCAATGTGACTTTGGTTTCAAGTTTTGTTGTATATGATGGTTTAGGGATTGCTGTTTGATTCATTAGGGTTGTCATTGTATTGCATACTTTTTAAAATTCATAGGATGATGAGAGCCTGAGAAGGTGGAAGGAACAGCTAATTGGGGCTGTTGATTTGGAGAATGTTGGAGGTAATTCAGATTCACATTTCATTTTAAATTCTGCAATTCTCTGGTTTGTGCCTTTTTTGTTCCATCTCCATTAAATACTGTACACCTGGTTTTTTTTATTTGTTTGTATTCCATTGGAAAATATTGAAAACACCCTGGGGCATTATTTCGACCATCAAATCTTGAAATTTCAGTTGACGTTTTAGCTCTTTGATTACTGGACTATTGTGATTTGTCTCCCCCATCAATCTTATCAAAGGTTTTGTTTAGCATAACAGTGATTATGATTTATGAAAGTCCCTTACAGATTTGTGTTCACTCGCTCCTGTCGTTGATAAGACTTACATGAAATCCAAAATAAAGAGAAAAGCACTAAGCTGACATTGTTCAATTTGTTGGTTCGCAGAATCCTTGGATCCGGACGTAAAATTCACCAGTCTCTCAATCATCTCCCCTGGTAGAGATGATATAGTTCTCCCTATTCCTGAAAATGGCAACCCAAAAGGCTCATGGTTCACTTTAAAGGAAGGTAGCGTCTACAGTTTGAAATTTTCATTCCTAGTCAGCAACAACATTGTTTCTGGCCTTAAGTACACCAACACTGTTTGGAAAACTGGGATGAAAGGTGAGTACCTTGTCAATGAAGTGACAAAAATGACCTGAGAAATAAAATTTAATGTGCCTAACTGCATGTTTTCATACTCAGTCGACAGCGCGAAGGAGATGATTGGAACTTTTAGCCCTCAGGTAGAGCCTTACACGCATCAGATGCCTGAAGACACAACCCCTTCTGGAATTTTTGCCAGAGGATCTTATTCTGCTAGATCAAAGGCAAGAAATTTCTCGTCAGATTCTTTTTTGTAGCATAATCCCTATTTGGTCAACGTTGATTCAATCCCCTCATTATACGTGAATAACAATCAGGCCGTAACATTTTATGACTACCATCGCTTTTTGATAGTTTAGTTACTGTATTTGTTTCCCCAATTGGAACTAGTTTCTTGACAGCAGCGGGATATCATATTATAGGACTTGCTCTTTTTGGATTGCTGTTTAGACTTTAGTCATTGTCTTGGTAAATTTTTTGTAATAGGAATTTGACTATATGTAACTTGACCTTGACTGTTCATACCGTTTTTTAATCGCAACGAGGGGTTTATTTGCTTTTTTATCGACTAAGCTGCAGAAATTTTGGTGAATAAGTAATTGACAAACATTTCTGTTATCTGGGTTGGGTATTAACTAAATGCGCTAAACATCTTAGAACATCCAACTGCCTGTATTTTGTCACTTGATGCTTCTAATTCCAAAACATCGCCATTAGGCGCATAACTATTTTGATAGAAAACTTTAAGTTTATATGCCAAACAATGCTGCTAATCTTGGTAGTTAGGAAGTCAATGTCAAACTGATTTGTTTGCATTACAACTACTAGACATTTACAGGTTGCGCTTTTCTTTCTCATTATGTTTTGTTAGCAGTCTTTGATTATATTCCGGTGTCAACTGAGCGCTCAAACAACATTGCAAAATGTAACAGTAGGGTCGAGTTTGACAGCCCAGCTGTACAATAAAATTTATTTTGCTTACAATCTTAAATTACAAAACTTTTATTGGTTCAGGATTCTAATTGTTTACCTTGTGTCTTTTTCCAGTTTTTGGATGATGACAACAAGTGCTACTTGGAAATTAATTACACATTCGACATTCGGAAGGATTGGGCCTCCACTTAAGGGAAGGAATCAGAAGCATCTCTAAAGGCACAATCATATACTTGGTTATGCATCTCAAGTTTTAATTTAGTTTAAGGTGTTCTTCGAACATAGGCAGGTTATAGCTGTTGCGCCCATAGCTACAGTCTATGATTAGTCATGTATAGCCAAGAGATTTTCGTTATAATCCAGCACGTTCAATCAAAAACCTGGTATATTTACCGTCCCGTTCCTAGTGAGTTGGTAAAATTGTTTTTTTTATGGTGATAGTTTATATTGAATTATAGAACCGTGATTTCTAGATGGGGATAGAATGCAGTATTCAAGCGCTGTTGATTAATGCCTTCTAACCACAGTAACAGTAGCATTGTACAGTACAGGAGGAAATTCATCTTTGAAAGATTCTGTTAGCTTTCTTCTGCACAAGAGCTTAGGGTTTGAATCAGGATAAAAGAAAATGTCGGCAGGACATCAGACATAAGAACGTGAGACAGTGTCTTTAAACGTCCCATGGTTGTATGTATATGATTTTTTGCTTGGTAAGAGGGATTTGATAACATGTTTAGCCTGAGCTGCTGGAATCAATCTCTTAAAATGGGACATGCTATTTTCCTAACTAACACTGAATTTTGTAGTGTCAAGTTGGATTTGCAAGGGATATCATAATGGGGCCGTTACTAGATCCTAATCAACCGACAGTTGGTGTTGTCACAGCTCAGCTCCCTCGCCTCTGTTGTTCCCGACTAGTATGATTTATGGAAAGTCAAACTAGCTTAGCTGGTTATATGCATGATAATTGAGTACAGATTGAACAAGTTACACTTTTCCCCACTTTTTGGTTGGTTATAAAAACTTATCATGGTGTTTATGAGTTGTTACTGCGTGACTTTTGAATTTGTAAATGAGGGAGGGAGGGAGGGAGAGATAGAAATAGGCTGGGTAGGGTAGAGTGGCCTTGATTAAGAAATCTCACCTCTCTTTTCCTTTTCGTGGAAAGATTTCCATTAAAGTTTACTCCATTTTCCCTCTAAGCAACTGCTGAATCTCGGTAGATACAAGACAACAATCTCATTTTTGTTTCTGTGCTAATTGACAACAAAATAATATCCAAAACCAGAGGGAGGCTTCAATGGAGCTGAAACATCATCAGGTTTCCGCCATGTAATGTAACATACATGACTTCTTCAGTCTTGTATAAATGATTCAAGGTTAAACCAACTTGTAGAAAGACCATCTCAGATTTCACTGTCTTTTTAAGCACCATTTCAAGTCAATTTTATAAACCCTAAAATATATTTAAAAAAAGCATGTATGTGCCAATTATAAAAATCATCACCAGCTGTGCCCTGCACCGGCCTGTGTGAAAACAATATGTAAATTCAAATTTATAAAATATTTACAGTAATTTCCTTCTTTTTCTTCTTTTTTTTTTAAATTTGTATGTTACTTTACTCACCCAGCAGCCGCAGCCAGCACAAGCAGCACTATATATAAAGCACCAAACTTTCCAGCGTCTCTTCATTACCATCACCAGCTTTTCCCCATCTCTAATTCCTCTCCCTCAGGTCAGTCTTCTATTCTCTATCACCACTTCATCAATTGGTTCTGCTACTTACTTCCTGTAATCCATTGATCTCAATAACTACTACTATTAGTCTACTGTTTTCACAGTCTGCTCGATATCATTGCTGTTGTGTTCATTTGCTCTAGATCTACTTCTGTTACATTTTAGCTCCAGATAATGTCATTGTGTGTTTCATGATTACCCAGATCTGGGATCTGGGTGTAGTCTACTATGGCTTATTTTGTTTATCAAACAGTTTCCATGCATTGGTGGGTGGTTAACTGAGCTGGGGTTTCTAGAAATTTATCGTCTTTGTTAGAGTTTGTGTAGAGGAGGATTGGGTTATGGAGATTCCTGATCTGGTGTAGTTTTTTAGCTACTGAATCTGTTGAGGACAATGTTGTTGGCATCTGCTCATTTTAGAGTTGTTAAGTTGGTTGTTTCTATAATGAGATCTGACCATTTTGGGTTATTTCTACTTTTGCTCAATTGATCCAGGGATTCACAAAGCATTGGGCTAACGAAACTAGAGAGGGATCTTGTTTGAAAAGATGGGATTCAATCTGTTTTGCTCGGTTAGCTTGACACTTGTAGCTGTATGCTGCTCCGCTGCATTTGGGCAAACTCGTCCTCCTCCGAGCAGTCCAACACCTGCCCCAGCGCCAGCACCGGAATTTGTGAACCTTACAGAACTACTGACAGTGGCTGGTCCATTCTCCACGTTTCTCAGCTACCTTGAGAAGACCAAGGTCATTGACATCTTCCAAAACCAAGCCAACAACACGGAGGAAGGGATCACTATCTTTGTCCCGAAGGACTCAGCATTTTCCTCGCAGAAAAACCCCTCTCTAGCTAACCTCACCAGCGACCAGCTCAAGCAGTTGTGCCTGTTTCATGCATTGCCACACTATTACAGCCTAGCTGAGTTCAAGAACTTGAGTCTGGTAAGCCCCGTCAGCACCTTTGCAGGGGCAGCCTTATATGCTTTGAATTTCACCGATGACTCCGGGACGGTGAGAATCAGTTCAGGCTGGACTAAAACAAAGGTGAGTAGCAGTGTACACTCCACGGACCCTGTGGCTGTGTACCAAGTGGACAAAGTTCTTCTACCAGAGGCCATTTTCGGAACAGATATCCCACCCACTGCAGCTCCTGCACCTGCACCTGAAGCCCCTGCCGCTGATTCCCCTACCAATACTAGTGACAAAGGAACTACCCCTTCTGGCTCGCCAGGTAATTCCTCTTTCAAGTCTGCGAGCTGGGGCATCATGAGCCAGCTGAGTGTAGCCATTTCAGGCTTGATGATCATGTTGTTTTTGTAAGGCCGAGAATGTGAAGTGACATTTTTCTTCACTCTTTGATTTATGTTGTTTGATTTATTTAAGGAACACAAACAAGTATATGATTGGTTAATGAATGATTCCATGGTTGATTTTCTGGTTCAAAATTCTACCTACATTTTTCTCCTTTTTCCGCGTCACTTGTTACATAAAATACTGTGGCTTGCTTCTTGGTGGAACTATCTAATACATCCTGCTGAACAAAAGTAGCACAAAAGGCCATCCACCCACAGTTTTTTTGAGTACTCAAACTCAAGTTGGGTGCATGAGTTTTCATTTCCTAGATCTGGGTGGCCTTGGGCTGCTCACAGGCACAGCCTCTTTGAAGGATATTACCAGCACCAATGAATAACTTGCCATCTTTCGGTAGATTCAGAATGAAGGATCTGCCATAAAATTAGAGGAAACATGGAGGAATAGAGTGACAATCTAGTCCTGGAAATGTATGATCCATGAATCTTAGCTTGCCTAAGCAGAGTACTTTTATTATTATCTTACAGTTAAAAGTACATAAAAAAAGACGAATTTAGCAAAAACATGACTCGAAGCCCGGCATGAGTAGCTCAGCTGGTTGCCCTGAGTTTAATTCCTACATAAAACAGTCCGTGATCAAACCATCAATGATGCCATGGACACTCCGTAGTCGTTCTGGTTCTCCTAAAAAAACTTGGCATCGCTAAAAATGGTCTCATCACAAGACTTTCCAGCTTCAGACTTTTTGTATATGAAGTCCTTCCTATAAGAGATTTCAGATGTTTGTGTACAAACTAATTTGTATCCTCAGATGGATTGTCCAGCTTTTCCCTTTCTGCAACAAGCATAAGCATCTCCAGGCGCTTATCAAAAAGCAAAGCACTCTCATCTCTCTTATCAAGCTCAGCAGCTTCCGCTTCTAGCCATTTCTCACGTAAGTCATCCAGGAGGTTTGCTTGGTCCATGCTCATCTCAGCTCCAGGAGAATTCGGAACGGTTGTACGCAGAGAGGAATCACCCGATGGAGGGAGCAATGTTAAAAGCATCATGCGAAATTGGCGTGTATCAGCAAATGTCTCAAAGTTGCACGCAATGGCATCTAAACAGTATTCCCGTATTTTAAGGGCACCATACCTGCATAAAGGTAACCAGTTTAATATAATCAGGTTCAAACATGACAAGGGGAGAGTTTTTAACTTTTATTCTGCCATGATCAAAGATTCCACATGTAATCATCCAAAGCGGCCTCAGGCGAGGTACAATTACTGTATCAAATGGAGCAGTTCAACTGCACCATCACGTTCGAACTATCAAGCATGATGGGTTGAAACTAATGATTAGCAATGATACCTCATCTTAAGAAATCTAGACCCTTAAGTTGAAATTACCCGAGTCACTTCAGTTGGTCTAGCAAAGCTGGTTCCAAACTACACTTTATACTTCAAATCCGTAAAACACCCAATCACCTCAACTTCAAAAGACATTACCTCGGATAATCCACACAAGTAGTAAAGCAGACAACTGTAGATGAAAGAAATTTACATGTCTGAGAGTACAAGCCAATTGCACAACTCAGCAGGTGTGGCCGTATCCAGGTGACGGAGCAATGCATCAGCCACAGCACGCTTAAATGGAAATAATAAATATCTCGAAGCGGCATCAAACATCTCCTCTGCCTACACACAGATAAGGTTTTAGAAAGATTGCCTAACTGATCTGCAGTGCACAACTGATCTTATTGAATTTTTTTCTTTATAGCAATATGCATACCTGATCAGGATCTATATCTTCCAGTCCATCGGTGTACCTGACCTTGTCATACAAGTAACAAACAAAATTCACAATTCGATCAGTCTCTATCGAGAAGTAATATAAGAGAAATCTAACAAGCCATGGCCCCGCACTCCATAATGAATGCCAGGGGCATAACTTCCGTACCTATAAACAGCAAGCAATATGCATAAAGCATGACCTGTGACATTTTGTCTTACATTTTTCTACAACACACTATGACATAAATGCCAACCAGACTCCTTCCCTATTAAGGTGTGCGTAAACAAAGAAATATCATGTTACCATGACAAATACTTCTGCTGTAAGCATGGCGTACTTACATGTATTCTATCATTTTCTCAAATGCCTCGGTGCTTAAATCATGTTCTACAAGACATGGAAGCGTTTGCCTGGATATTCCATGGCCTCCTTCTAAAAAGTCTTTCATATGTGATATCCTTGCTTTGAAGTACTCAGATCTTGAAGCTAAAATCACTTGGTGACAACGATAAATCCTATTATCAACTCTTACACAAATGTCGGCAAGATCATCAGCAGAGCTGGCAATCTGTAAAGCACCAATAGAAGATACCATATTCCGTACCCCCGTATCCATGCTGCCTTCCTTGATTGACCTTTCAATGGAAGTCTGAAGTACACGGTTTAAAGCAGCAGGAAGCCTATCTTCCTCAGGAAGAGATAACCCCTGGAGAATAAACCTTTTCTGAGAGTTATCTACTTCCCTCAAAGCTTTATATTCAGCATACTTTTGGTGAATCAACTCTTTATCAAGAATTCTCTGCAGCGATTCACATTTGCAAACCTTGCAAATTCTAACAAGATTTTCCATATCTTCAACAGAAGTATCCAGTCTGTCCGAATAAAAGAAATGGAAGAGGCTATAAAGAGCAGGATAGGACAATTTCTCCTTGGAAATTCTTACTTCTTTTTTGTCCCTCCAATCAGTCTGGAACTTCCTTTTAAAAAAAGGCGAGCGTGCACTTAAAATGATCCTATGAGCCTCAATAGGCCTACCTTGCACATAAAAAACTACATCAGATGGGAAGTGGTTGATATTGGAACCTCCATTTCCAGACAAACCTACTCAAAGTTCAACATAATTTTGTGTCAGATACACACCTGAAACAACAATCAGCTTACTTACGCAGCATACAGTTTCTGGACATATACCCTAATCATTCAATAAAATTTGAAACTGGATGTTTAATTGTGAAAACTAAAGCACCAAGGCTACAACTTACTAAACATGAAACCAAACGGATAACATATTCACAAAAAATAAGTCCAAGTTCAACAGAAAACCAAACAGCCAGAATACCGACCTGAAATTCGAGATTCAACATTTAGCTGCTCCAAAAACAGCCGATTATCCTTGCAACACAAAAAGGTCTCCCTAAGCGCAGCCTGCAGCGGACCCAAAGGCGGCGGCCGAGCCTCAAACGCCTTCAACAACTTCCTCACCTTCAAATTCAGCGCTGCATAGTGACACCTATCGCCATCGAACGTATACTCAGAGCAAATGGCGCCGCTCTCGAGCAGCATCCTCGCCGCATCCAAATGGCCAGCCAAGCATGCGTAGTAGAGAGCCATAGAGTCCCACTGGTCCCGAGCGTTGACATTGATCCCCGTCTCGAGAAGGTACTTGAGTCGGTCGACGTCTCCGGCGCGGGAGGCTGCGAACACGTCGCCGTACGGTACCTTTTTGAGCGGGAGGGAGGAGCTGAAGTCAGACGGCTGGAGGTCAATGTCGTCTAGATCAGTGTAGGTTAGGTATTGGTTGATGCTTTCCGACATGTTGGCAACGAAAGCACTGAGAGAACAATCACGCCGACGAATCTCGTCGCTGAGAATCGCCCTTGTCCATTTTTTATGAGGGTTTCGTGGAAATGTTTTTGAAGGCAAGCAAGATGATGAGCGTCTCCATCTCGAGTTTGACTCGGAAACGACACTAAACATATGCGTTTTATAATCATTTTTGGCCTGGACAAGAAGCGAATATCTTTTAAATATGCGAGTCCCTTCATATTCATCTTTTTAAAGAATGCATGCAATACAATTCAAATGAACATGACGAGAAAAATTAATGACAATGACCTGCTCTGGAGATCCATACGAAATGATATCCAGCGTTTCGTTCCATTCAGAAGGAGCATTTGCACGCTCGAAGACTTGAAGGCCTTTCAATATGAAGATCAGGATGTGGCATAGCTCTCTCTGTGACAGAATATCATTGCCAACTTCTATTAAATGAAAATTGAAAACATTTAAACAAAGGAAGGAATGCAAGAGTTCAAATAATCTAGCATCTTGCAAAAATGGGGGGCGGGAATGGATCTAGATAGTTCACTACTTTTGCTCAGCCACATCGGATCTGGATGAGATGAAAGTTCAGACCTCACATTTGAGTTACAAACCAGATACATAGCACACTTAAAAAACTAGGTGTAACAAGCAGACATGACTTTTATAACGAAAGATCTTCTTCAATTGATAAAATACTGCAATTTAATATGTTGGAGTACCAAATAATGTAATTAATCACATAAAAATTCATATAAATATTATAAAGCAGGCAAAAAGTTCCAAAACCAGTTAGTGCTTCAGAAAAAAAGATTAGCACTCAATTGCACTAATTGGTACTACTACCTCTCCATAAACAGAGCATCAATCAGTGTCTTGAAGTACTTTCATGAAATGCCAAGATTATCAAAAACAAAACAAAAAAGGATGCAAAAAACAAACAAGAGATATACTCAAAAAATTATGCAAGTTTGTACACACCCATTTTCCCTGACAGAACGACACAGAATAGCTCTAGATTCACCTGGTCTCCCTTCTTTCCTTTTTTTTTTTCCATCTCTCGGGCCTGGAAAAAGTAATTAAGAGGCCAAAAATGACACTTTCAGAAGAATCGCCATATTTCCATATAAGTATCATTTTGAAAATGATAACCCGCTCATGCGAGCACATAAATTTATGAATCCTTATACAAATTATATAAACCTTTTCTATTAAGCAGAGAAGAAATATGGCAGCCTCTCCATCAGTCAATATATAATATTTAAGACTTTGGCTAAAAGTTTAGATATCAAAATAAGCTATCCAACCACATCGTGAGATGTATTAAAATCAGTTACGTGAATAGTTCATCGGTTTCTAAAATATATACAGGTGTATTAATTACAAATCGCTTAGTATTTTAATCTACCAAACTTGACAATAGGCCTTCAAAATAAAAATTCGGAGGTTTTTACTCGTCTACCGAACTTGACGTTGCCCTTGGTTACTTTTTCTGTGAAGTGACATTTTTTTCGAAGCCTAATCAGCACCATAACATCATATTTGTCTAAATAAGTGCCACGTAGGTTTGGTTACTAACAAAATTATCCATGAGCCTTCAAAATAAAAACTCGAAGGTTTTTACTCGTCTACCGAACTTGACGTTGTCCTTTGTTATTTTTTCACTGAAGTGACAATTTTTTTGAAGCATAGTCAGCATGATAACATCATATTATGTCTAAATAAGTACCACGTAGGTTTGATTTGCCAAAAAATTATCAATAGACCTTCAAAATAAAAACTTGGAGGGTTTTACTCGTCTACCGAAATGGAAGTCATCGTTGGTTAGTTTTTCTGGGTTTAGGGTTTAGAGTTTAGGATTTGGAAGGGTTTAGGGTTTGGAAGGGTTTAGGGTTGCCTGTGTGCTTAACATCATACCTGTGTTTCATCAAAATCCGGATCTCCTCAGCATTCACCCTTTCGTAATTCATAAAAATAATTTTGCTTCACAAGTGTCTGCAGAAAATACAACATTCCTTTCAAACATCACCATAGATGATATATAGGGAGCAATCCTATCAAAAACCTCTTTTGATCCATAATTGAAAAAAAAAAAGCAGACCAAGGCCAGAATGTGAAATAAGCTTACCTTTAGAATAGGTTTATTGCATTTATTCAGCCAACTTGCCCCATATGCATCACTTTCAGATTAACACGCTTGTTATTAGAACGAGTATGCACTTATATCAGCCTGCAATCATGGTGTCTTGCATTAGAAACACAACAGCAGAGTACCCATTGCGACGCCCAAAGATCATAATCTAACAATTGAAAGAAAAGTTAAAAAACATCTAAATGAGCACAATCTTATGAACAGAATGTGAATGACAATTGAACATAAAAATTAAGAAAACTCTGTGATCCTACCTGTTGGAGAAACCATCTGGAAAACTAGGTTAACTGAGTCTTCTTTACACATCTGTCCAGGATTAGGGCCTAGAAAACTTCATTAATTTTGGTATCTTTTTCCTGTCCATAGATAAAATTAGTTTCGACCAGAAGCAACATAGAAAACAATAACTGATAAACATAAAATTTTCCATTCTGCTTTCAGACTACCACAAATATTTCGTATATATGATGAAACCAACATACATGGAGCTAATCTTTTATCCTTGCAGCACCATTCACTTGTCAATTAAACACCAAAGATGCTTCTGACTATTTGCAGAAAAACAAAAAAACAATCAGTTGATTGAAGATAAGATATAAAATGTAGACGAAACTCAAGGAAACTACACAACAGTAACCTTTGCCGATGCTCCTGTGAACACTCTGTACAACGCCAACATAATCGCTATAAATCAGATGCTTCTAATGGAAGTACATTGGGCGGAAAGAAGGACCTTACCCATTCCCATAATTGAATTGCTGCTCACACATATATTAAATTAGATAAGACTTGCAAAATGTAATACAAATGAAGACAGTCAATCAATGCGACTAAAGGATAGTGTGATCTATTGTTAAGGATAACTTACTACGCATTTAATGGGCAAAAGAACTTAAACATGGAAGTGGTACACAATTAACAAGTAGATTGACAACATTTACACACAAAAGTTCCGCAATTCGTCCTGTAAAATGAAGACTGTAAAGGATAACTGCTTTCTTGAAAGACACTGCTTGCTTTCAATCAACCAGATTGAAAAACTAAGTAGCAGAGAATCAAGTTAAACAAAGAAAATTCGATGCCTGGGAGGTCTGTTGAACTGAATCTTCATTCTGATTGTAATGCAAAACGAAGAGAACAAATTCAGCGACGGGGAAGAATCCAAATAGAACCCAGATTCAATTCGAAAACCTCAGCCGATCCGGGCGTCGAAACTCGGGCTCACGTCGTCGCTTCTCCACAGTTGAAACCTCCTAATGTCGACTCAAGCTGCTCATAGCAGCGTCAGTTGTGAGATTACCAATTGGCGTTAAAAGACTGCAGTCGAAAGTCAGTCCAAGCAAGCAGCTAAAGAAGGCTGTGTCGGTTTATTATTGCCAACGGAGTTTCAGGTTTAAATCAAGGCCCATCAGATTTTTGGCCCAAGTATCCACCCACGCGGTTTATGATAAATGAGCCAGCCCACGCGTTTTGCGATGATCCGACCCGAAACCCGACCCAGGATTCGACCCGAGCACCCGACCCAGGATCCGACCCGGGAACCCGACCCAGGATCCGACCCGGAAACCCGACCCACCCGAAATCTGACCCGATAACCCGATCCAAGAACCGACCCAGAAACCTGAACCACAAGTTCTATTACTATTTTCCACAAATCAGACGCCCATCTTCTCACCAAACTGAAGCAATACAAAGACCACAGTTCGAAACGTTTCACGAACCTATTCCAAACTGCAAGATCTCCTTATCAAAAAAGATTCAACCTAATTACAACAATACAAACCCTTTGAGGGTTTAGGGTTTGGGGGGGTTCAGGGATTTAGTGGGTTTGGAAGGGTTTAGGGTTTTAGGGTTTGGAGTTCGGGTTTAGGGTGACTCTCAATTGTATGCTTGCATATGGAACCTTCTAATACCAAATGTCACAAACAGACTCATTACAATCAACCTAATAAAACAAATAAAAAGGAAAATTAAAATTAAAATACTAGCCCACACACATGCTAATGTCCTGTCCAGAAGTTAAGTTGAACTTGCCATATGTCATGATCAGCTGAGAACGTCCAGGTGAGGCCAAATTACAGTTTGATTACAATAGCTGGATTTGGCTCCATATAAGTCCTCCCAGCAGATTCAGGGTCTCCAAAAGTCACCTATACCCTCCAAATAAGTCCAACAATGCTAAGGTCCACAAACACATACTTTCTACCCAAAAATGCATATTGCCACCAATGAACAAAACTAATCAAATGCCAAACAATATCCCAGCTGTATCGCACATCAATAGCAGACTGGACCATCAAGGATATGTTACACAACTTTTACCCACAATAGCAGTCTTTACGTGGCTGACAACACAACAAGCATATAAAACTCTATAAAGATCATCCAATTGATATTCACAAAGACAGCAAAAAAAAAACCCTAAACAACAAGAACAAAAAAGATCTTCTTATAGGTGATATCACAAAATGGGAGTTCCACAGCAGAAACCCCGAATTGGACCTCGACCGATGCTCGGCGGGTCACTTGAGTTGCTCTGATACTCCACGAATCATCAAACACTAAAAAAAAAAATTCCAAACTTTATTTTCCACAAACGCAACATCAAACCCAGCAGAGAGATTATGTTGTCAGAAAAAGAAACTGCCCACGTCGTTAATAGAAAAAAGTCAAAAACCAAAAGAAAAAACCTCCGAATGAAAAAGAAAACCACCATCATCTTCAGGTGCTCACATTTCTGCAGCAGAACTCTTCTCAAATTCAGATAATAGTACCTTATAGAATAGAAGTCCAAAATTTTAGAAGACTTGAAGAATGAGAAATACTGGAACCCAAATCCCTAAACCCGAAACACATGACCGGTATAACCTCAGATCTGAAGTCGAAGAACCACAAGAGAAAACCCCAAATAAAGAAAATAATTCATCATCATCACACACTGCCTCAGCCTCAGGATACTTCATGGTAGCATACCATAAGAAATAAAATCCACAGTAGAGACTCGACTAAATATGAAAATGGCATCGCTTGATCCATATATGTAGTGTGTGTGCGTGCATGTTTGTGTGCATGTGCAAAATCTCATTTCCCTACTTTTGTCAGTTCAGCATGTATCTAAGAATGTACCAAAGATAGGCTGACAATGTACCTGAAAATACCTCCATTAAGGGAGTCCAAGAGTAGCATTAATGTAAAAAAATTACTCAACTATAGCCAAAAAGAATAAGCATGATGGAGTAACCTACCTGTCCACCTAGCTACTTAACACTGCGCTTGGAGGGATGAGCTGCGTAATTGGATAAGGTTGTTGCAAGCTAAGTTTCTGCATATACAAAAAAAAAAATCAAGATTATCAAGTTATCAGAAAAATATAAACTGTAATACGAAACTAAGAAATTAACCTGCAAGCAATGCATCTGCACTGAATAATTGGGGTAGCAGGGAGGGTGTTTGTTATAGTTTTTATCATCCCTTAATCCAATCCAGACCCGTAACCAGCATCGCCCACACTACGATAAAAAAGAAGCAAGTTGAACACTAACAGCATATTCCTATAAGTTATTGAAGGAAGCACCTCAATAAATGAAAGACATACTCTCCGACAAGAATGGTTACAGAAATATGAGCTGCTTCTTTCTTATTGCCAGACGCTTCTTGGACTTTTGCACTTCTCCCATTAAATATGTAACATTATACTTCAGTTAGCACATCTATGCGGATGAGAAACATTTTAAAATCAAATAGAAACCAAAGAAATATTCAACCACATATTAAGATGCAGTTTTCTTGTCTACCGCCATTTCTTACTTGTAAGCATCCATAACCTGAGCAGCTTTGGCATTCCACCTCGCACAAACAAGAGCATTAGAAGCAGCACTGTTCAGACCTAACCTCTTTTCCTGCAAGGCTTTTCTAGAATGTTTCCTACCAACGTCAAAGTACGCCATTCCCTCTGAAGCATGTTTCTTCCATTACTTGTCCTTCTTGTTTTACTGCTATTTACAACAGAGACATTAGAGTTATTGTCAGCCACAGTTAATGGCCTTTATCCATACAAATACAATTGCAACAAAATATGAAAAAAGAACAAACCCCATGTAGACAAAAATTATAAAATCAAATTATATTTAATGGGTGCTTTATCAGCCTCTGCAAGTATGGATCCTGATCACAAATTCCAGTTAAAAGCTAAATGAGTTTATCTTAAGTTCATAAGTAGCTAAATGCTGCTTAATAGAAAGACCACTGAAGCTTACAAGTTG
This sequence comes from Umbilicus rupestris, assembly GCA_963678935.1. NCBI lineage: Eukaryota > Viridiplantae > Streptophyta > Magnoliopsida > Saxifragales > Crassulaceae > Umbilicus > Umbilicus rupestris. Next base: position 6,385 of record OY787611.1, on the reverse strand, counting down.
CTGCATCCAGGTGATAAGGAGCGCACTGAGGTTTTATACCAGCCAAATATACAATGTACAAACACACAGTATAACTATGTTGCCTCATTCGGAAGAATTAGGCATGTATCTGAGTTATGAATTACCTGATAGCTCAAAAAGCCAAACTTATCCAACAACAAATATAACGTCATGCTTTCTCCCACCATAGGGTCTCAACTCAAGCTTCATTTGATGTTTTATTGAGAGGAACATAATAGCCGGCATTAAAAGGTCTCACAAGTAACCAGAAGCAGAGGTATATAAAACTGCCCATACTAAGGGCATATGCACCCATCGGCACCTCCTCCATAAGCAGCACTTCCTCAAAAATTTATGCATCAGTTCACTCCAACCCCACCTTCACTCCAATCGTCACATCACAAAGCTAGCCTAAATTTCCACTCAACCGACTCCACATTCAACTCCATCCATATCCACACCCTCATTTAACCCCTTCTCACCATTCTCGCATAAACTCCTCAGCGGAGGCGGTGGCCCGTCAACAAACGCCAACGCTTTCACCTTGCTTGAATTCCTAACATTTGACGTAGACATCATTTCACCACCACCACTCCTCGGAGTTTGCCACCCCTTTCGCTCCTCGGTGACAAAATTGAAGGCTCAGTCAACACCCCAAATCGCAGCAACAGGAAATCTTCTTCCAACGAAGTCGCCATCTGGAAACGAAGCTCGAACTGAAAGGTTCAAGCGGTTAAGCAATTGCACCCTTCAGAATCATCCAGCAGCTGCTGAGGCAGCGGCTGCCGGCAACTGCCGCTGCACAATTTCGCGAGTGGAGTCCCAGCTCAATCCCGTGAACAAATATCTGCTTGTGCGTGACATCGGCATCCGCAACCGAGCAGATGCGGTTGTAGAGAGTCGAGTCCGCGACGTAGAAGTTCGAGATGCCCAATATACTGTTACGCGGTTTACGGTCCATGGACCACCTTACGCGTTTTACCATGACCCGACCCGACCCGACCCGACCCGACCCGACCCGACCCGACCCGACCCGACCCGACCCATGACCCGGCCCATGACCCGACCCATGACCCGACCCGGCCCATGACCCGACCCGCCCCATGACCCGACCCGACCCGCCCATAACCCGACCCGGCCCATGACCCGACCCATAACACGACCCGGCCCATGACCCGACCCGACCCGACCCGGCCCATGACCCGACCCGGCCCATGACCCGACCCGGCCTATGACCCGACCCATAACCCGACCCGACCCACTACCCGACCCGACCCACTACCCGACCCGACCCATGATCCGACCCACCACCCGACCCATGACCCGACCATGACCCATAACCCACCCCGATCCCACCTAACCCATGACCCAACCGAATCGATACC